>NW_021011477.1:7661709-7761638 GCF_003987935.1 Bombyx mandarina | reverse complement strand
GGGGATCCGGCGATTTTCTCCTGTGGAAAAAAAAAAAAAAAAAAAAAAGGGACGTACGCCCTAATTTAATTATTTCAGTGTGCTTTGATTAACATAATTCGGTGAAAAAATTGCGAAACTCAAACCGGTCTTCGATTTAAATTTCTAAAGAATTACAATTTCTTTCCCTATTTAATTCTACTTAAATGATTCAATTTCATAGAACCATTAAAATGTTTTATTGTTCCCTACCACTGGGTAACTTGGAATTAAAGCAGCTCTTCCTTCATCTGGTCTTTCCAATGGTACTTGGGGCGCCCGTCTGGCTGTCAACCATTAGTTTGTCCCAAGTACACATATTTTACGTGAGCCTGCCCGACCCATTCTACAGGCGACGTCAAGGAATCGCGCCTCTTGTTATCAGAGGCCAAGACCCAGTTTGGGTCGCTCCCAAAGCGTCAAGGCAGTAGTAGTGGTAGTAACTGATTGTGCTTCTGACTACAGGTTGTAATCTTACATCTCTTTAGACTTTTCAGCTCTTTAATTGCTATTTTTAGTAGACGAGCTGATAGTAGGCTGCATTTGCGATATCCTTGGAATGGGACATGCTTACTTCGTTATAGAAAAAAGAGTAACAGAAAAGAAACGGAAGGATACTAGTTTTTTTTTTTTTTATCAGCCCACAGACGTCCACTGCAGGGCATAGGCCTCTCCCAAGCCTCAGCCACAAAGATAAGTCCTGCACTGCTTGCATCCAGCGGATGCTCGCAAACCTTAATCCATCTTGTGGAAGGCCTATCCACGCTACAGTATTAACAGCCATTAGTCACATCATTTATCTCGTTGTTTAACCCATGAAAAGCTCATCAAATAGGTGGCAAATAAGGAGTGGAATTTGAGCGTCCTACCCCCGATGATTGTAGGCCAAAAATGCAAATACCTCCAAACATAATACGTTGTTAAACATTCGTATTTCATGCATATTCACGTATTTACCGTTGCTAATTCCAGTTTCGCAACTGTAATAACATCGACGGACCGAAGGCAATATGATATCACTGGGTAAACAAACATATTCTCTAGCGCAAACAAACTAATAAGACGGAGGAACTTGTGTGACACCGCGGCACCGGTGTAAGTTATTATAATATAGAAACTGTCACTTTAGCTGCGCACCTTTTCAGTAATTTTAAGCAATCATCTGTTTATTATTTCAGCCCCAATTATTCAATGCATTCGTTTTGAAATATGTACGAAATTATTGTTTTAATCGAATTATTACATCAACATCTATTACATTTGTGTATTCTTCAGAGTTCAATGACGCTAAGCACCATCTTTTAAGTGACGGTTATTTTTTTCATTAGCAGTTTATTATGATAAATCTGCTTATAATCTATTCAAAATATTAAGAATATTCTAAACTTAGAATATTGAGTGATGTGATCAAAGAGCGAAATCTTCGAGTATTTAAACGAGTTTCGTAACTATCAGATATAATGCTATCGATTTAAATGAATAATCAGTGTTACTAATTAAATATCGTACCTGTATTGTGATTTTCTAAGGGAGTTCATTTCAAATTATTTAAAATAATATCAGATTATTTCAAATTATTAAAATATTTAGAGTATTAAGCGGTAGGCAGCGGCTTGGCTCAGCCCCTGGCATTGCTGAAGTTCATGGGCGACGGTAACCACTCACCATCAGGTGGGCCGTATGTTCGTCTACCTACAAAGGCAATAAAAAAAAATGAAAACGAGTCTAACATATTAACCCATAACATAACACATAATATTTGCTTTGTTCTCTGCGAGTCGTAGACATACATATTACGGTTCAAATTCGCGTGTTTATTGATTACTTTTAAATTTATGTTTCATTACGTTATTTGTTAAAGGAAACTTCAAACGCTTAGAAATAGTTTTTATAAAAAAGAGACAGTAGTTAAAACACTATTCAAATGCTGACGAAATGTTTGTTTATCTAAAATCCTAAGCCCCAAGGTGGGATTGAGGGTCACAATACTATTTCGCCAACGCGATCGGTCGTGTACTACGCGCTCAACTTCGGGCAAGGTAAGCCCGATTGCCCTCATTGTACGTACATAACCATTAGTAGGCAAATTTAAATGATGTATAGTAAAATTTGACATGTAAATAATCAATTCTACACCACAGGAGTGAATTTCTGAAGTTCCAAAATACAATTTGGGTTTATTTGGGTCGCTGACCTTTTGAAATATTTTAAATTATTTTTCAGTTGGGCGAATAATATACCCATGCGCCTATTGGCTGATTGAAACATTTCTTAATGAAATTTCGTAAAATGTTTAACTTTTGCTTTATTATTAACACAGAATAATACAAATATAACACAAATTATTGCTTTCACGAAGTCACCAGTCGTTTCGGTATTTTTGGAAATTAATTGGTAAATGTATCGAACAAGTCTCTTGCCTAAACATAGATAGATACCTATTGTTCTTCCTTAAATTTTGCAAACAAGCTATGAAGACATTTATCACAAAAGGCTTGGCCGGATAGTTCGAAGCCACTATGATTATGATGTTAATGAACTATGCTGGAGTTATGTACACGAGTATCCTGCAATAGAGTAAACTGAGTCTTAACAACTCTAGTATGGATATTCTTGCCTATAAATATGTTAATTTAAATCAGGACATACATTTACTATAAACTATTTCATTATATGAATAATGAAATAGTTTTTTTGTCGTTTACTTTTTGACTTTTTTTTGGCGATTTTGTTAAGCAGCATATTCTATTGAAAATAATTCTTCTCAATTTGACAAGAAAACTTTTTGGCGGGAACGCGAGGGTGAAGTTGTGTGATTTGTTTTACTTTGTCTATTTAGTTTTTCTTCAGGTGTAAATGTGTAATAACGGTAGTTTCACTGTGAAAGCGCACAAATGTAGGAAAATTAAACAAACCCGCTGGACGTAGCTTCTCGGGATCCTTCAAAAAGTCCCCTGAAAAAGTCTCAGTGAATAACCACTATTTTATTGAGATTATATTTCATCCTATATCATCTAATCTCATTTCATTTAATTTCATGCCAATTGATTAATGTTCCAAATTTATAAACTTCAATTCATTTCACTTCATATTAAAGAAAAAAGAATATAAAAGATTAGGTTGTGTGGTATGATACGGTACTAGAATTATGAATATTAATAAATTTGGCACATATAATATATCCATCTAACAATAATAATTTTTCAGTTTTCTCTCTCTACTATATCACCATTACTAGTAATAATTCGGAATATTCCAGAACCCGAGTACGACATGATATATATTAATTGCAATGGGTATCCATTGTTACTTTGTTCGGTACAGTTATTGATGTTACCTCAATTGGTTAGGTAATATCATGCCCGTAATGGTCCTGCAGAATGCTTTGTGAACGTTGATTTATTAACGTACTAACTAAAACCCTTAACTTACTTGAGTGATGGTTAAATTTAAGAAAACTCGACGTGCTTTAAGTCGTTTCAATAAAATTGAACAAATAAGGTGATATAATTCACGTCCTTATGGATCCATCAGATCCAATAACCCTTGCATTAGACGCTTCCTGCTCTAACACTAGGAGTAGAGACCCCGATAACCGTACTCGTCGAACTCGGCAAAGAGTTCGACGTGCAACCTAACCTAAGCATCAGCCTGCTGAGTTTCTCGCCAGATCTTCCCAGCGGGTCGCGATTCCGATCCGGTAGTAGATTCATTCGCGAAGCAGCTACTCTTGAGTTGTTAGATCTCCCTTGGAAGCGCTCGGGTAGCTGTTAACAAATCCTGCTCCTTCTGGCTGAGTCTCTGCTCGCCCACCTGTCCTTGTGAAACTGGAAAGGTTTCCGGGTCACCAGTAAACCCTCATCCATAAAAAAGTGATATACTTATACATAACTCTTTTCTATTCATTTCAATGACAAACCGCATTAAACTATATTTCTTTAATTGTTCCAAACTTTCGCAGATATTTTATACACTATTATATATGCACCATCATATATACTTATTTAACTCGTTCTTCCCACGACGCTTAGTCTTTGTGAGTTCACAATATTTTGGTGCTATTGCATACACCACGATCACCAGTATACTGAAGAACTAATTAATTTTGCACAAAGCTTCTTGCGTCTTTATCCGAAAGGTTTTGCAATACTATTTCTTCAACTACTTCAGTTAGTGAAATTAAAAATAAATCTGAGGAATATGCTTCACGTTATTACTTCTAGGGCGTATCTTAGAAGAAATTATCTTTAAATCTGCATGAAACTTTGCATGTATTAAACATACATTTGAAAGGTTTTGCTATTGAACTTTGGATTTCTCAAAGTGAAATCCAACTTCTATTCGGGTTTTGTATTCATGAGCTTCGATGATCTCTCAGTTAGATCATCCGTAGGCTTTTACTGATTTATCATTATTAAAAAAATTAAAGAAAATGTGACAGGGCAATTCTCTCGTATTGCCATAAGTGATATGTTTCTCCTCCATGAGCGAATATTGGGTTTCCCATCAAGTCGGAGCTTACTCTTAATATAAGAGATACAAGAATGAAAACTCTTAATTTAGAATATTTTTGGTATAAAACAAACGGGCTAAACATAGGTCATTAACATTATAAAAATCAAAAAAATATTGGGCTTCTTTCAATAGTGATTTTTTGTGTTCCTTGCTCCGATATCTGCTGCCACCGGCTCCGAGGGGATGTCGGATACTAATTTCCCTCGCCTCGTGTCTTGTTCTGATTAAATTCATTCATTCCCCCAAGACAATTTTCGCAATCTGCCGAGCTTCACTGTTCGGCGTCGTTATTGTGATCACGGACTTTAGATCTATGCCACAAAAGACCTTCTATTTATCCAAACGGATGAGCTTGAGCTATTCTTTACGAATATTATAAAACAAAAATCACAACATATTAAAATTCATTTACCTCGTAATACGTGTACACTATTTATAAATACTCTTGCATTATGGGATCTAATATTAACTTTGGCTACCGACTGTAGTTTGACTACAACTTTCCCATTATCCTTCCGTAGAAGTAATATGGCCCTCTTATCTATTTAACTTTGTGTGTAAATCCGAATCCTAGGCCCATTTTTCTCAAGGAAGGTTGACATCATACTAAAGTAAGGCAGTAAAAATGTATGTCAAATCGAATTACAGCTGAAAACATGGCAATAGCCCACTAAATGGAGTTAGAGAATAATAAGAAAGATAAGTTTTAGGAGGCTTAGCCACTTATGTACGTATAACTAATATCTCAAGATGGCGACATCTAATGTTCGAAAAATGGTGACCACGTAAAATCAGGACTATGAACTCATCCAACCTTCTAGTCCAACAAAAAAAGCAACGAATCTAAAAATCTAGTTGCCGTGCATTCTTTATCGTAACTTAATTACTTAAACAAGTCCACAATAGATGCAGTCTCACTAATTCACTTAGCTCTGGAACGCAGAGACATCATAAGATAAATCACGAACCTTCTTTAGGACCTGGGATTGACGACTCAATAGTTTTCTTTATTTTTATTGCCTTTGTAGGCAGATAAGGATACGGCTCACCTAATACCAACCCATGCAAGCTTACAATGGCCGCTACTACTAGTAATTACATCGTCATCATCATTAGCCTGTATCTCTCCACTACTGGATGTAGGTCTCTCCTATAGTCCGCCACAATGAACGGTCCTCTCCCTTCCAATCTCCAATAATTACGACAGCTCACACATTTTTGGCAGTTTTACTTTTATATATGGTGGCATTCCTTCACCATTGAAGTCATTCGTTAATGTGTGTTAAGTACGTATTCCTTTAGAAACTGACATAGTCTCATCGCTCGATATGAGATATTTTGTTTTTTAATATTTAATTGTCATCGGTTCTTAATAAGTATGCCAAATTTCGAGTTAACCCGACGTTTGAAGGGGGTCAAAATCATGTTCAAAGATTCCGTTACATACCTACTAACATACATACGTCTGAAGCTAATAAAAGCGTATTAAAAAGGACCCTTCGCTGTAATACTATTATCAAGGAGCAACAACAGTAAAACACATTCAATGGTGTGTTAATAGAGCTACGCGTGTAAGTTTCGGGAAAACCGACAGTGGTTACGGCCAAGAAAGAACAAACGCTCTGTATCGGGACAACAAGTAAACTGTCTGGATTGCAAATAAGTCCCATCTCAGACGCGCATAAAGTAAATCAACATGTTTTGTGGCTGGTAAAATCCCGCAGTAAGTATCCTGTTCTACAAGAGGTAAAACTCATCGTGTTTTGTGTTATCCAGTATATGAAAAGTAATATCTTTGGCTTTGTTTCTCTGTGTTATTCCCTTCGAAAGCTGACGAGTTACGGCCTACAAGCATCGGCTTACCGCTTAGGAATTATGTCGAATCATTTCCAGAAGGACATATCAGCTAAGGAAACGAATTAATTGGAGTTCATTCCAGATTCCATTGTTAAATGGTATGTGTCAATGATCTTTGGAAATACACTGTGGAAGAACGCATCGGTTACGGTAATTAGATAAAAAGTCCACGTTCTATGTGTTTGTATCTAGTTCGTATGATTAAGTTGAAACCTTTTGTAGTAGTTTAGATATTTTAATGAGCAAATCTTTATCTTGATCATATATTTAAATGCATAACAAAGACCTATAGAAAATAGTATCAATAGTTTTTTTTTCTTTTTGCTAAAACAAAGGTGATCATAAAACATCACTTAACAAAGTCGACAATCAAGATGGACCTTGTTAATGTTAATATTGTATTTGATTTTACATTTTACAGGAGTGGTGCAATATTCAAACTAAATTGTACATTGAATAAAACCTTGGCTCTCCGTGACTATAAAAACATTATAACAAAGTATTCAATCCTTAAGAAAATATTTAATATAATGAATAACAAACGCGATATTTAATTTTAACATTAGAAGTATTTTAACCATATCTTCGATTCGCAGGAATCTTATGCCGAGTTTACATTACGAAATTAGTGTCATGCATGTTGAGCTCAGTTTCACGAAAGTAGTTTCGATATATGCGAAAGTAATTTCGTTAAAAAATTAGTGTCACGAAATCCACAGTATCGCAGTAACCATGGCGCCTTCAGCATCAAAGCTATAATTTGCTATATTCAATGTAGCTAAAGAAATGCTATAAACTTAAAAAAATACTATCACGAAAAAAAAAGGTGGTAGATTCGAGGATGGTCAACAAGAAGGCATTTAGGTGCAATGAAGTTAGTCTCTGAAATTAGCAGATGAAGATCCTGAGAGTTATAAAAACTATTTTCGAATGACTGAAGATAGTTTTGATTTTTTACTATAGGTGTTTTGGGACCCTTGTCATTGATATTCATTAATAAGATCTATATTTTTTTCTGTACTCCATCATTGGTTTGCCATTTTCAACGCTTGAAGCGCGTCCGAACTAACAATACACACGTCCGCACAGCGCAGGCCCTTTCGCGACATTAGTTTCACGTCGCGTCTACACTATGAAATTAGTTGCATGACACTCATTTCACCAAAAAATCGCGAATCTAATTTGCATGCATGAAATTAATGCATGCATTACGAAAGTATTAAATTACACGTGAAACTGTTGGTAAAACTAATGTCACGAAATTAATTTCACGCCACTAATTTCGTAATGTAAATTCGGCTTTATGGTTCACTGCTATGACATCGTTGACCGGATATCCTTGTACCGATATGATATTTGATATTTATGCACGAAAATTTTTCTAAGAGAATTTGCTTCAGACATAGTAAGTAGATAAAACGAGCTGTAAATAGAATTATTCACATTTAGTAATAGAGTCGATGATTTTTTTAACAGTAAGCTCATTTATTTCACCTATTTATATCAAAACAATCTAGTTTTGTCCAACTTAAATAACAATTATTTGTCTGTCAATAGATTTTTGACATTGATTGTAGACGTTGTTCGATTTTGGGAATTAAATTTTGAAATTTCTCGCCAACTGGTCCGGTAAATGCGCGACCAACTGAGCACGGTACTAGCGCGCGTCACAGTACTTTGTTTAACGTTTGGAAAAGACAGTCGTAAAATCACCAGCAGTTTGCAACAAGGCCGTTTTTTTTAAACTTTAAAATTGAATAAAACTGAGCTATTGCACAGACCTAAATCTCGGTAGGTCGATAGTTCATCAAAATTTTAATAAAACTTACATAAGAATTGTTAAGCGGAAGAATTATTCAACAAGTGCCGGTGCTCTAGAGCAGATTCCGTAATTCGTGATGACGGCAAAGGGACACAAAACGGACGTGCTTAATCTCCTATTCGTTAAGGTCCGTGACCGAGATACGGGAGTTTAGATGTGCGCCAATTTTTATTGTGGAAAACGAGTTAGATCTAACAAGTCGTGGACTGATACGAAACTCGACGGAGTTCCGTTGGCGGGATTCTAAACACGTTATTTCACAATATGCTAATTTAGTTTGTAACTGTTTCAAACTTTTACAAAATAGTTGTTCTATTTTTGCCAGAAATAGCACACGGAATAAGCTTATCTGATGACAACTGGTTACCGTCACACGTAAACATTATAACCCCGGGGGCATGATAGTTGATCGATATTATTTCAAATGGAATAAACCTTTTGGCATGGGAGAGCCTTAAGTACTCGCTTTATTTTGTATTGTATGTTCCAAGGGGAGTACTCTGAGGAATTAATTGAAATGATGCCTTCATATCCTTGTTCACCACCATCAACATCATTTGATACCATGTGCTACTGTAATACAGATCATCCCTATGATTTGGAACTGCTGCATTCATGGATAGCATATTTCAAGTGATGTTTCCTCCTACCCTATTGTTCCAGAATGTACTCTCCTCCGTGGTATTCCTGAAGCACTATAATATAATACAAAAAGAGAACAAAAATAATATAAAGTATTAAAATATTTTGTCATCAATACTTTTAAGTTATTTATTGTGTAGGTTAGGTTAGGTTGTTTAATAGTATATATTGTAATTAACTTAGTTAATTCTTATATACGCAATATATAACGAGTCATCATCGACTGATTTTTACTTATTAATTTTTCATTAAATATACAAAAGGTAAAGGAGGTAAATAAACGCATTTCTTATAATAAATCTAAGAGTGGCCTTTATTTTTACTTAATTATAAATATTTATTCATTGTTTTCGATATAATTTGAATTCTAAATCACACAAGTATATAATAATATACTGCTTAGATAGCGCTAACAGCAATAAGTTAATATTTTCAATTCACATAATTCATGTGAAGTATTTTCTCTACTTATTCGCTAGTAACAAAGGGGCTTCAACTTCGCTTCGGTGAGCTAACGTGCTCAATCTGAAAGAATTTGCTAACACTAGCCCTAGCAAAAGCAGTGCTTTGCTGAGTCTGCGCCACCAAATCGGAATCGCAACCCACTGAAAAGACCCGCGAGAAACTCAGTAGTAGTAAAATGTAAAATATCAAGTAGAGATTTTATTAAGACTAGACCAAAGGCCCATCTAGTGTTGGGGCCTTACATTTATAACCAACACAATTTATATTTATGTTGTATGTGATAAAGTTTTACTGGTGGTAGGATCTCTTGAGACCGCACGGGTTGGTACCACCACCCCGCCTATTTCTGCCGTGAAGCAGTAATGCGTTTCGGTTTGAAGGGCGGGGCAGCCGTTGTAACTATACTGAGACCTTAGAACTTATATCTCAAGGTGGGCGGCGCATTTACGTTGTCGATGTGTAGGGGCTACAGTAACTTAAAACCAGGTGGGCTGTGAGTTCGTCCACACATCTAAGCAATAAAAAAAATGTAAAATATCAAGCAGAGATTTGATTAAGCTAGACCAAAGGCTCATCTAGTGTTGGGGTCTTACATTTAGACCCAACACAATTTATATTTATGTTGTATGCGATAAAGTCTATTGTTGTACTTGAATAAAAAACGCTAACGCTTTATTGCTGGTCTTTTTGCGGAGCGTTCGATTTTAAGTTTCATCAAAATTGTCGTACCCTGAACTAAATTTAATTTATTTTTAAGAAGTAAATACCAAAAACTTTTTATTGCTTTATAGACGTATGAATCCATCTGGTGTGAATCGTTATCGCAATGCAATCGAGTTCGTGGACTCGAGTGCATTGTAGAACGGCTATGGATGGACTCTTTGGATCCAACTTTTAGGCCGGAACACGAGACAGCTACGAAGTAGGTTGGTCGTGCCTACGTGCGGGTTTTTCATAGGCCATGCCACCGGTGCTGTTGCCACTACAGAAAAACGCATTTTTAACCTACAAATTCTTCCTATTCGTACACTCTTCACAGAGTGGTCGTGGTCATGCATCAGTCGGATCCTGCGATACCGATGCTCTCGCGATGCGACGCCATGTGGCACGATGTTTCGCAGAGTGAGAGCAAGCATTTATGTTGGAGTGGATATAATCTACAAATAAGTTTATTCAATTTACTTCTTATTACCTTCGCCACTTTGTTAAAAAAAAATTGTGTACTTTCCCGTGAGAATGAGATGTTTTTTCAGTTTAAAAGTAGCCTCTGTCACTCTCCTGACCTAATAATGTCACTTTTCAAAAATCATGTTAAAATGTTGCTTCGTTTCGCAATGACAGATGGACAAAAAAACACACTTTCACATTTACAATATTTAACATGGATATCAGAATATATGGTAGGCAGCGGCTTGGCTCTGCCCCTGTCATTGCTGAAGTCCATGGGCGACGGTAACCACTCACCATCAGGTGGGCCGTATGTTCGTCTGCCTACAAAGGCAATAAGGCTTTACTGGTGGTAGGACCTCTTGTGAGTCCGCACGGGTAGGTACCACCGCCCCGCCTATTTCTGCCGTGAAGCAGTAATGCGTTTCGGTTTGAAGGGTGGGGCAGCCGTTGTAACTACACTGAGACCTTAGAACTTATATCTCAAGGTGGGTGGCGCATTTACGTTGTAGATGTCTATGGGCTCCAGTAACCACTTAACACCAGGTGGGCTGTGAGCTCGTCCACCCATCTGAACAAAAATTTACATGAAAGCTACTTATTCTATCAAACCTTTCGTGTGTTAACATTCTTGTCGTTTTACAAAACAAATCTTCCTAGTTAAATTAGCATGAGTGGAATAGTATCGGAAGGGTCAGTAGCGTGGGCTCTTAATTACGGATGGGCGAGCCGGGATATTTGTATAACCGACTCTTTATTGCAAGTCAGCACGTCATTATTTGCACGGGCTACAGGACATCGGCTTAGGTTCATTTAAACAACGCTTCCAGTGAATTAGTGTTCGTATGTGGAATTTAAAATAGCTCGTATGGACTGGTTTATGTCATTTTAATTACTTATTACGAAGTTTTTTTTTATTGCTTAGATGGGTGGACGAGTTCACAGCCCACCTGGTGTTAAGTGGTTACTGGAGCCCATAGACATCTACAACGTAAATGCGCCACCCACCTTGAGATATAAGTTCTAAGGTCTCAAATATAGTTACAACGGCTGTCTCACCCTTCAAACCGATACGCATTACTGCTTCACGGCAGATATAGGCAGAGTGGTGATAACTACCCGCGCGGACTTACAAGAGGACCTACCACCAGTACAAATTGATTTTTGAAGTAAATTGCTTTTTCCGCAAAGAATTCGTGTATTTTAAATAAACACCACGTCGTGGAATTCTGAATTGCGTTAGTATAGTACTTTTCTTCATCGTACAGAGTCGCATTCTCATTTCTTGGGATGTCGCGACGAAGTGACAGTTCAGTGGAGCGCCTTGTGGTGCAGGGCATGATTGAGGGTACAAGACCACGCGTCAGACTACCGTTACGATAGACCGACCAAATAAAGGCAGCTCTAAACGGTCCCGTCAGCGGTACGCAAGGAATCGCAATCTTTCGTGAAGCGCATCACCACCCGAACTGATGACCACGACCACTCTGCCAAGAGCGCAAACAACTACTGAAACGACTGAAGAAGTAGTTTTCTCTTTTTAAACTAGAACACAGAAAATATTATCTAAACAATAGTACCAAAGCATGCAGCAGAGATGCGAATGTTGTGATGGATGTGTGGAGTAACGAGAATGTATAGAATATGTTAGAGGAAGTCTGAAAGTGGCATCTGTGACAGAAAAGCTGAGAAGTGCGCGTTTGGGATGGTATGGACATGTGATGAGACGAAATGAAAATGAGGTTGGTAAGAAAATGTTAACTATGAATGTGGAAGGATATAGAGGAAGAGGTAGACCTAAGAAGAAATGGATGGATTGCGTGAAAGACGATATGGGTAAGAGGGAGTGAGCGATGGAAGGAGAAAACATGTTGCACCGACCCCAGGGCAGGATAATGATGAGTACCAAAGCACAAGTGCACAAAATTCGCTATAACGAATACATACTCGAGATAGGTTTTACCTAAAAATACAATTATGCAAAAAGTTAAAGGACAATATTGTTGCTATTGACACATAGACGGAAAGTATCCTTTTTGGTCCTTATTTATTAAACCTTCTCATTATTATGTACAAAAACTATTTTTTACGCATGATTATGTTCATTAAAACAGATTATTGAGACTTTGATTTCACGCTCAGGCTGTATGACGGCTTTCCCGATGTGCTCATGATGATGTCTATGGGCATCGGTAGCCACTTAACTCCAGTTGGCCTCTGAGCTCATTTACCAATTAACGCAATAATAAACTCCAAAAACATTCGAAGGGTTAATGTAACAGGCAAAAAAAATTTGATTTTAGCTAAAGATCGGGTTTTATTATAGGTGAAAAAAAAGGAAACAAACGCAAATAAAATTAATCCTTAAAGCGAACAAGGTAAAGTTCATTTTCTACAGAACGTAGGATCTAATTAAATTACATTTTTTAAACAGACGAACAATTCGCTTTTTTGTAAATTCTGTTATAACAGCGGTTTTACGTTACAACGTTACAATTATAGTTTAATTAATTTGCGATTTTCTTCTCTAAGCATATTAGATTATCTTCTGCAGTCGTGTTTCATAATTTGTTATAATTAGTGAAATATTTTCTTGAAATACCAATCGTGGCTTTATAAAGGCTGATTTTGTAGGACGAAAACTGTCTTGAGGTTTGATCATTTCTTTTCTTAATTCTGATATTATTAAGTATCTGATATATTAAATATAATATAATTATAAATTATAATTTAATTAAAAATAAATTTATTCATGATTATTATTTATTTGATTATCAAATTTTGTACTTACAGGGCATATAAACAGGTTTCATACTTATAATATATTTCACTGTGTATATCTGCTTTGATCAATACGACCGTGTTTGCTGCTTTATGATTTTACATATTAACAGATCTACAAATCAACTGATGTTTTATGAACATTAGACTGACACAAGCACCACTTTATCGGGGTTATATTTATATTATACAACGTGTTTCACTGTTTCGCAAATTCCAAACGCACGTCAAAGAAAACCAATTTCATTTCAGATAATTTTAGATCATTGATATTAAAAGCAAAAACTTACGCTCGAATAGAAACCATGATTTAGCCAATGGGACTGGATCCTAGAGTGAACACACCACATAGGTACTATTTAATGGCGATTTACCCAAGCTCATAGCAGTTTCTGACGGCGTTTTGTAACAATTAGAAATCTACTGCCTGTTCCATCTTGCTATTCTTTACGCATATAAACTTCAACAGATATATTTGATTAATTATTTAACATGGTTTTCATAATTATATTTTTTCCAAACAGTTCGCGTCCATTAAATCTGTAAGGATTAGAAACGTTGACAATTACAAAAGAAAAGTATGATAAAACTAAGTCTCAAAAGTAAATTTCACAATGGTCAAACATAAGTTTAATTTATCGTCATTTTTTTCGAATCCTCGTTTCTTTATGCCTTTAGGTGTGTGACTTTCAAAATTGGAAGAATATTGATTATAGTTCCATCATCATTTGAGTAAAAACGTATTTTAATTTTAAAAAATCTATTCTGCCTGACTAAATATTGCACACGAAATATTTGAAATCGTTTTTTAAGCGTGATCAAATCTTGATTTATTTTTGAACTATGTGTTTGTATCGCGATAGGTTCAAATTCAAGAATGCGACACAATTTAGATACATTTAAAAAAATAAACGATGTAACATTTTGAACTGAATAATTCTATTACGAATCAAATTATTCGGAACAACACTCCAAATACGGAGTTGATTTGTTACGGACCTATTTCACGCTTAGTGGACCAGCATGATGAATTGTTGCAGCCTGTTGCAACCTATACTAAGTGTTATAATTCACTTCACTAACTTTGAATATTGCCTTCAGTTATTGTAAAACAAACCCTTATTGATGATAGCGTTTATATTGTTTAACAAACCCAAGTACTAATTTTATGTTCATTATTTATTCGATTGTTAATAAAATAATCCTTAGATTTAAATTAATGCAGTACGCATCTGTCTAAGTATGATAAGGTAATGAAAAATACACAGAAAAATACCCACCAACAATGTTTTTTTTTCATTTTGATTCTTCATTAGAGCTTATTAACTGTAAAAATTTTGAGATCCATACATTTTAGAAATTATTTTCATATAAAAATTTCTTGAACTATATAAATAACTCTCATTAAAATTAACTTGAAATTAAAACTTCTTTTTAATTCTGATTAGGATAAGGATATCATAACGGGAGATCATAAAAGTAAATTTTACGATATTGCCGAAGCTCTCAATGTGACGGGGTCGTAAGCTCGCGGGCGAATGCTTTAATTACCGGAGCAATGATGTGGCTGACAAATTGCTGACAGGCCCGAGACTACGGTATGTCCAAGATAATTTACGAGGGAGCAACGTTTATAATAATTAAGTTAATTATTTAGATATCAGTGGTACATAATAATTGTTTCAAAGATATTCAATGGAGAGTCTCTCATGAGTGGGTGCGGAAATGTGTTTTTGTTTTTCATTTAGTAACTTGCTTTAAGAAGAACAATATTATATGTACTTAGTTTGCCCTGTATCTATATCGGTTGAAATACATATTTTCTCCATGGGAAAGTTATTTACTGTCATTCTAATGGAGTGTTTCAAAACTTTAAAGTCGTCGTGGCATAAAGAATAAGAAGTCCGGTGCATTCGTATCGAGCGATGCAACGGTGTTCGAATCCCGCAGGCGGGTACCAATTTTTCTAATGAAATACGTACTCAACAAATGTTCACGATTGACTTCCACGGAGAAGGAATAACATCGTGTAATAAAAATCAAACCCGCAAAATTATAATTTTCGTAATTACTGGTGGTAGGAACTCTTGTGAGTCGGCACGGGTAGGTACCTCCACCTTGCCTATTTCTGCCGTGAATCAGTAATGCGTTTCGGTTTGAAGGGTGGGGCAGCCGTTGTACTGTTAAAAGTGAGACCTAACACTCATTTCTCAAGGTGGATGGCGGCATTTACATTGTAGATGTCTATGGGCTCCGGTAATCACTTAACTCCAGGAGGGCTGTAAACTTTTCCATCTATGCAATAAAAAATAAATAAATAAAAAAACTCCAAAATATTATGAATGAATTATGCCCTTTAGAGCATGCCACTCTCTCAAAGGGAACCTAAAACATAACCAAATGGATTAAGATCGTGACTAGATGAGCCAGTCTTCAAGTTTAATGAGGTGAGAAACGTTAGTGTCCAGCCATGCTCGTGTAAATCGAGCTTTATGATTCGACATTGAGTCCTGTTGAAGGGATCATTTATGTTACGGAACATGTTGATATTATGAGGCTTGACAACCTCTCAAGAATCGTATATTTGATATACTTGGACCGACACTTTGATAAATTTACCCGTCTTGACAGATTGGTGGCCCCAACAATCACTAAAACTACTTTATTAGAAATACTTTTAAGGTTTAATTTTGCATAAATATTTTTTTCATTAAATTTCTTAGGTGTCTAGAATACTTTACAGCTTTCGTGGCGTGCAACGTCTAAGTTGTTATTCACTTGAATATTGTGTTAATTACCGTCAATATTATTTATCATGTTAAAAATTTATGATCTATTTATTACACTTAATTAAAACTTTGAGACTAATGGAGAAGCTTCTGTTAAGTTCCACGCATAAACTCGATTATGCCGCTTACTAAAATGATGTTCCATAATATAAAAATCTTACTTGACAGTAAATAAAAATTGTCAAAATTGAATATCCATTTCGCGTCCAGTCCGCCTCTAATACGCCGCAAGTCTAAAATCATGTTTTTAAATACGCGACATGTTCTAAATGCTATAATCATTCGCCAGATGGAATAAATAATGTCGTTTGTGTATGATCAAACCGTTTAAAAAAAGTTACTTAATAAGGTTACAACCAATTTTCTGATTCTAAGTAATTGAAAATCCATATGAAATTGGGCAGTTTTCACGAACCTGCCAGAAGAAAGTAATGTTTTTCGAGCGTGTGTATGTTACTTTGGCATACTATAAGCTTAGGCTTTTTAATCCAACATATGAGATGTCATTGGATTCGTCTCCGTTGTAGAATATTACATCCACAAGGCGTCCATGAAAAAATATACACTAAAATAAAACTAATTCACTTTGTTCTATAATTAAAGATAGAAACTTTCTAAAAAAATAATCCAGATTGGATCATTATCCTGCATAAAAACGATTTCTTTTCTTTATAATAAAATAACTTTATAATAAAACGTATAATGAAGTAAAATATTAAATCGAACAAAATGAACCACATAAAAATTTCCAAGTTAGAAAAGAAAAACAAGCTCTATAATATACATTATATCTTGAATTATACAAATAAATACATTATACATATATTATGAAAACTAGTAATGGTACTACAAAAGGAAACAAGCGTCTCGTCTGTATACCTGTAGACGAAATGTTTCCATCTAATCTCGGTGACTTCAGACTGAGCCTCAATTTGCAAAAAGGTAAAATTATCTCACTCGTTTCTTCGTTCAAGGGAAGGGAATATATTATTTTTTTTGGGGAGCACGTTGGAGCGTCATGAATAGAAAATAAGTTACCCTAAGCACACAAAGGAATCGAGTAAAATATTAATCATTTACCAACGACGATGATAATTTTGCTTCGTCAATAACGTCACGAAGGCTCTAGAATGAATAAACCATACGTTTTCATAAATAAATCTAAATAGTGATTATTCCAGATTATATTATATTTTCGTTTCGAATTGCTCGCGATGCCAAGCGAACCACGAAAGCAAACTGTCCCAAATGCTATTAACAATTTGTATATATTACTAAGAGGTCAACAAGTACGTACAAAAAATGTGACCCTCCTAGAAACGGCAAGCGTTTAAATAATTATTTCGAACTTAAATAAAAATGTTTCCAAGAAATAACCTTCAGCTTTTGAAGAAATAAAAGTGTAGTAATTTCCGTCCCTTCACGAGTGGGCATCAGTCAGTGTAGACGACCCTGGAATACTTGATGCTGCCGCTGGCTACGCACACCTGAATCTCAGCGACATTGATTTAAAAAATACGGATGAGACATTGATACCACATTAAAAATAATTTGGATGCAAAAAGGCTTGGGAGTTATTTAGAGTAAATCGAAAAAGTCTCCATTACACATTGGAATGTACGTGTGAATACATTATGTATTTAACTATACTAGTGGTCCCCCGGTATTAATAAAGACAAACAATACTTAATCTATTCTCGATTTGACCACAGACTATAAGCAATAAGAAAAGTTTTACAATAAACAAATAGTATGCATGCGTGTGTGTGTGTCAAATACATGGTATTTATTGTGTGTAATGTTTTTTATTTATTGATTTAATGTATTTTTTATGCATGATTTCAATAAATATTAACATTCTGTACTCCTTCTCTATATTCTCTATAAGTGTGGGAAATTTCATACTCCTCCGTCTGCGCAATTTTTGTAAAAAGGGATACAAAGGTTTTGCTTCGCGTATTCATAATTCTCCTCCTCGCGTCGTTTCCTCACTGCTGAGGGTCGTGACGATTATACGTCGACATGATTTTACTCCTTGTAATGTCCCGCCAGCGCCTCCGATCATTGGCGGCAAGAAGGGCGTCATTATTCACATATTCATAATAGATACCACGCAATTAATGCAAATTCCATAACCTCACATCGCCTTCAAATGCTCTGTTTGGAAAGGCAAAAAGAAAATTGTCAATAATATAAGTCGTCCAATGCCGTGGTTAAATCGATATGCAAACTATGCCTTCTCAAAACTACATGTATGTATGTATTGGAAAAGGATTCAGGAGTGTTAACCATAGCTTCTGAGCAATTATCACTATTGTAATGTAACTTCACGCGATTTTTCATTGCCATAAATAATGTTATTCTCTTCTTGGTTAAAAATGTATAAAATTTTAATCACAAAATGTATCTTTACTCATTTTTCATTTCCAGCTTCAACTTAAATCCATGTAAGAGTCATTCATAAAAGTCACAAAATGGCCGACTGGTTCAATGATGACTGAGCGTTTTTGGACGACCGACGATTTTCTTGGTTTAGATTTTTTTAAAGTTTATTTTTAAAGCATTTTAGTCATTATTTCTTATTTGTTGTGATGATCGCCATAGAATCGTCAAAAAAGCTTGAAAATATAAATAACTACATTCAGTGGGCCCACTCACTACAATCACAACTTTTTCCAACAGATAAAAAAAATAATGTAGCTTTTGGCTTTATTAATTATCTTTTATAAAAATATAAGTGTATTTTCTACAAAAGGCCAATTTATTTTATTCTTGTTTTTAGTTTCTAGAAAAACGATTTTATCTGACGGCCACCCACAAATACCCTGATATTCCTAATATGATAAGACATGAAGATGGAAGGCGATGATCGCATTATAGTTTCTTCTGTTTATATCCAATGAAAACAAAACACAGAAAAGCAACTACTTTAAAAAAAACTAAACAAATATTGCGCATTGAACTTACTTAATATTAGTTAGACTCTTTTTTTTTAGTACTAAATATTAGTTAGACTCTTTTTTTTTAGTACCTATGCTGATAGTCTTACGAGGCTATTTCAGCTTTGCCCTAGCGTGTAGGTGAGTTCTCGGGGCTCAAACCGGAGGTGTTGCTAACAGTGGCCCTAGCAAGAACAATGCTTTGCAGAATCTACCACCGGATCGGAAACGCGACCCACTGAGAAGATCCGGCGAGAAACTCAGTGGGCTAAAGTTAGACAAAAATGATTTTAGCATACAAACACAAAATAAATTTCCGTGAAATATAGTCTAAGGCTATTTCTGTCTGTAATAATAAATTTGGATTTCCTATTCAAAAGATATTAATATAAAAGTCAAATAACAGACTTACCCAAATACCAGGTAAAGGTGAGCTCCTCTGGGTATTCTAGTTGCCAAGGCCCTTTCTTTATAGGCAGGCAGGCAAAAATACATTTATATACAACATATACCTTAACTGTGATATAAAATTGGTAATTTCGTGCATATCTGAACTTAATACGAAACTAGAATTAAATTATAGAGTTGTTTTTTAACTCCACGATAAAATTATTGCACATCTTTAATTATACATTACCAAATAAATCTCCGCGCCTATGTTCATATATTAAATTAAAAGTCACATTTGGAATTCCTGTCCTTCAGACTCGTTATTTTTACGTGAAGCCGTAGACACAGAACGCCCTACCATAAGAACAAAACTCAAGTACTGAATACACAAAAAATTATAAATATTTTTAGCTTAGTTATTGACCGTTGTACTGTTAAAAGTGAGACCTTACAACTCATATCTCAAGGTGGGTGGCGGTATTTACGTTGTAGATGTCTATGGGCTCGGGTAACCACTTAACATCAGGTTAATATATATAAGCAATAAAAAAATAAAATATAAAAAACTTGGCCTTAGTATTATATTCATAGCACTTATATTTAACCACAAACTTCATCTCTATTTTATCCCTGAATCAATTTAAAGGATGTGAATGATAATTCAATCTTGTATCGTAAATGTTGCGGTGAATATAGTCAAACGAGTACGTCTGCCATCTTAGCTAGAAAAGAGTACGTTTTGTCTTATATGATGGCAATCAATTTTAAAAACGATGGAAAGATATAAAATACGCTAAAGTACTTGTAAATTTCTTACTAATAGTGATATTATAATTTGCAAGCCATATTGCCCGTTCAATTGAGAACGCTTCGTTTGCTTAAGCCATAGGTTAGCATGGCGCGCAAATAAATGTACACGATTCAATTTACGATATAATTATTTAATTTGTACCCAATGTTTTATTGCGTACAACAAATTTGAACGGGGACTTTTCCTATTTATTGTTATTGAAATAGATATACATATATGATGCGTTAACATAAATGCCCTTCAGTATTATAAACATAGATTGAAATAAGGTACACAAATAGTTGTTTTAGATAGTAAACACGACTTTTTTGCTTGTTTTTGTTTTTGATTTGGATTCTCTTGAATACCCTTTGTCTAGAACCATGGATCATGAACTACAGCCTTCTGTCACTCGGTTGCTCTTCATCATAATGACCCTAGCCCTATCGCCAGTCCGTGATCTGACATCGTACGATCTAATCAATTTGCATATTTTATCTAACAACTCTGTTTGTATTACTTCGCAATTGACTCATTACGATACCAAGGTTGAAATAATTGAAAAAAAAAATAAAGAAAAAATGTCCGACGTTCCTCGGTGACCTCAACACAATATGTTCAATCAGTTCTGATAAAACAGAATTTATGCTACCAATGTTACAAAAATACACCAGCCAATAAAAAACAGAATGAACATCAGACAAGAATATGTCTGTAGTTGTAGAATATAAAAGATGTGTGGTGTCGTGGGACACCTGAAGTTCCTTATTATAAAAGTATTAATTAAGTAATTTAAGTTCTATTCGAGGTATAAAGAAATAAAAGTAAAAGTAGGAGGTTTCGCAACAACCCACAGTCATTCGGTAACGTGCGAACTTATTGTGGTACATACACTTCATTCACGGTTGTTTGCATAAGAGTTAGTGTATTGCGCAAACGAACGCTACGAGATCGTGGCCAATGAATAAAAAAAAACGTTATTTTTTACATTATACATTATTACAAAGTTAAATCGTACACTGTGTGCATTACTAACAAAAATCTTACGTTACGGACGTTTTTTCTCGGTTAGGGTGGGTACCCTGCATCGTCCCATAAGGAACTTCGTTCCAAAATTCATTTTATTATTGTAAATGCGTTCGTACATTACACACCTTGTACAAATTGATTATGCGCGTAGCACTGGTCACCGATAATCTACAAATGTCGACGCTACGAGATCTGGCTACGAATATAAAGACAGCGTTATACGTGTCTATGAATAAAGAAACTCATACTTTCAACATAATTATGCAATACCAAAGTAAATCTAAACTTTAAAGATACGTATTTTCATAAATTTTTTTTAATTATTAACTTTCAACCGAAAGTACGTATTTTCGAAACTTCTAAAATTCTCAACCCCGGAATAGGACACATAATAATACTTTGTACTTTTATTAAAAAAAATTAGTGCTTTGTTAATATTATGCAAGTGTTATTTAAGAGATATTTCGTGTAAATGTGAACATCACTAGTTTTTGCTTCAATATTCAAATTTGTTAAAAAAAAGTGGTAATTTTTTATGTTATGGTGACAGGGCGATATGTAAGCCCGCATGAATAAGTACTATCATGTACTTGCCTATTTATGCCACGAAGTCGTAACTCTGTGTAAAATTGTAAGTGAAAGCTATGCGTAGGTAATAGAAGTTGGTGATCCCTATAATTGTACAAATAAACCCAATACGATAGCAACACTCAGTAGTTTCCTTTTTTCTGTAAAACTGACATTTAAGTCAATGATTATTTTTTATTATTCACGTAACATTTGGAATAATTCAGAAAAAACCTTTGATTTACGTAAAGAAAAAAAAATTCTGAGATGGTAATTTACCGAAATACAGATAGCAAATAAAAGAGTTGCTATCTGTAAAACGCATGGTTCATCGACCTTTCGTTCAGACGTTTTGAGAGTATTCTAGATAAATGTATTCGGTATTTAAAATTCAATAAAAGTTCGTTGACATGTCGATAGAATCACGTTCAAAGGCACAATACATATTCTCAAACAAAAATAAACGCTTTAATGTCAAAGAGGTTTAATAGCTGTCAGTTGAATCGGTTCTCATATGGTTCCCATTTAAGTGTCTTTTCGCGCGTCAGACTTAGAATGCATTATAAAAAAATTGCTTCTTCATTCCGAATGTTATGCGATTATTTTTGTCCATGGAAATACTCCGAATCGATTGAAACAATAGACAATTAAAGTTAGAAACTAAACAGCAACAAGGTACTGCTAAATTGAATGAAAAAAAGAAAAAGTCAATCACGTATATAATGCTGTTCAAAAGTGTGTGCACAGCAAAAAAGTAACAAGCTGGTTGGATTCAATCCACCATAGACAAATTGTCAATATATGTCACATACACATTCTTACACATTCAATGATACTTTGAGTTTGTAACTAGTTTATTTTAATGGTATTCTGAAAGATGGCCTCACTTGTTTTTTTTAATCAAATAAATTATTATAAATAAATCTCCATTTACGTAATCTACAATATATTTTTTTATTGCTTAGATGGATGGACGAGCTCACAGCCCACCTGGTGTTAAGTGGTTACTGGAGCCCATAGACATCCACAACGTAAATGCGCCACCCCTTGAGATATAAGTTCTAAGGTCTCAAGTATAGTTACAACGGCTGCCCCACCCTTCAAACCGAAACGCATTATTGCTTCACGGCAGAAATAGGCAGGGTGGTGGTACCCACCCGCGCGGACTCACAAGAGGTCCTACCACCAAAAAAAAAAAAAAAATTAGAATACGCATAAAATCTACATAAGGCTCAACACTCCCAAAAAAGTTCGGAATATCTATATTTTGTGAAAGTTATTTTCCTCGCGATTGTGACACAACCTTAGAGTGAGGGTGTGATTTAAAATACAGTCGACAGCTCCCG
Source organism: Bombyx mandarina (assembly GCF_003987935.1). The sequence goes on along the minus strand of NW_021011477.1, from coordinate 7,738,521 downwards.
AGGGCCGCCGCGATCCGAAACGAAACTGCGCCTATTTCGAATATACCATTCTAACTTATTTTATATCCAGGGATAGAACGCATAGCTTTACGAGGGTGTTTATTTATACGGCGTTTTAAATGTAGAAAGAAAATGGTTTATGCTTATGAACTTAAATAAAAAAAATAAAAAAAAAACCTAACAATTCTTTTGTTTTTTATTGCCGTATATAGGCAGACGAGCATACGGCCCACCTGATGGTGAGTGGTCACCGTCGCTCATGGACGTCAGCAATGCCGTTCGGCAGAGCCGAGCCGCTGCCTACCATTTATAATTCATAAATATTAAGACAGGTCGAGAAAACGGTCTTCGAAAGCTAAAATAATTCATTTGTATTACGCTTGCTTGGGTTTAACGACAAAGGTAAGATCTTCTATAGAACGGGTTATATTACTCAGTAGACCTCCGATTTTTTCTACCTATTGCTAGTAATCTCGAGGAGTTATACTAGCTTCACCGGACCTCGAGCCTTTGGTAACATTAGCCTTAGCAAGAGCAGTGCTTCGCTGGAGTCTACCATTGAAACGGAATCGCAATCCACTGAGAAGATCCGGCGAGAAACTCGCTGGGCTATGTCTTTAAGTGATCCGATTACTGTGCCGAACTTAAATATATACATAAATGGAAATCTATCTTGGAAATCTAGTTATGGAGATTCAAGCATTTACTGATGATAGGACCTCTTGTGAGTCCGCGCAGGTAGGTACCACCGCCCCGCCTATTTCTGCCGTGAAGCAGTAATGCGTTTCGGTCTGAAGGGTAGGGCAGCCGTTGTAACTATACTGAGATCTTAGAACTTATATCTCAAGGTGGGTGACGAATTTACGTTGTAGATGTCTATGGGCTCCAGTAACCACTTAACACCGAGTGGGCTGTGAGCTCGTCCACCCATCTAAGAAATAAAAAAAAGAGCTCGTCCACCCATCTAAGCAATAAAAAAAAAAAAAGCGATTTTACCGATTAATACTCATTAGTCTTTCATGTAAACATCACATCACATATGTGTATCTGAATCGAAGCGGGCCTCTAGTGAATTTTGCTAAAACCGTTTCGTCCGTCACTGTTCAATTTTCGAGGATTTTCAACGAAAACCCTATTTGTAACCTCAACAAATATCATTTCGCATATATATAAATAAATAAATAATTTACTAACAATCACGCCGCGTTAACTGGTCCCGTGCTAAGTTCGTAAAGAACTTGTGTTACAGGTACCAGATAACGGAAATAAATGTAAGATTTTTATTATACACATGTACATATTTAATATACATCCATAACCCTGGAAAAGATATTTTTATATTTATCATACAAATATCTTCCCTAGGCGGGATTCGAACCCGCGACCCCCTTGTGTAGTGAACATGTCACTTACCACTACACCAGAAAGCCACGAGGTATGATTTTCTTTTATATGTACAGAAAACACATATCGTCTTTTCGCATTAAAAGTGCACAATTTCCAAAAATATTCGAAATTGAGTTAATGTGCGGAATCATTTGGTATCACCAATATTTTTGTCATAAATACTGTCAAAAGAGCGTAGTTTAGTTTTAGTTTTTTTTTCAGTTTACCTATGTTCTGACGACTATTAACAGAATTAATGCATAATTTTATCTTACTTTAAAAGACAGATAATGTAACTGGTAAAAAATAAAAAATAAACGCTGCAAAGATGATTAATATTAAAAATACCACAACCACCTTTAAAACACTCTCCTGTAAAGTTAGTAAGTTTTGAGATTGTACAGTTTTAATGCGAGAAGACAACATGTAAAATAAACATACAATGTTTAAATAGACCTCCAATAATAAATATCACAATTATAGATACGTTTTAATCTGACGGTTTTTATTTTCATTATGATTGCATTTACGTAATTACTATCACTAGAGGTCCCGCAGTAGTCGAAATTCGACTATAATTAATTGGAATTGTAAGTTTGTACACTATTATGATTGTAATTTATACTTCTATAATCACAAATTTCGCCAAGGCTACACTACAAAATTTAATCAAGAGAAACAATATTTAATCTATTCTCAATTTGACCACAGACGTCAAGTACAAAAGTTTGACAATAAATATAATTAATAAGACAATAATGCATGCGTGTGTGCGTCAAATACATGGTATGTAGTGTGTGTTATGTTTTCTTTACTGATTTAATGTATCTTTTACGCATTATTTAAAAAAAATATTAGCATTGTGCACTTCTTCTCTATATTTTCTATAAGTGTGGAAAATTTCATACTCCTCTGTCCGCGCAATTTTCGTAAAAAGGGATACAAAGTTTTTGCTTCACGTATTAATATATAGATAGTTTATGTAACAGTATTTTTCATTCCCATGTTTCGAATATTTTACAGTTCCCTTTTTTTTTTTTTTTTTTTTTTTTTTTTTTTTTTTTTTTTTTTTTTTTTTTTTTTTTTTTTNCTTCTCCACTAAGTAAATATTATTAATGTTTATTAAACTTCCAACAAGCGGTCGACAAGCGGCAGCAAGAAGTGGTCACTTGTCGGCACGCGGTCCTCCACACAATGTCTGCTCGTGACGACCGGCGGCTGTGCTACGTCGTCTGCTACGCGGTTACGACGTGCTCTACGCCGGTGTTATTGTGCTCGCTTGGCGTAGCACTGGTCGCATCTTCGCCTTATCGACGAAAACAAAGATCACGCCACTTCTTGAGACGGGAGATAATCGTGTCGCTCGCTCGCACTCGTGGTAGCCGCCTGTTTTACTCACCGCCTATCTAGCGGCTTAAGTCCTTCGCTAAATTCGCTAGGATCCTCACTCACCACCTAATTATAATGTTTGCACTGTTTCAGATGTGTTTTTTACAGGGTTTTGTACAATTTTAACACTATTTTCGTCACTTTATTCGCATCAGCTACGGAGCGCAACAGACAGCGTGTGGTCTCGACAGCGGAACGGAGCGGAATCTTTACAGTTCCCTTGGTCAGGTATGACTATAGTCGACTACTATATTATTATGTCGACATTTGAATATGATGTTAATTACAGTCCATGTTCCTACGATACGGTTACTGTAGGGAGCGGCTTGGCTCTGTCCCTAGTTTTTCTTAATTCCATGGGCGAAGGTAACCACTCATTATCAGGTGGGCCGTATACTTGCATGCCTAAAAGGGAAATAAAAAAAATATAAAAACATTTTTATAGTTATACGTTTTGCTTAACACAGAACGAACTAATAGTATCTTGGGGTCTTTGTTTGACTTGGATTTTCATCTTCACAATACAAGGAAGCCAGGTGCTATCTAACATTATAAGCCATATTAAATTTAATATCTTTAGCAAAAACTTTAGTTCCGGCTGGAAATCAGCCGTGGTGCAGTAAGGTCATCCACAAATCGATCAATACATCGGAATACGATTAAGCATATTTTAACACGCTTTGACCTATATTAAATCTTTCAACGTAATTTTGATAGCCTCAAGAAGTTGTCAAGCATTGATGACAGTACAATAATTTTATTGTTTTGGCTTTAGGTCTAACACTAAGCAACATTCTATTGTAGAAAAGGTCTTGTCGGTACACTATATCTAATATTAGATGTGTACATAATGTATAACATTCCATTCAAATCATAGTTCGTGAAGAAGCGACTACTTGTAATGGCGAATTGGCTTTTATTCCTGCCTAAGCTGATAACCTTGAGAGGCTATTTCAGCGTAACCTTAACTAATAGGTGAGCTCACGGGGCTCAAACCGGAGTGATGCTAACACTGACTCTAGCAAGAACAGTGCTTCGCAGAATCTACAACCGGATCGGAAACGCGACCCACTGAGAAGATCCGGCAAGAAACTCAGTGGGCTGTGTCTATGCATTAACTCGCTCGTCGAACCCTGAGGTCTTAGGGCCGGAGGACCCGGAGGTCTTATTCTATCCACTTTACCTTTTTTTTTTCCTACCTATGCTGATAGCCTTGAGAGGCTATTTCAGCTTCACCCTACGTGTGTAGGTGAGCTCACGGGGCTCAAGCCGGAGTGTTGCTAACACTGACCCTAGCAAGAGCAGTGCTTCGCAGAATCTACCACCGGATCGGAAACGCGACCCCTGAGAAGATCCGGCGAGAAACTCAGTGGGCTGTGTCTATTCGCTCGTCGAGCCCTTCGTCGCAAGCGACGGATTCGACGAGGACGGTGACCGAACTTTACCGGTCACGATGCGCCTCTCGAGATTGTTTCTAATAAGCTACATATTGACGTAGATAAAGGCCGCAGAGTTCATTTCTAATATTCAAATTTAGTACAAAAACGAATATGGAAAAGTCGAATTTTTTCGAATTGTTCTAAATATTATGTTACTAATTAAAATAATAAAGGCTAATTAGGAAGTCTGCGTTGAGCAAAAATTTATGAAAACTATCAATAGTGATTTATTATCAATTTAAGAACTTAAACAAATAATTCATTTTAAGTTATTTTTTAATGTTCATAATAGCTTACATAATTTTTAAGCCGATATTTAAAAAGCTTAGAGATGATATTTCGATCCCAACACACTATTGTGATACACTCAGAGAACGCTGCTCTTTTTCGACGAATCCCTTAGTCTCTTTTGTATTAGACCTATGCGAAAAATTGTGTAATAAATGGTTGAACCAATTCGGCTGTTATCTTTTCCGTTATTTAAATAAGCTCACGATAACATTTGTTCAGTAATATTTAAATCGATTTGCAAACAAACACGCTTTCTATTATAATTCTGTTTTGTTAAATCAATTTGAATATCCAATCTGCGTGTTCGCACTCGAACCTGAGTACTAAGGCATCTGATCAAATACATGCAAATAAATCAAAAACAAAAGAAATTCGCTATCGATTTCCGCCCTACTATAATATTTATGATATTTGGTTTGCAGAACTCATAAATGTGGATGCTGCCGCGTACTTAGAGTGAAACATGAGGTCGGAATCTCAATTGTTTTTCAAAACGGCTGTCCCATCCCCATAAAATGAATGTACGGTCTCTCCAGGGTAGAAATGAGTTATTCGATGGAACTTTTCTGAGTAGGTTCATAATATGCACTACCACCATGATAAAATAATAATAAAAATATAATTAGTTCGACGAATAAGTAAACTCAGACTGTATCGAACTTTTAAAAGGCCCTTTGGATACATTTTTAATCCATTAATTGATGCTGAAGACTATCGAGAAAGAAACTTGAGGTTTTGTATCTGAGCGAAACTTGAATTTTAAACGTAATTCAATTTTAAATACGATCTACTTATATTGTTCTGAAAATTTAATTATACAGATATTTTTTTCCAATAAAAGTTTATACTTTAAGATTTTAAGGTTATATTTTGCAAAATTTCATGGATAATTTAAGCTCTATAGTGTTACCTGCAACCACTGCAGGCCTTGCTGGCCAATCTTTGATTTAAATTTGACCAAACATCATAGGATCATACGCTAGACATTTTTGAAAAATTCCTGAAAATTTCACATTTGTTTTTTCTCCTACATAATTGTTGGTAGCATAATATGAGGCTATTCCAACTAAGCGCAGACGGGTAGGTGAGCTCGGTTTGTATCTGTACGTTGACCTTTTCATCGCATTCGACAAATTCAACGAGAAAGGTGTGTATGTGTACTGTATGAAGTACTTTTAGGGCGACAGTGGCTTTGCGTTGCCCCGTCCCATGGGCCGGAGACATAATTCGAGGCGGCTACGAAACAATACCACGCATCTTCCTAACCGTGTCTTCAGATACTTACGTAACGGTTCTAATTCAAAATCATCGCGAAGATCTATATTCCTCACCTACCACGTTCCTCCAACGGCTATCCTTTAAAAACGGGACTGGATGACCTGAAAGCAGTTTATCTGGGAGTGGACCGCCTAAGTGTACACTACACTTGGATAAGTCATAACCATACGTATGCAAGTTTTATAGAATGTCACCTTGTTATGAAAGGACAGTTTACTTCACTTACAGGTCTTGTGGTAGAAACGAATTAGTAAAAACGCGGCTCGGTCGCGGATTGATTTTACTTTCGAGACATTTATCAAAAGGTTGCATAAGTGTAATGATTAAAAACCACGGCTATACAGTACTGTGCAATCTCTGCACTGCCCATTTTAATGAGGTCGTAGGCTACCGTTATTTCCGTCTGCTATGAAGATGACTCCGAATCGATGATTCCTCAGCTCAGCGCATCTGTAATCATTATTTTTAAGAGCTCTAGTGTTGTGCAAAGGAAATAATTAAGCTCTATATTAAAAAAAGGCTCGTTACGTTTTTATTTTCTTACTTTAATATATAAGTCAGTCTCTGGTGACTTTTAACACACCGACTTTTGCAAATTGTGCACACACTTATAGAAGGATGGATGAATTCAATATAGATTTAGATTTTATGCAGTTGTGTGAACCTAATTTGGCTTTCTTCAGTTCAAAAAGCCGGATGGTACGTGGCAAAAAATATCTCTGGAAAATATATGTATGGATGAACGCAGTGGTTCCAGGTAGTATGGATGTACTCTACTCCGGTGACGGGCAAAAACAAGATGATAGTATCGTCTCGAACAATTTCTCAGACTTACTGATATATAATATATAATAATTCTGTATGTTTTATTTTATTTCAGGTAAGTTGCCTAAACATTTTGCCGGAAGATGGTGAGTGCCCTTTTAATTATTGAATGAAGTTTAGAGGGGGGAGACTGGGAGATTGTTTACAGCAATCAATGGTGGCTCTGAAATAGTCACATACTGTATTCGATAAGTAGATAAAATCCATTTTATATTCTACTTTCGCGGTTAAAGTTTAATGTCCTATTCCGATGACGTTTTATAGTTTTGCTAGTTGGTTTCGTTCACTTCGCTGGTCGTAAATTGAAGTTCGGTAATGTAAAATTGAATTTTCCTAATATTACAAGATTATTTTCTTCTTTTTCTAATAATAAGATTTATTTAAGTAACTGTCGCCTGATTTTAATCGTCGTCGTTCGGTAAACGATTACCGGACATCATGAACAACACAAGCTGAATTTTACCTTGACACATTCAAATAGAATTCTTATTAGCATTGATATAACCAGATCCTGCGGACCGAATGGTAAACAGTCGACGTCGCCCTAAACACGTCATTTCACGTCACGTCATGCTTTTAGGTACCTCAAGCACCGATCACCGTTCTCGTCGAACCCTGGTTCAGCGAGTAAACTAACCCAAAGACACAGTCCACTGAGGTTCTCGCCGGATCTCGCGTTTCCGATCCGGTCGTAGATTCTGAGAAGCACTGCTTATGCTAAGGCTAGTCCTCAGGTTGAAGCCCTGTGAGCTCACCCACTCGCCTACTAATATAGTATAATCCCTCGAGGTTACAAGAATAGGTAGGAAAAAATAAATATTATATAAAGTTTATGCTAATATCCAAACCGGAATGTAGGACTACTCTGTTGTAGTAATAGGTAAGATGATGAAACTAATCTATGGAGGTTCATCATATGCCGTAACTCTAATAATGTTGCAAATTTTGCATGTTTTACGGGCCTGATTTTATTGCTTCATCCCGAAAATGGATTATAAACATCGTGGTCTAGTGGATAAGACACCCGGTATACTCCTCTCGGACGATGCGACTATGCCAGTGCTTAAATTCTGTAGACAGGTACAAGGTCTCAGTATAGTTACAACTGCTGCCCCACCTTTCAAACCGAAACGCATTACTGCTTCACGGCAGAAATAGGCAGAGTGGTGGTACCTACCCGTGTGGACTAACAAGAGGTCCTACCACCAGTCCTTAAATTTTAAATATATTTAATTAGAGTCAATTCTCATGCCCATCGATTATGTAAATATAACTATCAAAGTAGCCAGACTATTGACTTGAAGAATTCATGACTAGTTAAATACTAGTTTCATGACTACATAAACTAATAAGCTTTTGTTCACTTCCGCTCTGGCAAAACAGCTGGGCGACGCAGGCAAAGACTGGCATTACTTCATGAGCGAGGGCCAAAACAGGACGTTCTGGGATAACGTAGTATATCTACTGTAAATAAATAGTAGTAATAAAGAAAGTGTAACTAAGCAGTGGATTGTATATTTCGGTTTCGGCGAAAATTCTATTATGTGATATTTTGTAAGCCTCATTGTATAATCAGATGAACTAGAGGTCCCGTAGTAGTCGAAATTCGACTATAATTAGTTGGGATTGTAAGTTTGTACACTATTATGATTGTATTTTATACCTCTATAATCACAAATTTCGCCAAGACTACACTATAAAAAATATTAACGAAGACAAATAATATTTAATCTATTCTCAATTTGACAACAGACGTCAAGAACAAAAGCTTGACAATAAATAGTATGCATGCGTGTGTGCGTCAAATACATGGTACGTAGTGTGTGTAATGTTTTCTTTATCGATTTAATGCAATGATTTTTTATACAACAGATATGTTATCTTCATAGTAACTGACTCTTCAAATCTGATCGCGCCATATATATCTACATACCTACCGATATAGTGCACACACAATGTTGACAAGTAGCATTAATGAAAAGTACAAAAGATGGGATAAGCGCGTGAGTAAAAAAGATAGCTATAATTGGAACGATTGCACTTGTTATATTATTATTGCATTTGTTTAGACGCGACTAAAGACGAAACCTCCCAAAAGTGTGGAAAATTTCATACTCCTCCGTCCGCGCAATTTTCGTAAAAAGGGATACAAAGTTTTTGCTTCACGTATTAATGTATAGATATTTACGAGTATATGCCCGCATTTCATACACGCTTCAAAGCTGCCACGATAAATTACAATAAATATAATAGTCAGATTTGACTTTAAATTGTATTTACGGTTTTAATATATTCCGGATCCTGATTCATGCGCAAACAAAACAAGGAATTAAAAATACATGAGCGATCATACATAATTCGCGGAGCGGCGTGATCGATACGAAAACTTGTCGATTGCGGCAAATCCAATACTAGTTATGTCCACTCGCATATTCAGTTATCGACAACGTGTTCCCATTGGCTGGCCGCCAAATTGGCCTTACACTCTAGCATATATCGGTGTGCTACATAATTGTCCAATGGATGCACGAATGTTAGTTAAACACGTTGCGCATTTCACTCTCGCATTTGAAAACCGTGGGACGCGCGAAGTTTGTTTGATCCACTTTGAGAACAGGCGACCGTTGACATTATGCTATGATTTAATACAGTTTTTGTTGTAGTACAACAATGCTTATACGTTTAATGCTCGGCAGTTTTCCGCGCACCAAAGTACTTCTATGATAGCGTGGCAAAATATTTTCAAACTACCCTGTGTAACTAACTATAGAGTATACTGTAACCATATCTTTGCAAAAAGTCATGTTGATCCTTTGTTGTGGAATCCACTTTAAAACTTACGCACTAAAAAATACAGATACATATTAACTAGCTTTTCGCCCGCAGCTTCGCCCGCGTTTTATTGCGTTGGGTTAAACTTTGAATTTAATATGGAAATATAATAGGAATATTTTACCACTACATTGAGCGTAACCAATCACTCACTATTTCGCTCGTCCCGTTTTGTAGCAAACATTATTCTTGACCCATTGAATTGGTCGACATGAAATGTCTTCGCAATTGTTCAACAGTCTGTTAGCATTTAGAACTAGGCGCCGTCATTCCTTGACCAGCGCTGGCCAATTCTTATCACTTATGGCCAGCTGAATTCAGTAATAGTTCTTCCGAAATCACAAACCTCAATCTAACGTTGGACCAATACATTCTTCAATCGATCTTGTTATTCACTTGCTGAATGGCAAGTAAATTAAAACGTCATTACAACATAACTAGCCTAAAAATTTAATTATAGCTACATAAAATACACACCTATATAACGCTTAATTATATTCCTTATGAGTTTTCTTAATTTTCCCTCATAGCGGCCCGTCACGTTCCGTGGTCCTTAAGATGTCATTTTGACAGCAAAACGTGCTCCCAAAGTCAACTTCATTACGAAATTAAGGTTGCCTTAATAAGTTAAAGTAACATTCTTCAATCGATCTTGTTATTCACTTGCTGAATGGCAAGTAAATTAAAACGTCATTACAACATAACTAGCCTAAAAATGTAATTATCGCTACATAAAATACACACCTATATAACGCCTAATTATATTCCGTATGAATTTTCTTATTTTTCTCTCATAGCGGCCCGTCACGTTCCGTGGTCTTCAAGATGTCATTTTGACAGCAAAACGTGCTCTCAAAGTCAACTTCATTACGAAATTAAGGTTGCCTTAATAAGTTAAAGTAAATTTTTTGTGTTTTCTTCATGAAATTACCAAACAAGGACTGTTTCTTTTTGTTATGTAGGCTTTTTTTTGCAAAAACTGTGTCTCTTTCTGCTTCATAATCACAAAAATTTAGTAGTACAGAGTAGTATGTACACACTAATGATAGGTTTATGTTTAATCACTGAGTGAGTATAAAATGACAATTGAAGTAGCTTATAAATATTTTTAAGCACATGAAAGAATAACGTGTTTGCAAAAAAAAATGATTTTACTAATAAAATATACACGGAGATCACACGTTAAGTTGTAAGGAGAACGCGAGTAATGAATAATTGATTCACGCATAATAAACCCACGCTAGCAAGTGTGCTTACTTGTAGAGATCCGGCGTGAATCAGAAAGTGTTGAAAGTGTACTTATCCGGCCTTTTTATTTAAACATATTCATGATTAAATGACAATACAAGACTGAGAAATAGCCATTTCCGCAGCCAACAAGGAAACGCTTACGCTACTTAATGCCTCACGTATGCTGGAAACAATTCACATTTATTTAGGCTAAATACTTGTCCTTTTAGTAAATTGTTTTTAACCCGCAGTCTAAAGCGAAATTGATATAATACATTGCGCGTTATCCCAAATTATTATTAATTAAAAAAATATTGGTCTACATGATGGGGAATGGGTCGCTCATTGATGTCAGCAATCCCAAGTCGCTCTGACAGGAAGCTGACAAATCCGAGATGTTCAGCAGGTCTTCCGTCAAGTCAAGTTTGCGGCAAAGAGTTGGAGCAGAAAGTCTGACTTTCTTTTTCGCACTGTGGGCCAAACGTTCATCGGGTTTGTGAAGTGGTGGAAGACTAGACCGGTATATGTAGAAGCTACCTTCCTAGTAAACGACCAATAAGCACGGTTCCCGGAGGGATAGCTTTTCAATCACTCGCCATATCTGGTGACCTGCTCAGACTTCGCCTTAGCCCTCTTGTAAGACCTGGAAGCGGCCTACATTATTAATTAATTCAACCTAAATCTCTTATGCTGCCATGTCATTTGTCGTACATTTTAAATGAATAAACAGATTTTCGTATCATACCCGTCCAAGAATAGAATACGGAAAAGTTACAGGAAGAAAAAAAATTACAATAAAAAAAATACTCTGTGTTAAATGCGGCCGCAAAAAATACACTGTAATCTTCATTATTCATGTAATTTACACTAACAAAAACGTACATGGACGTGAGAAGAAGAAAAAAGGAAATAAATTCCGATTCATAAAAACGAGAGGGCCGGGTCGGGCCGCCATTGTTGAAATAATTACAGACACTTAATGGAAGCCGGATCGGGAGGCTGGAATTTACTTTTACATATCTTTTTTTCAGCCCGTCGCAAGGGCGGATCCAGCTTTGGCGCCAGGAGGGGGTCACATAGTCGTGGTCAAGTCAAGAACTTATAACTTAATTTTGTTAACAATAGATACAAGTAAAAAGTAGGTATTTTATTAATGTACGTAAGTACCTACTGTACTTAAAATTATTTATTTATTGTACACTTGACTAAACGTTTGCCATCATACAAAGTTATTATAATATATTATATTATAATAAATTAATTACATACGTACATTACGTACGTAGTTACATAAAATCTGTATGGTGACAAAATATATAAATAAAATCATTATATTCAATTAGTGGTCCACCTAAGTCCTGGAACCAGCTCAGGGGGCGGTCATGACCCCATGACCCCCCTCCCCGGATCCGCCGTTGGCCCGTCGTACATTATAATATTGAGAATAATTTAATATCGTTTACCATCTGCAATACACGAAGAAACGTTCTCACAACGTTTTCTTTTCTCTCTGGGCACATATAATTATTGTATCAATCAAATTCAAATCATTCATATATGTAAATGAAAATGAATGTTTTATTGTATGTTTCGTCTTCTATGCGTTACACTCTTCTGGTGTATCTTAAAAGTCCGAAAGTCCGGTGAAAGTCTTATGTGTCCCGAAAACCTTACCGGGTTCCCTAAATCATCCACCCGATAAAAGTTCGTACAATTGTCGTTGGTACTCATTTTTGCCTATCTAACCACCAGTAGTCTCGGGGACCTATTCTGGCTACTTCACTATCCATGAAAGATTTATATCATAGTAGTACCTAACGTACGATAGAAAACGCACAAGCTGTTTCAAGAAGGTTTCCATACTTCTGATAATCATTGCGGAAAATCGGAATTCAATAACCATTAATAACAAAATTTTAAATAATAAAAGGTAATAAAAGAAAATTGTGAGTCCGCACGGGTAGGTACCACCACCTCGCCAATTTTCTGCCGTGAACCAGTAATGCGTTTCGGTTTGAAAGCTGGGGCAGCCGTTGTAACTATACTTGAGACCTTAGAGATTATATGTCTAGGTGGGTGGCGCATTTGTGTTGTAGATGTCTATGGGCTCCAGTAACCATTTAACACTGTGTGGGCTGTGAGCTCATCCACCCATCTAAGCAATAAAAAAATAAAATATCGAGAGCTTAAAGAATGTTGGGTTTCGCTTAATACGCAACATTTTTCTTTGTAATTAAAGATCACTTTTATTTGGTATTAGTAGTATCAACAATTCTATGTTTTTAATTAAACTTCAATTCAGCTTACCCCATTCAAATTTCTGTAGAAATTTTTTTAGTAGAATATTTTTCCAAATTTTAAGCTTTAAATGGCGCTCCTATAAAGTTGTCAAAATGTCAAATTCAGTGTTCAGTTTCAACCCTCGTTAAATAAATATTATATTGAAGATGATATTGAGTGTATAATCTATATATTAATACGTGAAGCAAAAACTTTGTATGCCTTTTTACGAAAATTGCGCGGACGGAGGAGTATGAAATTTTCCACACTTATAGAGAATATAGAAAAGAAGTGCACAATGCTAATATTTTTTTAAAATAATGCATAAAATATACATTAAATCAATAAAGAAATCATTACACACACTGCACACATTACACTATTACATACCATGTACTTGACGCACACACGCATGCATACTATTTATTGTCAAACTTTTGTTCTTGACGTCTGTGGTCAAATTGAGAATAGATTAAATATTGTTTGTCTTTAGTAATATTTTTTATAGTGTAGCCTTGGCGAAATTTGTGATTATAGAAGTATAAAATACAATCATAATAGTGTACAAACTTACAATTCCAATTAATTATAGTCGAATTTCGACTACTGCGGGACCTCTAGTATTATTAATACAGCGTTGAAGTTTATCGTAATCCGTTTCATACGTGCATTTCCTTAGAAAAACCGATGCAAGTAATTAATTAAAAACTTATAATGTTGTTTTATATATTGTTCCAGTAGCGTAGTGAATAGGCCGTGACTTCCCACGGTCCTAATCAAATACCTTGATCGCAAACAATACTTAACAGTGCATAATACATACACATACAATAGCTGTAGCTAATAACGCAGGCTTGTACCTCTATAACAGACAGCCGAATGATTAGCGAACTAATAGTTAAAGCTTAGCACCGATTGATGTTTAATGAATTTTAAACTCTAAGCTGTTCATTTTAGGTCACTCTTGACGTAACACATTATTGTTTGTTTTCATTTCAATACTTAAAGTACATTATTAACTGGCTTATGAAACCTAGCCTTTATTCTCTTAATTAGACAAAGAGGTTTGGTTAAATAATGTAAACTTCGAGATACCTTTGCAATGGATAATATTTACAAGATTGATCAATTCACGCTACATTCAGGAGACAAGCTTTATGTGTACAATAATCTTCTTTTTTTTGATACACCGAGAAAATCGTCTCCATGTTGTGTGCGAGACCTTTAATGTATTTTAGATCTAGCTCTTTATTAATTACTAGCGGCCCGCTCCTACTCCGCTCGGGTCTTTAACAAAACGATATTTGACGTTGTTTTATTTTTTTAAATAAAATAATACTTCTTGCGACATAATTATAACAGTTAGACATAAGCTGTCGCGACACTTTTTGTAAATAATAATGTGCTCTACAAAGTCGTAGTACATTATTTTATTGAAGTGAAACTTCTTTATGCGCATGAGGGCAAAAATTTTACAGATGTAACGTCACGCAGGTATGCAACGGAAGTGTCGAAAATTTTTAATACAGCGCCATCTATGAGATTTTTTTATTACTAACGTGCGTATGAAACCTCTTGTAGTGAATTTCAATTTAGGATTATACGTGACGTTAAAATATCGATTCTCGGGGGCGCTACCTCATACTATAAAAGATAATTTGCAATTATTTACTAATGACAAAATTTTACATATAATTTTTGAAGGTTTCACTTATAACACGTGTGAATTGCACACATGTTTCTTTTTCTATCATCAATAGTTTTCGCAGAGCACGCGATGTAAAGAATATTTTAGGTATTTATTTACACCTTGGGTTACATTATTGGAGTTTTAGTAAGGATCCCTAATTTTTTTCAAAACAGATTATAGCCTATGTCACTCGGGAATAATGTAGCTTCCAAACAGTGAAAGAATTTTTCAAATCGGTTCAGTAGTTTCGGAGCCTATTCAATACAAGCAAACCTTTCCTCTTTATATCCGATTTTTGGTCAATCATTGGGTCGGTATATACTGATAAAGAAAATGATAACAACAAAACGAAATCAGCCTAGACCAGAACAAAAATCCTTGTCGATGAAAGGTAAGAAAGATTACACAGCAATACCAGTCGCAAAAAATACACTTTAAAAAAAACCACCTTCATAGCAAAGAAATAATACTCAAAATCGATCCACGAGTGACTGGAAAACTTTAAGATACATCCATAAAAAACGCACATACAGTCCTTTATTTTTGAAGTCGGTTTTAAAACGAGCGCAAACATCTGAATTCTGTTTAAACGATGTCCGCGAAGCACCGCCAGGGGAGCTCAGTGCAATTTGCCTCGGAGCAGTCTGTTGATTTAACCACGCACATTCATTCCCCCGCGAACCGAATTAAGCGTCCAAAAACTCACAAAAAAACGTTAATAGCGACACCGCAGGCCACATAAAACTACGCAAACAATGTACAGCCGTCACGCAAGCTACTTCTCGGGACTCGACAAGATTGTAATACATTAATGAGGAGGTAGCGGAAACGATAGTAAATTGAATAGAATTGGAAGACATTAATTTTTTTTAATTTTTTGATTAGACTTCATGCACATCTATACTAATATTATAAAGAGGAAAGATTTGTTTGTTTGTTTGTATTGAATAGGCTCAGAAACCGATACTGAACCGATTTGAAAAATTATTTCACTGCTTGGAAGCTACATTATTCCCGAGAGACATAGGCCATAATATTTTTTGAAAAAAAATTAGTATCCTTACTAAAACTGCAATAATGTAATCCAGGGTGTAAAAAAAATACCTAAAATATTCTTTACATCGCGTGCCCTGCGAAAACTATTTCTGATAGAATAATGTACTATGACTTTGTAGAACCCATTACTATTTACAAAAAGTGTCGCGACAGCATATGTCCAACTATTATAGTTATGCCGCAATAAGTGTTATTTTATTTAAAAAAATAGAACAACGTCAAATATCGTTGAAATTTTTGTTAAAGACCCGAGCGGAGCCGGACCGGGCCGCTTGTTCATAATATATATAGGAATATAATATATATATATATATATAGGTGTGAAAGGTTTTTAGTTTAAGCGACATTTTTGCAACTTTACCGGAGAGCCATTTAAAGTTTAAAATTCGGAAAAAATATAATGACATAAAGAACTTCTTCGGCTATTTGAATGGAGTAAACTTAATTGAAGTTCAAATAAATACATCGGAACTGTTGATGCTAATCTATATATATATAAAAATGAATTGCTGTTCGTTAGTCTCCGTAAAACTCGAGAACGGCTGGACCGATTTTGGCTAATTATGGTCTTGTATTATTTGTGGAAGTCCAGAGAAGGTTTAAAAGCTAAATATGAAAATTATCGAAATTATTATAAATAACAATAACAAATTTGTTTTTCTTTTGATGTGTCCCCCGTCGGACGGATTCCTTTTGTTTGTTTTAATTTTATTTTATACAAAAGTTTAGTTCTTTTATTTCTCGATTGAGGCACTACAAAATCTGCCGGGTCAGCTAGTACCAAATAAAACGCATCTTTAATTACAAAGATAAATCCGCTTAAATCAAATAGCCTTTCACTCCTTGAATATTACAAATTGGTGGATTTCATGGCTAGAACATTCTTTTTCTACCAGTCAACCAAGGGTGATGCAGAAAAGGCCGTAGTAGGTATTTTAGACGATAAAATAAAATGGAAATATAATCTTAAATATGCAAGATAATTAGTATATTTATTAAAACTACTAGTCAAGTAGCTAAATTTGTTGAGTAACGTTTTTCTATTTTCGGTATATTATGTTATTACACTATTTCCTACGTCACTCACCAAAGAACATTAAAGTAATTTTAATTACGTCTACGACTCACAAAAACTGATGGAAATACTTAGAATAATTATTCAACGACCGTATAAATACATAAATAATAATTTAAATAATGTGTGTTAGACATTGTGAGTAATTAAAATTAACTGTTACTCCAAAGTAATTAAGGCTTAAATCGTTTAGCTCAAGATGGCCGGTAGCATCCGCGTTCTAAGGCTTCGATATCAATTTTACATCAGGTGAGCTGTAAACTCCTCTGCCTAATGAACAAAAATTAAATATCATCTAACCGCTTCTCCTAAAATATTAAGTCCTATCCCGTTATTAAAGTTCACTTACAAACAAGTGAGTGCAGTGTTGTGGGGAACGAAAACGTGACACATATTTCATTTATGACATAAACATTTACATTTTCGTAATGTTTTATGTAAATCTAAAGCCGCTCACGTGAAACCTGTCACGTTTATTGATTACGAGCTTGTGGCCGCGTTTAGATATGTTAGTGAAAACTTCTTTGACAGCGTTGTGTGAAACGACACTAAAAAGAGACAAACACACACATATGTATTTAGCCTGTGAGTAAATTTGCACTAGGTCCATAAACATCGCAAATTTTTTTCGGGGCTTGCGTTGCATTTTTACCTTTTTTGTAGCAAAATTTTAAAATGTATCGAATTTCTTCATTACATTCACTCGTCTTGACAGTACGAAAAATAAATAAAAATCACACATTTTCCTAATTTGAATTTGGAATTATCTTCTTTAAAATTTAAACTTTTAATGATACCAAAATCAGCCAGATACAAATAGTATAGCCAAAGAGATTTTATTACAAGTTCATACATACTATATTGCGAAGAAACTTTTTCGCCAACCTATTTTAATCTGTTGACTGTTCATCGGTTATTTTTACTTCTACCGACTGTGAATTTTAGATGTTTATTATTGGTTTATAAACAGAGAGGACAAACATTCACTCTTATTTGTATAAAAGTAGATGTAAGTAGAGCTTAGAAGAGCTTCGGTCCCCATCAGCTTTATGCGGGAAGCGACCCAGGCGTGAGGCGGGGTGCTTTACACGCTCACCCGTAATGGGAAGCCGGGTGATGGTAGACCGCGTTCCCCCACCGCTCCGGCGGAAGGTGCAGCGCGGCGCCATCAAGGCGGGCTTCAGGCCTGTCGACTGAGGGAACCAGTGGTCGTCTCGCCGACGGCTACCGGTCCGGGGACAACGGGATGGATGTAATATGCTCTGCGTCAACCCTGTCCTGCCGTCTCGATAATCTCGACTGGGCTCCGGCCCGCTCCGGGGTAAGGCGCCGGCTGTGAGCGGCAGGAGTTTTTAGTGAGGTTCAACTCGCATATACCCCACCTGACGCGCGGATGGGATCCGGCTATTTTTTCCTGTGGAAAAAAAAGAAGACTAATGAAACATGCTTCGCTGTGCAAATGAGCACTGCTTAATTCATGAAAATCACAAATTTATTAAAATTACTAGCGCACTAGCTGTCTTACTTTAATGGTACTGTGACATCTGAAGTCGTCGTGGCCTAAAAGATAAGACGTCCGGTGCATTCGTGTTGAAGCGATGCACCGGTGTTCGAATCTCGCAGGCGGATACCAATTTTTCTATTGAAATACGTACTCAACAAATGTTCACGATTGACTTCCACGGTGAAGGAATAACGTCGTGTAATAAAAGTGAAACCCGCAAAATTATAATTTGCGTAATTACTGGTGGTAGGACCTGTTGTGAGTCCGCGCGGGTAGGTACCACCGCCCTGCCTATTTCTGCCGTGAAGCAGTAATGCGTTTCGGTTTGAAGGGTGGGGCAGCCGTTGTAACTATACTGAGACCTTACAACTTATATCTCAAGGTGGGTAGCGCATTTACGTTGTAGATGTCTATGGGCTCCAGTAACCACTTAACACCAGGTGGGCTGTGAGCTCGTCCAACTATCTAAGCAATAAAAAAAAAATAAAAAAAACATAAGCCTTCCCCGAATTACTTACAATAACTGTATGTAAATTGAACTCAATCGAATAAATGCAGGCACGCCCATAAACATGACAACAAATAAACATGTTAATTTATATATAATGATGCTTAATGTTTAATCACTATAATTATAATTATGTTAATTTATCTGTCAGGTGAGAATTGAAAAAAATACATGTAATTTAAAAACTAAAAATAGATGCATATATAGCGAGCCGAGCAAAGAATTTATTTTATATTTTTTCTCTAATCTGTTCTATCTATCTATCTAATCTACTTAAATTTCCCGCAAAATGAACGCTGAAACTTCCACCGCAACTCCTAGGTACCCTTTGTTTTCCATGAGCCAGAATCAGCTGCGACGTAAATGGCGCCATCCATCTTAATATCTATCAGCCCATCGTAATTTAGAATTCTCGATTGTAACGGTCACCCCGTTCTTCAAACATGCAGAAATTGCACCGCAGAAATAGACAGAATGATGTCACGCCATGCATGAATACCATCCGCATTACCATCACTAAATCCATAAGACTTCTTTGTCTCGCCAACATCGATGCTCAAAATATTCGGTTCATAAATATATAATTGGAATCTTGGTGCATAAGATAAAACTATTCTACTGTTACACTTTTATTCTTCTTTTCTAAAATGTTCTTTATAATCAACTGACTATATAATTGAACTTCTTTATAGTCAACTAAAAAATCAACCGACACCTCTTACACCTTGCTCATTCAAGAAGTTTTTGGTGGGAACGCGAGGAGTGAAGTTGTGTTTTGTTTTATTTTGTTTATTTAGTGTTTCTTCAGGTTTAAATGTGTAATAACGGTGGTTTATTAACTGTTGATCATGTGTGAAAGTGCACAAATGTGGGAAAATTACACAAAACCGCTGAACGTAACTTCTCGGGATGCTCCAAAAAGTCCACTGAAAAAGTCTCAGTAAATGACCACCGTTTTACTGAGATTATATTTCATCCCATATCATCTCATCTCATTTCATTTCATTCCATTTCGTTTTCAATTCATTTCATGCTATGTTTCATATTAATCACTTTCATTTCATTTCATAATATCATTTTACATACAGAAAAAATATATAAAAGATTAGGCTGTATGGTATGATGCCTTTGCTTTTCCAATTGGAAAAATAAAACTACTACTACTTGCTCATTCAACCGTCTTCGCCATCTTGCTTTTTCTCTGCATTGTTGGTGTCATTCTCTTTTCCCTTTCTTACTGTTTTCTTTCACTCACATCTTAACGTTCCGTTCCACACTCTTTTAATATGTTCCGTTCTTACCAATCCTACATCAATATGAAAAACCCCTAAAACCTGGGTCCGTCCTTATAACTTGTGTACATATTGTACAGGAAGGGATTATGTCTACATTATCTCACCGGATAAGATTTCTGTAGATTTGTTTTCAAAGTTCATTGGTTCGATGATATAATATTTATCATGATAATAACGATTATTGATATGTATGCTTTTAAAAAGAATACTGCATTTCATATCAATTATGAGTTTCACTAAAAATAGCATTTTTTTTTTTCTTGGATCAAAATAGCGTGACGAAAAAAAGTAACAAAGTTCTCAAGCGGTCATATTTATGACTATAAGAGTGCTTAGCAACTACCCCCGTGCTTAATATTATACAATGTTCGATATTGAAACTATTAGTAAGCTTTTTCGATCTTCGTATAAAATTTATAAAATTACATGTACAAATGCAAAATTATAAATAATTTGTAGTTGTTGGGACGTAAGTCTATGCATGAGCATGAACTAGATATCTATTGGATCCTGTCCATTTCTACCGCGAGGCAGTCATGCGTTCCGGTTTGGAAGGTTTTTTTTATTGCCTTTGCGAGCAGACAAGCATACAGCCCACCTGATGGTAAGAGGTTACCAAAGAGTATATAATCACTACGTTATAGAGGTTACCGTCGCTCATGGACGTCAGTAATGTCAGGAGGGGCAAAGCCAAACCGCCAAGCAAGCGATTGAGTATTCGCTTGAGAAACACCGTGGAGGGAAGTTAATTCCAAAGCCGGATGGTACGTGGCAGAAAAAATCTTTAGAAACGCAATGTCGGTGAATGTAGTGGTTCCAGATAATATGGATGAGCTCTGCTCCGGTGGCCGGAGATTTTTCGCAGTGAACGCACAAGCCTGTGTCTTCAATGGGATATGAAATGGGGTATGAAAATCGTAATAAAATCAGAACTTCGATCTCGTGTCAGATTCCAGATGAGTTTTTTTACAGGCCTTCATTCATCATCATCATCATCATAATCGGTTGCTCTTGGCAAAGCAGCCGTGGTCATGTGGAATTTTTGCTTATTAAAACCTTGCTTGCTTTGCTTATTAAGCCTTGACAGATGTTTTTCATAGTTTGCGAACCGAGGCCCGACGCACACACTCGTTAAGTGGGGTTTCAGTAAGGTCTTTCACCTGTTCAGTCCAGCGCATGGGGATTCGTCCACGAGATCTCTTACCATTGACCCTATCCTAAACAATAAGTTTCTCGATAGACTCTGCTGGCCTATGAGGTCCGATAAAAATCACAAAAAATCACTAAATCTATTATATATCGAACAATATTGCTTAAACTACAGCATTTAAATAATGTATACGTGGTCAAATAACTAGTAAACTCTTCGCAGGTTATTATTAAATCATTTGTTGACAGTACGCACGATTGGTGTAGTATCAATTATAGAATGTTTTGTCACCTTTAAAGGAAATATACACGCGAGCAAAAGTTTGGAATCACTTACTTGAAATTGGTTCCGCGCGATCTTGCTTACTAAATATTTTTTTAATTATCATAAAAATTACATCATTTTAAAGGTTCAACTCTTAACTTCAAAATGATACTAAATGCATTAAAATCAAGCCAGTATTTAAGAAGCTATCCCGGATTAATTGGAGGAGGTAGGAAAACAAGGAAATATGGATAAAAATAAAACAACAAAAATTAATAAATAAAATTTTTATTTAACCTTCAAATTATATGTCAGTATTTTGTGTTCCCTCCCCTCGCCCTAATAACTGCTCGAAGACGATTCTTCATAGACCTGATCAACTTCTAAATTGATTCTTGTGGGATACCTTCCCACTTCTCAATCAACGCCGATTTCAGCTCTTTCAGACATGAAAGAGCAGGAGTTCTGGAACGAACCTTCCTCTTCAGTTCATCCCACACGTGCTCAATAGGATTCAAGTCCAGGCTGAGCGCTGGCCAGTCCAATGTGGCGATACCGACTTCTTCGAGGTATTCAGTTGTTACACGAACAGTGTGACAACGAGCGTTATCGTGTATAAGGAGGAAGTCATCACCGGTATATCCCGCATAGGGAACGACATGTTCCAGCAGAATATTGGAAATGTACCGGTCCGAAGTTAGACCGTCTCCTTGTCCCCCACCAGGCACGATAACAAGCTCGGTTTTACCGTCGAATTAAATGCCGGCCCACATCATACAAGAGCCGCCCCCATAAGCCACTGTTTCAGCGAAACAGCATTGCGCAAATCGCTCCCCAGGCCGCCTATAGACCCGACCTCTTCGGTCGCTACCGTGCAAACACATCTTGCTCTCGTCGGAGAACAGGACTTGCCTCCATTGCTCAACCTCCAATCAAGATGGGTGCGAGCAAATTGAAGGCGTGCTTGTCGGGGAGCTGCCGTAAGTTTTGGACCTGTGGTAGGCCTTTTTGGAGTCAGATTCGCTTGCTTGACTCGTTGAGGAACTGTCCACTTGCTGGCTGCTACCCCACGAACATTTCGGAGCTCCTGTTGGACGTCGACACCAGGTAAATGCCGATTTCGGAGAGAGGTTGACACGATAAAACGGTCATCCCTCTCCGATGTGCACCGGCGCCGTCTAGATCTTGGTCTGGGGATAAAGCCACCAGTCTCCCGAAAGCGTTTGTAAGCTTTCGAAACACAGGACTGGCTTATGTGGAGTCAACGAGTGACAACCCGCTGGTTGAGCCCTTCTTGCAATAGGGCTACAATTTGTGCTGATTCTGTAGGTTTGTCTCCATTGTCGTACAAAGTAAAGGGTCAAAATTAGTGGAGATGTATACCGGTCAACGTGTGAAAGTCGAGTGATAAAAAAAATCCGATAACAGGTGCTTTTATAGGAGTTAATAGGTCGCAACTCGCGACGTATCAAACAATTGAAACATGTCTTTTTCGTTATTCCTTCACTTAATCCGGGATAGCTTCTTAAATACTGGCTTGATTTTATTAAATTCAGTATCAGTTTAAAGTTAAAAGTTGAACCTTTAAGATGATGTCATTTTTATGATTATTAAAAAAATATTTAGTACACAAGATCGCGCGGAACCAATTTCAAGTAAGTGATTCCAAACTTTTGCTCGCGAGTGTAGTATCAGAATGCAATCGGAACAAACAAACATTCATAAAATACAAATTTTTAACACCAATAAACTAAATACAACAAGGTCACGCAATGAATATTTTACCAAAAAAAAAAGCTGTTTCTCTCACTGTCGAGGGACCAATGGTGGATAAGTATTCAGGATTACTCCGGCAGCCTAAGAGATTTCCGACTTACACTGACTTCGCTTTAGCTTCTTAGTGAACTTTCTAACTTTGCAATGAAAATGTGTCTCATACGCTTACACGTAGAGTTTCTTTGCCCACTTTGAATTTGAATCATTTTATTGAATGAGCATAACATATTTTTTTTTTTAAATATGGTATATCTCAAATCGATTCTTATACACAAAACAATCTTTAAAATCGTCTTGTGAGCCCACATGGGTGGATACAACCACCCCGTCTATTTCTGCCGTGAAGCAGTAATGCGTTTCAGCTTGAAGAGTGGGGTAGCCATTAAATATAAATCTGAGACTCACTCAAGGTGGGTGGCGTCATTTACGTTGTTAATATCTATGGGCTCCAGTAGCCACTCTGGCCCTGGGCCGTGAACTCGTCCACCGATCTAGGGAAAAGTATAAAATACTTTTTCATCAAAGTGTTTCTCTGAAATCAACTTATCTTGGCCTCGAATCATAATCTACGAACTCTTGGTCGAAACAAGTAGCGATGTACAATCTTCCTTCACCAAAGCTCTGAACGAACTTCTTATTTGATGTTCCTTAAGTACTAAAATAAAGAAATACTAGATTGTTGTGCTTCCTATTTAATATCCTACATAATCCTAACTACCCACAATATTTACGTGATCGCTTTACCTATGCCCGTCCCTCCATTGCTCCTTGTAGAACCCACATTAAAACTCTCCTCAATTGCCCTGTTCATAAAACACATGCTTACGCAAAATCGTTTTCTGTACAAGCAGTTATACTTTGGAATTCCCTCCCTCCAAGCATACGAGCGTGCAAAACCATAGCAGCATTCAAGAAATCTGTTAAGGAACATTATTTATCCTTACCATCTTAAATAAATTATATATATTTGTATAATGTATTATAATATAAAGTAAGTATATGTGTGTATGTTATATATATGTATGTGTGTGTGTGTGTGTCTGTATATATATTGTTTTGTATCTTTTAATATGTATATATTATTATATGTAATGTTTACTGTATGCACTAGGTTTGTGTTCCTAATTCTTCTTTCCTTTTGCGGGCCTACTGGAAGAGATTTCAGCATGAAATAAGTAGTGCCCTTGTACTCTGTATCCTTATTGACGTGTCTTTTCTAACAGCTGTGTGTACAAAATATATTAAATAAATAAAATCCTTGAAATCCTTCCACGTAGCCCCACTTCATTTGAGGCATATTTCACGTTTAGATCAGCACAGTTTCTGTTCCTGGCCTCTCTGACGTTCACATGTGACAGCGACCACTACCATCTTGTATTATTTGCCTTGTGTAGATCTTAATAAAGACAAACAGGCAACAATTTTCAAAGAAAAGTAAAAAAAAAAATCTCGTAGAATATAGCATACGATTTATATTTTAATTCACTTCACTGGGCATTTAAAATTAATATTATTATTTATTGTCATTATTATTAGGGAGTCCAACACTCATATAAATATTAGCCTATCCATTAAATACGTGTATTTTCTATATGAATACTAAGTTTCAAGTCAATCGGATGCATGGTTCAGTAGTTAGAACGAAACATCCGTAAAAACCACTGTAGATTTATATATTAGTATAGATAAAACGTAAAAAAATCGAAAGAAAAAGCCGGAACATGTGACAGTAGTTGAGGAAGGTCCGACGCTGCTCTAATTAGACGCAGCCACTTCAGCGGAGAGCCCTCGTTCAAAGAAAGTCAGTCCCTTTGGGACAAGCTCGCTTCAGCCTTCAGTGCTTCATTTGCATCTATCACACCCGCCGTAAGAAAAATAACTTAAATAGTAAATGCTTTTGCTCTGAATTTGTAATTCAAATATTTTTTGGAAAATTTATAGGAACTCAACCGAAAATTGTGGCCCGGCTTGAAGTAAATACGACGCAGCAATAATTAGACACCCCACTTTAAAAAAGGGCCCTCGCTCAAGCCGCCTCAAGTTTGTGAGAAAATGCTGACTGTATCCTTCGGTACAGTTCTATACTTTTTTTTATCAGCCCACCAAATTCCACTACTGCACTTCGTAACGCCAAAATATATTGATATTTTAAGTAACTTCTTTTTGGAATATCAGTGGATTGTTGTAATGCAAATTCTTTATTTACAACATATAACCACTAACCATCGGATGGTCCGGATGCTCGTCTCCTTACAGGGTCAAAAAAATATTTAAAAAATGTATATATTCTATGTTAAGAAACAGTTTTCGAATAAATAAATAATGTGAATTCGTAAATATTATTATATAATAATATTTTATAAGCGTACCTAGTTGTTTTCAAATTATATTAACGGTACGATACGTCCAGAATAAGATAGATCGTACTGTACGTGTACAACGAAATATAGAGAAGTATAAAATTATACAGGTTTTCTTTTTTCTTTTTTAATTCGAGAAAGCAACGCGATTCAAAGAAACAAAACGCGATTTTACCATAAGAATTTTTGACCTAAACACGTCATTACGGATCCTCCCGATTCATTAACGGTGCTTCTAGGTACCTCAAGCGCCGGCCTCCGTCCCCGCTAAACCCGTCGCTTGCGACGAAGGGCTCAACGAGTAAATTATGCAATAGACACTGCCCACTGAGTTTCTGGCCGGATTTTGTCAGTGGGTCGCGTTTCCGATCCGGTGGTAGATTCTGCAAAACACTACTCTTGCTAAGGCCAGTGTTAGCAATACTTCCGGCTTAAGCCCCGAAAGCACACCTACACAGTAAGGTGAAGCTGAAATAGGCTTGAGTCAAGGCTTCAGGATAGGTAGGAAAAAAAGAAAGAATTTTCGATAACTTTTCCTTGATCATTCTTCAACTTCCCAATAAAATTGAGATATCGATCTTATATTTTATGTACTTCAAGGTGAAAAATTTTAAAGGCTTCGCTAATCACTTAACCCCGGTTCATTTAGCAATATTCATAGTGAATCATTGAGAATTCCTTAAAATAAATGAATAACATACTGTATGTCTTATAAAATTAACAGAGTTTTATAGAGAATATTTTATATGCCCCGAATCACCAAGCTCCTATCTGTAGCTCAACATCAAATCCAATATGTCATCTTTTGTTGCTTTGAAAAATGGATGTGTATTATTTGCATTTCCATGTCCTAAAGCTAACAAAATCAAATGTACAAACATACATACATGCTTAACAATCGTTGATATATTGTGTGCTATTTATTTAGAAATTGAAATGTCTGAATTGCATTTTTTTTAGTTTACTAGTTTGGTCACGTTGCCCGCAGACTACACCTCACAACACAACTTGGAACGTCTGATGGTCACTGGAAAAGTAGAAGGAAAACGTCCTAAAGGCCGGAGCCCCAAACGTTAGTCCGACCAGATCTCCGAGCAAACCAGCGGACCACTTAGCGCTGCACTACACCAGGCAACTGACCGGAGCCGATGGAGGCTGGCAGTCGACAAGCTGAAACGGAGTCACGATCCTCAGCAATGAGGGAGCGATGGAGAAGAAGAAGAAAGAATACATTTTGAAGGATTTTGTATCCTAATGTTTCTATTTGTAGTTTACTACGAAAAAAGGAGTTTGGAAGTCGTTGTGGCTTAAAGGATAAGACGTCCGGTGCATTCGTATATAGCGATGCAACGGTGTTCGAATCCCGCAGGCGGGTACCAATTTTTCTAATGAAATACGTACTCAACAAATGTTCACGATTGACTTCCACGGTGAAGGAATAATATCGTGTAATAAAAATCAAACCCGCAAAATTATAACTTGCGTAATCACTGATGGTAGGACCTCTTGGGAGTCCGCACGGGTAGGTACCACCACCCTGCCTATTTCCGCCGTGAAGCAGTAATGCATTTCGGTTCGAAGGGTGGGGTAGCCGTTGTAACTATACTGAGATCTTAGAACTTATATCTCGAGGTGGGTGGCGCATTTACGTTGTAGATGTCTATGGGCTCCAGTAACCACTTAACACCAGGTGGCCTGTGAGCTCGTCCATCCATCAAAAGCAACAAAAAAAAAAAACACTGATATGAATCGAACTAACCCTTATAAAACTTTTCAAATTATATTATTTTAAGCGGTTTCTCACTGCATTTAAAACTAAAAACAAACTAAACAAAAAATTTAAGTACAAAATTTGATGATTCCAACAACCACTGGATCAATAAAATATATACACAAAACACATAAATGTATCTTACTTATAAATCGACTTAAAAAAAAGATAGATAAGCAGTCTTCCGTGACCGTGAAAACTTTAAATTATGCGCAAAGTCGGAAATAATATAATAAGAATAAAAAACGCTAGATTAAACCCTAAATGTAATTTTAATTACATATATCTACCTCATCTCATCTCACTCTTTACGGTGCGTCGCCAACTGTGTACAGGGCGACCAGGTCTTCTCCTGCCAAGCGGTTGCCACTCAACGTGACCTGGAGGGATGTCAAGGAGCAAGCGCAAGACAGGGTAAAGTGGAGACAACTTGTGAGGGCCCTATGTACCAGCGGGGTACCCTAGGACTACAACAACAACAATATCTACCTGCTATTGGCGAAAACTGAAGAAAATACTATAGTACAAAAGGATTCCACAGATGGATCGCGGGCTTAATCAACATATTATATTTTTTCATAAGCAAGCCGGCGGTATCGACTGGAAAGCTTAAAAAAAAAGGTGTCCTATATTAGGACGCCCATTCGTTTTATACAAGGGCATCCAAACTACTGTATCGAAGTTTAAGTGGTTTTCGCGTAGAGACTTAGAAGGCCAATACTCATCTACAGGTAAAAAAGAATTGCTACACATGAAAAAGGATGAAAATGCCAAACATTGCGAGGCTAACACCCTGTACAAACCTTAATTATTTTACTAAAATTTGTAACACAACCAAATTGTTGGGTTGTTACACTGTGAACAGCTCTTACAATAAATGACTGAACTTTCGTTCAAAAATACATTCGGTGAAAGCAATTGTTTATTTCAAGTAACCAACTTACTTCGGATTCAACGGAAATTATTTTGTCTAACTTCGACCGCGAATTATATTGAGCTCGTGGCTCGGAATTTTGACGCTTCTAAAATATTATTTTATGGAATTGTGGATAAATTAGATTCCGAAATGTTTTATTTTTCTAAAAATAAGCTTAAGTTTTTTGGTTGATTTATCTTTGTGCCAACCCTATCCAATATTAGGCTTTTGAATAATGACATTGTTGAACCTATTAAGTTTTATTGTTTTAAAAACCTAAACTCCGGATTTTGATTTTTTTTTTCATTTTGTTAATAGAATCCAAAACAGACTTTTTAATATTTCTCTAAATAATAGTTACCTTGGTATTATACATATTCCAAATTAGCGAATGATTAGTAAAATGATTGTTGTACTGAAATGAAAGAAATGATTATCAGCGACATCTATTGTCAAGTAGGCAAACTATCCAGAATTGTCTAAATCTTTTTTATTTGACTTACTGTCTGGTTTTCCAATTTATGATATTTTTAACAACTATTATATTATATTGTTATATTATGAACGACAACAACAGCTTCTAAATTGCAGTAATGCACTAAGCACAATAAATAGCGGCTTGACTGTCTCCGGCGTTATGTGGACAAAACGTTCCACCTGTATCTTCTACTAACAGTTCATTCATTGATAAAAAATAAATACTGAAATTTAACTAGATAAACGAGATAGATAATCACGGTTAGTAAATAACAAGTCTTAAAATACAATAGGTACAGATAATAGCAATATTTATATAAAAGAAGAACATCCTTCCAAAACAGGTAGGATTTCGCGAAATAGCCTTTATAAAACGACGTAAATTATAACGCCTTTTCAACAAAATCGTCAAATCATATTTACGCTTACCTAGCCTTATTTCAATGCTTACATTTCAACAACAAAGCGGACAAAGAAAGTGCTTTCTTTAGTCCCGCTAACAAAGGGTAGCCTTCAAGGACAAAGTGAAGGTTGCGTTTTGTATAGCATCCGATATTTGCCGATTAGCCCATTTTCTACATTTAGATATAAACCTAAAATAGCTTTCTCCCGTTTAACGAAAAGCGGTATTTTCAACTAAAGCTAATTTTATAAAAGTTTAGCTATCGAATCCTAGATGGCGCTCGAACAAAAAAATTAAATACTGATTTAGTTGAACATTCTTATTTTGCTTTCGCTTAGAATTTAGAACACTAAATCAATTTAAATATTATGAAGAAAAAAAAACAGTCGTGAGCCTTTAATATTACATAGCAGACCTCGGCATATTCCATGTAAACTAGGTGTTGTCTTAATTTACTACCAAACTCCCAATTTTTACTGGTTTTTTATGATTGAAGGATTACTGATGGCCCTGAGGCCTTTCTAGTTTCACCAGGACAGGTGGGCGAGCAAAGGCTCAACCAGAAGGGGTGGGATTTGCTAACAGCTGCCCGAGCTCCTCCGAAGGAGATCTAACAACTCAAGAGAAGCTGCTTCGCAAATGAATCTACTACCGAATCGGAATCGGTGTCAACCCATGCGAGATCATAGACGCGATGTACCATACCAGTAAATACACGTCCTTACGGATCCATCAGATCCTGGTCTTGAGTTGTTAGGTCTCCTTTAGAGACGCTCGAGCAGCTGTTAGCAAATCCCACCACTCTTAGCTGAGCCTTTGATCGCCTACCTGCCGTGGTGAAACTGGAAAGGCCTCCGGGCCAACAGTAATCCCTCAATCACAAAAAAGGGTTGACACGCGCATCCCTTTTGCGGCGAAGTAATTGTGCTTTTGAAGGATATTCACGCGGCAAGGCTTCACGGTAGGTAATATTCGCTTCAATCATACTATCTATGGCAGTGATTCTCAGCCTTTTTTTTGTTGTAGCACATATTTAACGATTTCAAAATTTGGCGGCACACAAAAAAAAAAGATAAAAATTATTTACTTCCTACAACACACTGCATAAATAGTTTATCAAAAAATTTTTATATACGAAATAAACTAAAATATATTATACATTTTTTTTTGTGGATTTAAATATATATTCATGCTTAAAATATTTTTCTTTTAAAATGATATAATTTAATAATATTAACATTATTATATATTCGCAAAATTTGGCGGCACACTTATGAAATTTGGCGGCACACAAAAGTGCCGCGGAACAGTGGTTGAGAATCACTGATCTTTGGTCTCTGATGCAGTACTAAGTAGACCAGTTATTTGCTTACAAACAAGGTATATTTTTGAATTATGTTCATATGTTTTAAATTGCGTTAACTGATTATAGTATTTATGGGTTTCCACATTTGTACGCCACAAAATGTGATATGCCTTCCATTTATAATATTTTTATGATGGGTGTACTGTTTTACTTGCCCACAAAAATTTCATGGATTTTTCCTTTATTTCATTAATGTAGAAAATCTATTAACAAAGTATGTTGATATTCTAAAAGTATATTTACGATAAAACCAATTTGTGAGAATGACAAATTTTGTCTTGCATACTTTCAATTATTTCCTTATCTTTAACAACTGAGGATGTGTTTGTTTTAGTTATTTATTAAATACTCATGAATAGGTAAAGTACCAATAAAATTTTTCTAGTGAAATACGTACTTAACAAATGTTCACGATTGACTTCCACGGTGAAGGAGAAAAAATTACAATTTGCGTAATTACTCGTGGTAGAACCTCTTGTGAGTCCGCGCGGGTAGGTACCACCACCCTGCCTATTTCTGCCGTGAAGCAGTAATGCGTTTCGGTTTGAAGGGTGGGGCAGCCGTTGTAACTATACTGAGACCTTAGAACTTATATCTCAAGGTGGGTGGCACATTTACGTTGTAGATGTCAATGGGCTCCAGTAACCACTTAACACCAGATGGATTGTGAGCACATCCACCAATCTAAACAATAAAAAAAAATTACTGGCTCCGAGAGTCCTCGACAAGATCGCTTTTATCTTTCCTCTAACAATTAGCTTTCCCATGTTTGACAATCAAACCTGAAACTATTTGTAGAAGCAGACTCGTGGTCTTTAATAGCCTGTCATATCTGGTCGCAGCAAAAAAGCTTCAAAAATTTCTTTCACGATTCCAATTTCAATGATTCAATCCATAGATGCTCATATTCATATAATTCGAGCTCAGTGCTGGATGAATGCTAAATGTCAAACTGGAGTCTGGAGTACACGGCGCGGCGGGTGTGGAGTGGTAAGCGGTGGGAGTTACAGAGGGGAGCGGGGAGGGCGACGCGGCCACCGGCAGACAGTGCTCGCCCGACCCTTGACCCGTGCGCATGTCCCTCAAAACAACCCTTCAAACAGTTCCCGCACAAGTCGGCTCCGTTACATAATATCCCAACGGGCACAATTAGGACTCGTAGTGTTAAGGCTTATTTCTGTGATCGATAAATTTTGCACGTTTTACACGTTAGTTGAAATATTTGTGTTACGTAAGTCGCCGCCGTCCACGAAGCTTCGCTTGCCACCGCTTATTGTGATATTCGGTTGTGATAGTATAATACGTTTTAGGCTAGCTTTTGCTCGTAGTGTCACAGTTTTTAGACACTCTTGTTGAATTATTAATTGTTAGAAGTTCAATTTTAATGTAACGGAGTCTAGTCTTATGCTTACGGGAATTATATCCGGCTGGTTCCGTACTTGTTGAACGCCGTCCTTGACTCTTATCTCCTTTTCTGCGTTTATCCTGTCCTAGTGTCGTCAGCGGGCACTGTGTGGGTGTTTTGCGTGTCTAGTCGGGTGTCGCGAGACTTGTTGATCGCGCGGTGAGAGAATGCGCGTGTAGCGCTCCCGAGAGTGGCTCGTCACGGATTCGCGCGGCTGGTGGCGGCACGCCACGCCATCTGGCGGCTGCGGCGGTCCGGCTCGCAGCCTGCACACGACAACAATGACCACGAACAGACCAACCATCTGTACGTTCCTTCTCTTCTCTTCATTCTTCACTGTCTTGCAAGCTTCTGTCCTCCCATCATACATCTTCATTTGTGTTTTATGTCTTCGTAGGCGCGGTAGGCAGCGGCTTGGCTCTGCCGCTGGCATTATTGAAGTCCATGGGCGACGGTAACTACTCACCATCAGGTGGGCCGTATGCTCGTCTGCCTACAAGGGCAATAAAAAAATTAAAAAAAGAAATTCTTCACCGGCCTTTATCGTTACAGAATAATTCTAATAAAATTTTAATTAATTAATCTAAAAGAGTTTTTCGTAGAATTCAAACAGTTCCGACTCACAAAAAAAGTGAAAGTGGCTTATTTTCGGAACCCGCTAAACAAGTTGTACAAATACCACAGCTAATGTAAAGAGACTGGTGAATCCTATTTCCAATGTCACTCTATCTCGTTAAGTTTGTTTTCCCGTGTATCGCTTGCCACCTGGCCCTCCACTCCCCGCTTTTATATCCAGTCTTCATTTCTTTTCACGTTGGATCTGCCCTGTGTGTTGTCCGCATCGTTGAGTCCAAACAAATGCCCGCTATAATAAAATTTATTCCCACAATTGTTGTTTTATTTTGCGTTGTGAACCCACAGATGTCAAAGTTTTAAAGCTTATTGTGTGTAGTTCATTAATAGTCGATGTTTAGTAATAGCTTTGGTTAGCACATCATTGAATGTTCGCTATGATTAAATGTAAAAGCTGGAAAAACGCGCCTTCGCTTCACTATTGTACAAATAGAGAAAATTAAAGACCAAATGTAATTAGTTAATGTGTTATGCGTATATTTTAGTACGAACATTAATTTGTAACTAGAATTTCACTGCGTCATTAGGGAATATTAAATTAGTGAAGCAGAAATCATATTGCGGACTTAACCAAATTCAGGTATATTTTGTTATTTGCAAGTAACGAATTCAATTAGCCTTAAATGTTCGATACTTAACCAAAGTGTCGATATCATTCACAAATAATATTAAGGGAGATAGATTCAATTGATTGAATTTATTTATTTATAATCCTTGAGGCTTAGCGATAATACTCTGCAGAAAATCTTAGTTGGGGGCTTCAGATGCCAAAAAATGTAATCTTCGCATAGCCTTGACCGATTTCGTATTGAGCAAATGTTTTATATCGTTTTTCCTGACGATAAAGACGCATGTGTTCGAAATTCGCAGTCACATACTTAATATTGAAATAAAATTAGGTACATTTGTTTCGTGTTTTGATGTTTTTTCATGAAACTGTTTAATGTTTCAGAGAAATGTACTCTGCTTTCCCTCTGTCATTATGAGTGATAATTTAGGTTGAGTAGTATCAAAATGAACTTAATTAAAATATTTTTGTTTGTTTATGTATTTCATAATTCTATTTAAAATGTAATATAAAATAAAAATTTAAATGTAAACTCAATTCGTAGGTTAAAAATACTTTTCGGGTATAATATCTGACGTTATTTAAATTTGTCAAACTTTTATTTTTCATATTGAATAAATTGACGACTGAATCAGCCAAATCGCTTGGCCTCTTCTCGAGTGATGTTCCGCCCTATTACACGAGGCAACTGACGTACAATTTCAAAGTATTATCACACTTAATTATCTGTTAAGATTTGTGAAAACGAAAACTGTAATACTGTATACTGCCTTGTAGGTCACCGGTGCTCTACGTGACGTACTGAAGTAATTATGTGGATATCACTCGATTCGATCTTCTTACTAAGGCGCCGGAATATATCGTACTCTCTGGGAAAAGATGAATCCGAAGATACCGAGAATAAATCTATTTCTAAGAGATCTAGAAGACTAAAACATTAACAAACAAAAGAAGGCTAAGTTAGGCAATCCAGTAACAGAAATCGACATAATTACTTCAATGCGCCGTGTAAGGCTCCGGTGACTTACATGACAGTCAAAGGGTTTAGGTGTCCGGACTCTCGGAAAGAGTAAAATAAAAATAACGAATACGAGATTAAACTGTAAGATGCACTACCAATTAAAGAATTTCTTAAAAAAGTAATAAATAAAAAAATAACAAAAAAATTTTTCCTCTAAATAAAAACGCTTCCAGTTATTTCCTCCGAATCTTAAAATATTTTCCTCAATATAACTGGGCTCCTCCCTCTAGGGAGCTTGTAAACGTAGAAAGAGGCTAAGGGGGCATTCGGATCCAGCTCACGTACACCGACCCCTCTTTCTAGACTTTTCCACTTAGATTCTTGGAAAAAAATCTATTTTTACGTACACGTGTTTCATACGGAGCCTTCAAATAGAAGTTTTAAAAATCTTCAATAGAATTTCATAGCCCTATTGCTATTTTTACTGTTCAAAAAGCTTTGAATGTTAAGGATACGTCTCCATCAACTAGTTTCATGCTAACATTTTCACATAAAACATTTTAGTCCAATAAATGGACGACAAAAATTAAATTTCTGCGATGTAAGTCCGTCCGCGTAATCAGTCTTATTACTGCGACATCATAATGGCAACCCATAAAATACGTATTTGGTTTCAAATTAATAACTAAGTAATAACAACACGTAAACTCACTATTAATCATTGCTACGAAATTGTTTCTTCGTATATTTATAAGCCACGCAAACCTACTAATGTGCAAATAACAGTCTGTAGCACATAAATCCCTGCAAAATTAATTACTTCTTGTTACAATAAGTGCTAATTTGTTTACGTGACTCATCCTCCTCCTCGCGTCGTTTTCCTCATTACTGAGGGTCGTGACTCCCCCGCTGCATCAGTTTCTCCTATACGATTTCCCTCGCATCTACTGCGATCCTTAGCTTCATGAAGGGCATTGTGGAAGTTGATGTCCAGAGAAGATCGTATTTGGTCCGACCATCTCATAGGACTGCGTCCTCTGGGACGTTTGCCATCTACCTTTCCTGTCACGCGACTCATAAACTTTGGATTTCCACAACTAGCTAGCTGACAATTAAGGCTATTCTAACATCGTAAGCAGCATCTTTTATCAAATACGTATTGATCGTATTTAGACGCGAGCATTAGGTCGTTAACGTCTAAGAATAAATTGTAATCGAACTATTACGTGGCTCGTGGGCGGAGCGCGTAAATACCCACACATTTAGTTGCAGAAATCGTATACCTATATATCTATCATTATCGTTATGAATAATTCAGAGAACGATACCGAATTTGAACACCGTCACTGGTTACGCAACATTGTCTTACATTAATGCTCTAGTAAGCGTTGAATTCTGTGTTAAGTGTTCATTGCCGCCTTTACAAGGATGGCGAATGTTTCAATAGCATCGCAGATATTCCGATCGACTCAAGCGGGCTCACAATACGCATTACCGCTTGGCAAATATTTGATTCGTAATTGGGATGAGTCTGGAAAATAGAAGTAGCAGTAGTTAGATGTAATCAAGGCCATGCTATCCAGAATAAAATAACTAAACTTTTGTATAAAATAAACTTGAAACCAAAGAAAAGGAATCGGTCCGACGGGGGAGACATCAAAGGAAAAACAAAATTGTTATTTTTATTTAATTCCGGGTATTTTCATATTTATCTACCTTTTAAACCTTCTCTGGACTTCCACAAATAATTCAAAACCAAAATCA
This sequence comes from Bombyx mandarina, assembly GCF_003987935.1. Next base: position 7,702,629 of record NW_021011477.1, on the reverse strand, counting down.
GCCAAATCGGTTCAGCCGTTCTCGAGTTTTAGTGAGACCAACGAACAGCAATTCATTTTTATATATAGAGAAGATAAGGCTTTAAATGCTGGCCTTTAATAGTTCTAAAACTATTTGTATTTCACCACGACAATCCTCAAAATAACTCTTAATGCCAACAAAATAAATCTTATTCTTCTTTGTCGTTCCCTTACTAATGAGGATCGTGACAATTTACGATTTGTCTCCATTTACTTCTGTCGCATGCCAGTTTAATATATCATTGTATAGTGTCTCTTGTTATTTTTTTTTATTGCTTAGATTGGTGGACGAGCCTACTTGGTGTTAAGTGCTTACTGGAACCCATAGACATTTATAACGTAAATGCGCCACCCACCTTGAGATACAAGTTCTAAGGTCTCAAGTATAGTTACAACGGCTACCCCTCCCTTCAAACCGAAACGCATTACTGCTTCACGGCAGAAGTGGCAGGCAGGGTTGTGGTACCTACCCGCGCGGACTCTCAAGAGGTCCTACCATCAGTGATTACGCAAGTTATAAATTTGCGGGTTTGATTTTTATTACACGATGTTATTCCTTCACCGTGGAAGTCAATCGTGAACATTTGTTGAGTACGTATTTCATTAGAAAAATTGGTACTCGCCTGAGATTCGAACACCGGTGCATCGCTCAATACGAATGCACCGGACGTCTTATCCTTTAGGCCACGACGACTTATATATTATATAATATATAAAATAAATAATCTATACTAATATTATAAAGAGGAAAGATTTGTTTGTTTGTTTGTATTGAATAGGCTCCGAAACTACTGAACCGATTTGAAAAATTCTTTCAATGTTTGGAAGCTACATTATTCCAGAGTGACACAGGCTATAATCTTTTTTGAAAAAAATTTGGGATCCTTACTAAAACTCCAATAATGTAACCCAAGGTTTAAAAAAATAACCTAAAATAATTTTTACGTCGCGTGCTCTGCGAAAACTATTAATGATAGAATAAAATAATCTACTACGACTTTGTAGAACACGTTATTACTTACAAAAAGTGTCGCACAGCATATGTCTAACTATTATAGTTGTGCCGCAATAACTGTACTTTTACTTAAAAAAAATAAAACAACGTCAAATATCGTTGAAAAATTTGTTAAAGACCCGAGCGGAGCCGGAGCGGGCCGCTAGTACATAGATAAATTCATAACAGCACGTATTAAAAAAACATGTTTGCTGCACATTTGCATGCAATTATAATGGAATTATCAATATGGACTCATTCCTGTTTCCTTATTCATTAATTTCCCTATAATTTACATACAGGAACTGTGAAACAAACAGTTTTATTAACTAGGGCAGCAGTTGTATTGATTATTTCAATGGCGCTCTCCTACATTAGAGTCAAATTATATGGAATGTTTTTTTTTTCTTTCGGTGAATATAATTGACATTACATTGAATACAGTCGACACGTGAATGTAATTGTAGACTAAAAAGAAAACGGTATTATAAAAGATGATGTTTCTTTTTTAATTACTCTATATTAGTACCTAGCACAGCCCATCTGATGTCAAGTGTTCAGCGGAGCCCATAGACATCACAATACTTGAATTATCGGAATACCTAAAATCAAAACGTCTGCGAAATAGTAGGTACATAAAATTTACAATGCAGTAAATGACATACAGAAGACGATCTTACAAGAATAAACCCACAGACACAGCTCATTGATTTTCTCGCCGCATTTTCTCAGTAGGTCGCGATCCCGATCCCATGGTACATTCTACGAACCACTGCTCTTGCTAGTGTTAGCAAATTCTCTCAGGTCGAGCCCGTGAGCACACTTATATTACACAACAGGGCGTACCTGGAAAATCTCCCTAGGAATAAATAATAGAGTAAATTCGGTAATATAGTTAAAAAAACTTCAGAGGTGTCAAGGGACACCCGGATGGAACGAAGTTCCTTTCGATTAATTAGTGAAGGAATTGTAATTATTTTTTTTAAGTTATAATAATAAATTACAGCGTTATGAAGAAGAAAAAAACAATACTATGAACTAAATTACTATTGTTGAAACGCTATCTCGAGAAACTGTACTCATTACGCGGACCAATCGGATACGAGCAATGTCACGCGATAAGCGCCTACACGTTGATTGGTCAGAATGACGGATCTAAAAAGTGTCGTGACAACTTTTCGTAAGAATTTTTTCCGTCTAGCCCCCTTTCACAANAGTCCGCACGGGTAGGTACCACCGCCCTGCCTATTTCTGCCGTGAAGCAGTAATGCGTTTCGGTTTGAAGGGTGGGGCAGCCGTTGTAACTATACTGAGACCTTACAACTTATATCTCAAGGTGGGTGGCGCATTTACGTTGTAGATGTCTATGGGCTCCAGTAACCACTTAACAACAGGTGGGCTGTGAGCTCGTCCACCGATCTAAGCAATAAAAAAATAAAAAAAAAGAACTTTTACACGGCTCGTGGGCAGAGCGCGTAAATACCCACACATTTAGTTGCAGAAATCGTATATATCTATCGTTATCGTTATGAATAATTCAGAGAACGATACCGAATTTGAACACCGTCACTGGTTACGCAACATTGTCTTTCATTGATGCTCTCTAGTAAGCGTTGAATTCTGTGTTAAGTGTTCATTGCCGCCTTTATAAGGATGGCGAATGTTTCAATAGCAGATATTCCGATCGACTCAAGCGGGCTCACAATACGCGTTACCGCTCGGCAAATATTTCATTTGTAATTGGGATGAGTCTAGAAAATAGAAGTAGCAGTAGTTAGATGTAATCAAGGCCATATTATCTTTATAAATATTGTCGGATTGTCCTTAATCTTTTTCATGGAGCGTTTGGAACCTCTGGGTCTACGGAAGGACTTCGGTTCGTTGTGTTTTGTACCATATGTTTTATGAGACGATCCCATCAACACCTGTTTACAATGGTCTCTCCCGCCACTGGATCAAAGTTCATCCATTTAATTTTGTCTGGCTGCGTTCGTCGACATTGCATTTGTAGAGATCTCTCTTGCCTCGTACCATCTGGTTCTAGAACAAATTTCCATTTTTCCTTTATTGAAACCAAGCTTCCAGGGAATACTCGGCGTTAAGTAGAGACTTGGCTGTGTCCCTGGCATTATTGACCTCCATTGATGGTAACCACACGCTTGCTTACCTATAGGCCATAAAAAAGAAATCAATCTAAAACATAGTCTTAATACGATCTCATATCCCACTTACTTAACTATCCTATGGTGGTAGATTCTGCGAAGCACTGCTCTTTTTTTATTTATTTTTTATTGCTTAGATGTGTGGACGAGCTCACAGCCCACCTGGTGTTAAGTGGTTACTGGAGCCCATAGACATCTACAACTTAATGCGCCACACACCTTGAGATATAGTTCTAAGGTCTCAGTATAGTCACAACGGCTGCCCCACCCTTCAAACCGAAACGCATTACTGCTTCACGGCAGAAATAGGCGGGGCGGTGGTACCTACCCGTGCGGACTCACAAGAGGTCCTACCACCAGTAATTACGCAAATTATAATTTTGCGGGTTTGGTTTTTATTGCACGATGTTATNAAATGCGCCACACACCTTGAGATATAGTTCTAAGGTCTCAGTATAGTCACAACGGCTGCCCCACCCTTCAAACCGAAACGCATTACTGCTTCACGGCAGAAATAGGCGGGGCGGTGGTACCTACCCGTGCGGACTCACAAGAGGTCCTACCACCAGTAATTACGCAAATTATAATTTTGCGGGTTTGGTTTTTATTGCACGATGTTATTCCTTCACCGTGGAAGTCAATCGTGAACATTTGTTGAGTACGTATTTCATTAGAAAAATTGGTACCCGCCAGCGAGATTCGAACACCAGTGCATCGCTCGACACGAATGCATCAGACGTCCCATCCTTTAGGCCACGACGACTTCTTGCTAGGGTCAGTGTTAGCATCACTACGGTTTGAGCCCCGTGATCTCACCTACTAGTTAAGGTTACGCTGAAATAGCCTCTCAAGGCTATCAGCTTAGGTAGGAATAAAAGAAGCTATAGTAACGAATTTAAGATATAACCGAAGGGCTCATGATGGAAATTTTTGATTGTTGTAATCGGAACCAATGATACTCGTATATGTATATCTAATATCTATATACTAATATAACTTATATCTAGTAGTGGATATACATATGTGATTATCTTATATCAATTTGTTTTCTAGACACTACTGTACATTGCGGTAGGCACCGGCTTGGCTCTGCCCTTGGCTGAAGTCCATGGGCGACGGTAACCACTCACCATCAGGTGGGCCGTATGCTCGTCTGCCTACAAGGGCAATAAAAATAAATAAATAAAAACACTGTTTTTTTTTTAAAGATTTATGTGATCTACCTTAAATTACTTGACAAGAGTAAGATAAAGATTAAGTGTATTTGCATTTTTTTGGAATCTCGGCCCCTGGATTATGATTTATCGATAAATGCTGATAATACGTCTAAACCCTCAAACTGCAATAAATTCTTATTAATTTCAATTTTAAATTTGTGACACCGAAATAATCTGTAGCCTGTGTATATAAATGTTATTACATTGTAAACATACCTATAATCTATTATTAATAAGGCTTTAAATGCTGGCCTTTAATAGTTCTAAAACTATTTGTATTTCACCACGACAATCCTCAAAATAACTCTTTATGCCAACAAAATAAATCTTATTCTTCTTTGTCGTTCCCTTACTAATGAGGATCGTGACAATTTTCGATTTGTCTCCATTTACTTCTGTCGCATGCCAGTTTAATATATCATTGTATAGTGTCTCTTGTTATATTTTTTTTGTTATTGCTTAGATTAGTAGACGAGCCCACCTGATGTTAAGTGGTTACTGGAGCCCATAGACATCTATAACGTAAATGCGCCACCCACCTTGAGATACAAGTTCTAAGGTCTCAAGTATAGTTACAACGGCTACCCCTCCCTTCAAACCGAAACGAATTACTGCTTCACGGCAGAAGTGGCAGGCAGGGTTGTGGTACCTACCCGCGCGGACTTTCAAGAGGTCCTACCACCAGTAGTTACGCAAATTATAATTGTGCGGTTTGCGGGTTTGATTTTTATTATACGATGTTATTCCTTCACCGTGGAAGTCAATCGTGAACATTTGTTGAGTACGTATTTCATTAGAAAAATTGGTACTCGCCTGAGATTCGAACACCGGTGCATCGCTCAATACGAATGCACCGGACGTCTTATCCTTTAGGCCACGACGACTTATATATTATATAATAGCATATATCTAATATATAAAATTCTCGTGTCACAATGCTCGTTCCCATACTCCTCCGAAACCGCTTGACCGATTCACATGAAATTTTTTATGCATATTCAGTAAGCCTGAGAATCGGCTACTATCTATTTTTCATACCCCTAAGTGATTAGGGTTGTCCACCCCTAACATATTTTTTTTATTTGGACTTTTTTTTTTGTTATAATGAGGTATTATGTGGTTGAATGAGGTTTTGTTATTTTTATTATATATTCCCTCAATGTTCACAGCGCTACATGCCTCTTTCACTCATTTACCACATCCTTACAATAAGTTAGTTTTTGTTTCTACACTAGAAATTCCCTAGGAATCTTATATATGACAATGTTTACCGGGACAGCTAGTAATATATAAAATAAATAATACATAGATAAACTCATAACAGCACGTATTAAAAAAACATGTTTGCTGCACATTTGCATGCAATTATAATGGAATTATCAATATGGACTCATTCCTGTTTCCTTATTCATTAATTTCCCTATAATTTACATACAGGAACTGTGAAACAAACAGTTTTATTAACTAGGGCAGCAGTTGTATTGATTATTTCAATGGCGCTCTCCTACATTAGAGTCAAATTATATGGAATGGTTTTTTTTCTTTCGGTGAATATAATTGACATTAAATTGAATACAGTCGACACGTGAACGTAATTGTAGACTAAAAAGAAAACGGTATTATAAAAGATGATGTTTCTTTTTTAATTACTCTATATTAATACCTAGCACAGCCCATCTGATGTCAAGTGTTCAGCGGAGCCCATAGACATCACAATACTTGAATTATCGGAATACCTAAAATCAAAACGTCTGCGAAATAGTAGGTACATAAAATTTACAATGCAGTAAATGACATACAGAAGACGATCTTACAAGAATAAACCCACAGACATAGCTCATTGATTTTCTCGCCGCATTTTCTCAGTAGGTCGCGATCCCGATCCCATGGTAGATTCTACGAACCACTGCTCTTGCTAGTGTTAGCAAATTCTCTCAGGTCGAGCCCGTGAGCACACTTATATTACACAACAGGGCGTACCTGGAAAATCTCCCTAGGAATAAATAATAGAATAAATTCGGTAATATAGTTAAAAAATAAAAGTAGCGTTAAAAAATAACAATATTAATTAACATATTGAAATATAAGGAAAACATTTAATGTGTAAATCTAGCGTCTTGACAACCCATTAAAGAATAGTGTGTGTAATCTAGACACCTTCGAAAGCTTAAAAACGATTCGTAATATAATTACTGCCAGTAAATGGCAAGTTACGACTTTACCTGCTCATGGAAACTGTAAAGACGTCATTAATATTTTTTACTAATACTTACCGATGTTTGCATAACTGAATTCCTTTGTGAAAACCAACTAAATAATTCTAAATCTCTAATTATTCTAAAATAACGAATAGAACAACAAAAATCGATAACATTCTTTATTAAAAAAAAAACCGTAAAAAAAGTCAAAAAAATCCATTTCACATCCAAAACTGCGAACACATATGTAGAACCGCCCGCCACCGGAGTAGAGCTCATCCATACTACCTAGAGCCACTGCTTTCATCCACAGTGCGTTTCCAGATATCTTATTTGCCACATACCTACTATCCGCCTTGGAATGAGCTCCCCTTCATAGTTTCCAGAGCGCTATGACATATCCTTCTTCAAACGAGGCTTGTGGAGAGCATTTAACGGTAGGCAGCGGCTTGGCTCTGCCCCTAGCATTACTAAAGGCCATGGGCGACGGTGCCCACTCACCATCAGGTGGACCGTATGCTCGCCTACCTATAAGGGCAATAAAAAAACTATTACGTGCTATAATATACATAAGAGAACGAAATATTCAGATAGCTATAGTCTACGTGTTATTAAGCCTTGTTTCTTGTCCGACTACCCTCAATCCAACGTATGGTTAGATAAATAAGTGTTACATTTCTAGGCTAAGACAGTTGTGGCTTCATTGCGAAAGTGTTTTCCGTCCCGGATAGCATCGCAAGGTTGTACAGGGCGCCCGTTTGTATTGATTTAATGATCGCCAAGGGGTCGGCACGCGATTATTTTGAAAGTGAAAAGGAATTTTACCTCGACGTGTTCATCAGAATTGCTTTATAACTAAAATATTACTTGCTGGAACAACAAGAACTGGAACAACTTGTAACAAAAATAATCGAAGACGATTTCAAGCTTATAGAAAAGAGGAAAAAATATGGAAACATTTTGAATTTTGCTATCATCACTAAAACGAACTATAGGACTACATAGCCGTCTACTAAACAATCTGAGCGTGAAATTGGAACAGACAAACTCGCTTTCAATGTTTAGAAGTTGTTCGGAATAACTTCCAACGGAACTCCTTCGTAACTGTACATGCCAAAACAGAAGCATTAACTTCCGTATAAGTACACCCTGTTTGTGTATTTAGACAAGAATTAGATCGAGATGTTAATGAAATTACAAAAACACGTCGTGACTTTAAGTTTTCCTGAAAAACTTAAAAAAATCAAAGTACAAATTCAGTACGATCGCGATGATAACGTTGACCTTACCGTTTAATTATTTTAAACTATCATTAACATTAAAACACATTTTTATTGTTTTAGTATTAATAGTAACTCAATGTCAACGGTAGGCAGCGGCTTGGCTCTGCTCCTAGCAATTAAGTCCATGGGCGACCGTAACCACTCACCATCAGGTGGGCCGGATGCTCGTGTGCCCACAAGGAAAATAAAACAAAATGTGTTAAATGTGAATGTGATATTACTTGATAAACATGCTCTATACAATTTGTTCTTGCTTTACTTAATCACGCAAAGTCGACATCTTCGACAGATAAAGAACTTTGTGTCTTGTGAAAATCTATTCTAGGTATTAAAGACCTTATATTGACGCAAAATAAAGTGGGATTGGTTGAATACGGTGAAGATTTTGGTTCTATGAAGGTATTACTGAAATATGAAATAAAATGTAAAGCCTAAATAAACTAGCAAAATATTAAAATATTACACAAATTTCCGAACAGGAACGTGTTGGTTTGTCGTTCAGTTGTTAATGCGGACAGTAAACTCAAAACGACCGTCATCCGAGTCTGTAATTTTTTTTTTCCGTAATTTGGATACCAATTCCGTAATGGATCATTATTTACGTAATGTAATGGAAATGAAAATGCTTTAGTAAACATGCAGTAGGGATGAGTTGTGTGGGGACAACGGACGGAGAAGCCGATTTACTAAGTAAATATACAGATTACCCACGCGTACACTCGTAGTATTCAATTGGACTATCTACAAAGTGACATTTTATATACAAAATATAACATTATGTATATCTATAATAATATTATAAAGCTGAAGAGTTTGTTTGTTTGAACGCGCTAATCTCAGGAACTACTGGTCCGATTTGTAAAATTCTTGCAGTGTTAGATAGCCCATTTATCGAGAAAGGATAGGCTATATAACATAACGCCAAGATCAATGCAAGCGGAGCACCAATAAATAATGTTTCAAAATCGGGGTTTTTTTCCCTTTTGAAAGCTTCCACTGCGTGCGTTGCGGAAACGGTTAAAATTTCGCTAAAGTAATGTATGAAAAAATTGTTCCCCTTTAAAATATCTAAAAAAAATCCGTGACAGCATATGTCGATATGTTAAAGTTGGCTCAGTATAACGTTTTTTATGCCATAATTTTGTATCTATGCAAAAAATTATGCCATTGATAGCTTCCTATTTTGAAGTCTGTTAAAAAGCGTGATATTGGTACTTTAGCTCTCTAACATTCTATCAAAAATATTTTCACTTTTTACGTAAATGAAGAGGCGGGTAATATTTAGCGTTATGCCAAAGTAACTATTCCACGCGGACGAAGTCGTGGGCAAAAACTACTTGCTATAATATAGATGAGTGGAAAAACTAAAAATGAATGAAACATAAATTTAATCAAAAACTTAACATTTAAAATAATGTTTTGGTAAATAAAAGAAAGTACGAAAATCATTAATTCACTTGTTATATGTTATATCATCGAACTAGTATTGATATTGGTTTGATGAAAATAGAATTTGTAACTGATTAAAGAATTAAAATTATTTAATTATTTTTCTAAAATAATAATTTATATTAGGCATGCGTTCCTGCTTAAAGAGTTGGATAATAGAGATTTCGACCTCATATCTCAAAGTGGGGGCGGCATGTACATTGTTATATCTATGGGCTGCTATAACCACTTTAAACAATGTAGACATTAAACAAAAATCTAATATACTTTTAGACTAGATCGTTGCCAAAACAGTTTTTTTTATTGCTTAGATGAGTGGACGAGCTCACAGCCCACCTGGTGCTAAGTGGTTACTGGAGCCCATAGACGACTACAACGTAAATGCGCCACCCACCGTGAGATATAATTTCTAAGGTCTCAAGTATAGTTACAACGGCTGCCCTACCCTTCAAACCGAAACGCATTACTGCTTCACGGCAAAAATAGGCAGGGTGGTGGTACCTACCCGAGCGGACTCACAAGAGGTCCTACCACCAGTGATAAGACAAGTAATTACAATTTGAGGAAAAGACTTTAAATGAACACATTGGATAAAGCTCTATCTGGATCGATCATAAGTCGCATAAAAATGGTAATTTTAAGAAAATTGTAATAACAATATTCTTAAACGATACGAAGGTTCGATGAAGGCGCGGCAGACGCAGCGCCGCCGGCAACCGCCCACGCTATTGACCCGATCTATATTTAGACGCAGACTTTTCTGCCAATAACCTATCGTCGACATTTTATATCTTGTTTAGCAACAAACCGAGACTTTTGCAATCTTCGAACTTAGACCAGACTCGACAAAGGTGTAGTTTTGTTGCTTAATGATTTTGTAATGAAAGGGAGAGATTATTATTTTAAATTTATTTCTAGGGGTAATGTGAATACGCCGCCGACGGTTATATTTATTTCCAGCCAGGAGTAAGTTGCCAGTACAGCCAGTACAGGTGTGCCAGCCAATACGATATTTTGTGCTTCTCACTAAAAATCATAGACTTCCGTAAAATGGTCCATAACTTACTTAATCCCCTTGGGAAGATATTTGCAACATAAAGGCATTAATTGCCATTCATGATTGGAGTCCCAGCGGTTTGACTATGTGTTGCTGAACTAGTCATTCGGTCAGAACAATCAATTATAGATGCAAATGTATAGATTTATACTAGTCAGGATTGTAACAAAAGTATAAAAGTTTTTAGGATTTTATGTAGCTCACTTGCAGAACATCTCAAGAAAATTCAAATAATTCTCTTGGCACATTTTTCTATACCTATTATTAGTATTTAACTAAAGTAAAAAGCAAAAGTCGGCTTGTATCAATTATCCGTCAGTGGTGGTTTTAGTGAGCACGAGCCAGTACCATCACTGTTCTGCCTATTTCTGTGGCGTAGCAATTATGCTTCGGGCTTGAAATATAGAGCATTCATTCTTTTACCTCATTTCTATGTACTTTGATAGCAACATAACATACAATGTGACGTAAGCCTGAAAATCGATTTTATTGAATCTCGTCCGAATAACTTTTTTTTAGATGGGTGGACGAGCTCATAGCCCACCTGGTTGTTAAGTGGTTACTGGAGCCCATAGACATCTTCAACGTAAATGCGCCACCCACCGTACACAGTGTCAGTATAGTTAACTAACTAATAAACTAACTATATAGATAACGTCACTCAAATAAATCGAAATGCAATACAAAACAAATCCTCGTCCATTGAAAACAAACTGAAAAAGTACACGTTGAAACGAGTTATTAAACTCGATTTTATCGATACGTGTCCTAGTGGCGGGAAATGTCACCGACGCCATCACGATTCAGGGGTCGTTGTATCAATAATAATTGTTATGAACTGCGCGGGAATATCGTTCCACAACATATGCTTAATAACAGTAATGTATTTGATACGTATTACTTGATTTTATATAAGTACAACAAAATAAGTTACCACGCATGAAGTTTTTTTTTTATTGCTTAGATGGGTGGACGAGCTCACAGCCCACCTGGTGTTAAGTGGTTACTGGAACCCATAGACATCTACAATGTAAATGCGCCACCCACCTTGAGATATAAGTTCTAAGGTCTCAGTATAGTTACAACGGCTACCCCACCCTTCAAACCGAAACGCATTACTGCTTCACGGCAGAAATAGGCGGGGTGGTGGTACCTACCCGTGCGGACTCACAAGAGGTCCTACCATCAGTGAAAAGGTACTTATATCTCCTAGATATATGGATCGATGCAAGATATTTTAGGTTTTTGTTTTCATTCGTAGCTTTTTGTATTAGGTAATGAAATCGATAAACAATTAGTTACATTTGCGTTATTTTTACAGTGTTTTGTGAGATAATAATTAAAGATTCATAACACCACGAGAAGCGGTAGAAGCAACGGCTACTAATTAAAATTTAATCAAAATTCTACCGGTCCGCTTAAATATAAAATGTTTTCATAAGTCGTTACCTCTGAAATTTCATGTCCCCAAGCATCCCGCTCAAGCCGTACCCAAAGACGGGCATTAGAACCAGGGATGTATTTGAACCCGACGACGGCACATAAAGCGAGTCATAAACCGGCAAAGAGGCTACGCAACCCGTCCAATTACGCCGCACCGTCTGCGCCCTCCTCAGTCATTATGGTTGCCATACATCAATATTTACCGGGATATTCGGAGACTAGTCCGTCTCTAGGAAGAAAACATAAATTACAATCAATTTGTTTCCTTCGTTCATTCGTCTGTTTTCCTATTCATTCATTCATAAAATACTTTTTTTTTTAATTCTTTATTAGAGCCATACATCTATTAGGTTAAGTCGGCTATACAATACTTAAAATAATAAATAATATAACACTCATATTAAAATTCGACGTCCACAAATGTTTTATTTTCTCAAGAACATTTTCACCTATTGTTAGTAACATTGTTAGAAAGAAGAAGAGTGATTCGCTAAATCTACCATTGGATCGGAATCGCGATCCAAAGAGAAGATCTCCACTGAGATTACTCCGCAGAAATCGGCAGAATTTTGCCACCTGTCAATTCGTGCTCATGTTCTTATGACGACTCATTAAAGATATCATTTAACAAAAATCCTTTTTTTACGATTCAATATTGCTCATTTTCAAAACAAGGCATCATCATTTTGCATTTATCACTGGCCATAAATACTTCCCGCGTGAGACATTTTATTTCCATACTAAATTCTCGGTGTTTGGTTACAATGACAAAATACAGCGTGTTCCTTTCGCGGCAGCTTCAATTAATCACCAGGTGGGTCGTGAACTCGTATACGTAGCTAGGGCAATAAAGAAACTGGCTCTATAAATTTTCCTAGACCTTAAATATCACAGGTAGGAAAGAATAATCGCCTTGTCACATTTTCTACTGCTCGTATTAATTTTGTTCGGCAATTTATTTGAAAAAAGAACGGGTAGTATGGTTACCCTGTTTAATCGCGCACAGCTTTTGCTGTGGCACGAGATGGAGTTATTAACTTTGTACTTTGGCAATGGTTAAAGGTGAATTGTTACAATATGCCTTATAAGTAGAATTTACGTGATTAATTGTTAATTTTCTATCACAGAGCTCCCGTAATAGTTGTTTTGTTCTAATCGTATTTTGCCGTAAGCGGCGACTTGACTATACCTCTGACATTGCCGATGTCCATAAGCCACGGTGACTACTTGCCATCAGGAGGGCTGTATCCCCTTATGCCTAAATATCAAAAATATTTACATTTTTTTTTATTGCTTAGGTGGGCGGACGGGCTCACAGCCCACCTGGTGTTAAGTGGTTACTGGAGCCCATGGACATCTACAACGTAAATGCGCCACCCACCTTGAGATATTAGTTCTAAGATACCACCAGTAAATACGTATGTAGGTACTAAACTTTTGTAATACAAAAAATATTGTACTCGCATAAACGCGTTTACAGAAGTTCAATATCAGGCACAAACGTTAAACGTTCTGAAAATTTTGTTTCGACATCAACGCCAATTTTCCGTAAACTTAAGTTTTTGTCACAACAAGTGATTCATAGATGGCGCTGCTAAAACTTGAGCTACTAGACGATAGATGGCGCTGTGTAACTAACTGCGTTATTTTAATTGTATACATTTTACCTTAATAATGTTCGTAAAAATAAAAAAAATAGGTATTTTTGTTTTGCTTAGATGGGTGGACGAGCTCACAGCCCACCTGGTGCTAAGGGGTTACCGGAGCCCAGAGACATCTACAACGTAAATGCGCCACCCATCTTGAGACTTAAGTTCTAAGGTCTCACTTTTTTATTTAGTAATCTGTGGTCTCACTCAGTGCAGTTACAACGGCTGCCTCACCCTTCAAACCGAAACGTATTACTGCTTCGCGGCAGAAATAGGAAGGGTGGTGGTTCCTACCCGTGCGGACTCACAAGAGTTCCTACCACCAGTACAAGGTTCCAAGACCAGTACAAGACCAGACTAGACCAGTCCAGACCAGTACAAGATATTTCAAAAATTTACGTAGCTTTAGCATTTTTATCAGTTATCAACAACGCCCATAGTACTCATTTCCGTTCTGACACAACAGCATTCGTTTAAAATGTGCGAAATTTAACAAAAAACGCTAAAATAATTAACACCATTTCCAACATGTTATCTGTAACGATATTGTTATATCCACACGAAACCAATCTAAAGGACGCTTAAATTTGCAAGCCCTTTGTTATGGCCTCACTCGAACAAAGCACTTATGTAACGGCGGCCGTTTGCAAAGACCATCAAGGTCTATCAAGGGGGCGCCTTTCCCTGACCTCTTGACACCCACCTGAGCACCCAGGCCCACCTGCATCCAAAAAACAAAAAGAACATCAAAATATTTTCATACACAACTTTTCTTTCGTTTCACGTTCCTTTTGTGAATAGTTTCTTTTCACCTCATACGGAAACTCTTTACGATTCAATCTATATATTAATACGTGAAGCAAAAACTTTGTATCCCTTTTTACGAAAATCGCGCGGACGGAGGAGTATGAAATTTTCCACACTTATAGAGAATATAGAGAAGGAGTGCAGGATGTTAATAATTTTTTTAATTATGCACAAGAAATACATTAAATCAATAAATAAAAGCATTACACATTCTATCATGTATTTCACACACACACGCATACATACTATATATTTGTTTATTGTCAAACTTTTCTTATTGCTATGGTCAAATTGAGAATAGATTAAATTAATATTGTTTCTCTTTATTAATATTTGTCTGAAGTGTAGTCTTGGCGAAATCTGTGATTATATTAAAGAAGTTTAATAGTCTTTGACAATAGAACCATAATAGTGTACAGACTTATAATTTCAATTAATTATAGTCGAATTTCGACTACCGGAGGACGACTAGTTCTATTAAAATTCTGTTAAATACCAATTCTGTAAATAGATTCAAATAAATTTGTAGACTAATTTTATAATCGACAAATTAAATATTAAGATCTTAATATCTAGAAGCCGATGTAGTCGCTAGACTTAAAGAACAAAAAAAAAACGAATGCGTTACACTGCAACTGTGAAGGTTACTAGTACTATGTATTTTTAAATAATAATCACAAGATCTTTATTTAGTTTTATATGAAGTTTTTACGAGTCGGAGCCGGCTGTTTCTTAATTAATATTTCTTGTCTATAGTCGAAATGCTGCAATCTGTTTGACTTTCTCGTTTTTAAAGAAAGCTGACGAGCTTATAGCGCCCACGATGGCTTATAGCTCCCCTTGCTCAGGGATGCTAGTCAATGCCATAATAACAGGTAAACTTCCTTACATATAGATAATCATATTATAAGTAAAACTGCTGTTACGGTTTAATCTCATCTTTTATTGTCATATTTATTTTAGTACTAGTCAAACTATACACAAATCTCTGTCTATCTCTCAAGCATTTTTAACCTTCATGCAATTCAATCTTCTGCTGTAACGTCATTACCACACATTGTCTTGATGGAAACCTTTTTTTATTAGAAGTTGTACAATTGTCGTCATGGTGCTAAATTGCTGCAGTAATATCGCTTAGAACTACTTTAAGCTTTATTTTGGACAGATTAATACAGATCCAGCGTGGGGTCCCTATCCACGATATTGGAGGGCGTTTCACGTTGCTATCTTAGCCACCATTTGGGCAGCAAGCAAGTAAGCAACCTTTACGTCTTTACTATTAGAACAACAATAGCACAAAGGAATCGATTTTATAAAGGAGGCAAATTTATAAAACACACACATAAAAGTTTTTAAGCGTCGTATATAAAAACCGTGGAGTCGAACCCGTTCAATGATAAATAATGTTTGATAAAATTTAAAACTCAAAAAACAATTAAAAGAAAATATATACAGTACATACACCAAAATAACATTTTTTACAATTTTTATCTGTCTGTCTGTCTGTATGTTTGTTCCGGCTAATCTCTGGAAGAACTGAACCGATTTTGACGAGACTTTCACTAATAAGTAGCTGATGATATAAGGAGTAACTTAGGCTTTATTTTTTTTAGACTAGGTTCGACATGACATCGCGGGACTCAGCTATCAATAATAAAATTTAATGTTTCCGAACCGAAGCGAGGGCGGGTCGCTAGTATGTATTTATAGAACGAGAAACATTATCCATTTCGTTTACGAACGAATCATGTTTTCACTATTGTAGAACAGGGTCAATAGGAAACCCCCAAGCATTCCGAATGCGGCCTCGCCTGTCCACGAAAAGCCTATGGAGCCACTTTTGCTTTATCAGAGATTTCTGTTCACGAGGTGTCAGGGTCGGGTTCTGACCTAGTATTCTAGTCTAGCCTGTATGTCTGAGTTGATTATATAAGCATGTTCTATTCCGTATAATACATTTTTCTAAGAAAATCTCAGTCTGAGTGAATTTATTTGTAGCTTTGTCGGTGAGAATTTTCTCGTATACCGTAATTTCTCGTTGCAACATTTCTCTCTGACAGTTCTTTCTGCCATTTTTTTTTCTGAAAACTACGAAATGATGTTATTAGTTAAGATGGAGGTTGCTTAAAATGTATTTTGAGAAGATAATTATGTTTATTGGTTAATTTATGAGGCATACGTTTTTTTATAGATATACTAACCGTACTCGCCCAAATCGCTGGGCATTTAAAATTGACATTCTTATTTATTGTCATTATTATTAGGGAGTCCAACAGTCATATAAATATTAGCCTATCAATTAAGTACTTGTATTTTCTACATGGATATTAAGCTTCAAGTCGATCGGATGCATGGTTCAGTAGTTATAACGGAACATCCGTAAAAAACCACTGTAGATTTATATATTAGTATAGATAGTTGCGCCCGCCGCTTCGCAATACATTGCTATTTTATATTATATTAAAACACAAAATCCATAAGTCGATTCAAAAAGCTAACTATCTACATACGTAAAATAATTTCAGCTAAAAATGATTACACACATACATTTTCTTTTAAACATAGAGATGTGATGAGAAAAATATCTGGATTTAAAAGTACATGCTACCTTATTATTATATTTCGTGGCCGTCAGTCAACTTAAAGTGTCGACGAGATTGATAAGATCGCAGGTTATAACTGGATGTGATTGGCTTAGAACCAGGATGGGTGGCGTAGGTACTCGGTGACCTTATGCTCAGCTCCGTGAATTTTTTTGTATTGAATATCATAATGTTGATATCATAAGCTTGTACGGGAAATCGACAAATCAGTGAACATAGTATGTTTTGGTTTAATCTTTAGTGGTCTAAATAAAAAACGCCAAATTATACCGTAAAAGTCGTTTTAGCTGTGTTTATAACTCGCGAAAAGCGTAGAAAATATCACAGGATACTCATTAATTTCCTGTTGTTGTTTTGTTTAATTGTCTACTAAAGTTTTTAGGATCTGCTTGGTCCACTTTGCGTTAAATGATTGCTTGATATTGACATTACTTTCTTTTTTGTTTAAGGAAATTATTCACATAGTGAATATGTCACTCCATTGTGCAACAAAGGAGAGTAACAAAATAATTATATAAAAAAATACAGGAAATTGTTTTCGTCTCTGAAGGCCCACCAACACTATTTTATAAAGTGACTTAGCCATTTCGAATCCCGGAAAGGCTAATACGTAATTTACACCTCCAACTTGTCGAAAATCTGTAAATTTTGCAAAGAATTGTTGTCCCAAATCATCATTCCGCGCACACTCCATCATAATGTGAAAAGCATCTTCCACTACATCACAAACTGAACACTTGTGGTCAGGAGCCTTCCCCATTAAATGAGCAAATTTATTGAGTGGGATGTGCCCGGAACGAATTCTAAAAACAGTCACTAGGGTAGATCTATTAAGGTTACAAGAATTAAACCATGGCGTTTTCCATGGTAGACTTTGAATTGTTTTGTAGACATTACATTTTAATAACATAAACTCACTTTGAGACATGAGGCTCTAATCACATTTGCGTTACATAATGGTTATTCAACATTAGCTGTATTGCTTCGCAGTATTATCGGGTCGATCGATATGACCACACCACCGCTGTATCTCAATCCGTTGGACCCGATCGTTTTTAATTTATTTTAACAATAAACAGATATAATTTTCATTTAAAAATTTCGAACGTACAAGTTTGAAGCACCAATAAGTCTTGAAACTCATAAATCAGAACTATTATAGTGTCGGCCAAAACAAAGTTTTAATTTAATAAAATAAATAACACGTGTTACTTAAATGAATTTAATTTAATTTAATTAATTTCACACGCACGGAACTGAAGTGCCAAAAAAGTTGATATATCGATATATTATTATACTAGAGGTCCCGCAGTAGTCGACATTCGACTATAATTAATTGGAATTTGAAGTTTGTAGACTATTATGATTGTATTTTATACTTCTATAATCACAAATTTCGCCATGACTACATTATAAAAAATATTAACAAAGACAAACAATATTTAATCTATTCTCAATTTGACCACAGACGTCAAGAACAAAAATTTGACAATAAATAGTAGTCATGCGTGTGTGCGTCAAATACATGGTATGTAGTGTGTGTAATGTTTTCTTTATTGATTTAATGTATCTTTTACGCATTATTTAAAAAATATATTAGCATTGTGCACTTCTTCTCTAAATTCTTTATCAGTCTGGAAAATTTCATACTCCTCCGTCCTCGCAATTTTCGTAAAAAGGGATACAAAGTTTTTGCTTCACGTATTAATATATAGATAATTATATGTAGCACGCTTTCAAAACAGAACTTCAATAAAGTATGAAAGTTAATTTTTGTGTCTAGAAAATTAAGTATGATAAAGGTTATGACAATCGCCTTTATATATCTTGATATATACTTATATAAAAGACATCAGAAGCAGTTATATAATCTCCAACACCTTTCAACACAAGCAATTTCCCATCATTGCAACCGATTCTGCCTTAGAACTGCAATATTTCGCATTAATAATACGCATAAATGCTAATATCAATTTAAACTAAAAACTATGTTCTTATAGTAAGACGGGTTCGGAAAACATTACAATATTTAAATATAGAACTTACGGCTTAACTAATGGTTATACAGACAAAAGGAAGTAAATGCTATTCATGAGCTCGAAGGTTCTATTGGATTTTATCTAGACTGTGTTACTTTGCTTGAAAACTGGGCAGAGAATACTGGATAGGCGATAAAAAAAGACGAAGACACCACACGTGTCGTGGGACACCGGATAGGAACGAAGTTCCTTATTAAAAAATATTAATTTTAAGTTCTATTCGAGGTATAAAGTAAATAAAACTGGAGGTTTCGCAACAACCCACGGTCATTCGGTAACGTGCGAACTTATTGTGGTACACTTCATTCACGGTTGTTTGCATAAGAGTTAGTGTATTGCGCAAACGAACGCTCTGAGATCGTGGTCAATGAATGATAAAAGAATATGTTATTTTTAGTACGTTATTACAAAGTTAAGTCGTACACTGTGTACATTACTAATAAAAATCTCACGTTACGGACGTTTTTTCCCGGTTAGAATACCCTTCCACATCGTCCCATAAGGAACTTCGTTCGGAAAAGAAATAAAGCCACAAGAATGTTTTTTTACGTAGTGGGTAACAATTAGTTGCAACCGCGGGTTAACGGGCGGCGGGAATCCCACAGCGAATAATCAGTTGGTGACTTTTCTTAAGCAAACACAAATGCGTCACAGTGTTTCTTTAGAAATTACACTATCCTCTTTGAGAGGTTAGGCAAAGAGAAAGGCTTGGACTGAGGGTCATATTTATAAATAAGACTAGCGACCCTCCCTCGCTTCGCTTCGAGAACTGTAATTTATTATTCATCTTATTGAATTTTCTTTTATACAAATCTGGTCCAGAAAGTAACAAACAAATAAAAAAAGAACATAACAAACAAAAAATCTAATCCTTCCTCTTCTTATATTCATGGTTCACTATTTTGGGTATAATTACTTACACAGAAAAGATAGAATAGGAAAAGAAGGTTTTTGCGGCGCACGCCAGAATATAACTGGCAGATAGCAATTTTTTTTCTACTTATTTGACATTTGGGTAATTCACGCTATATCTTTACAAATTATAGTCTATGTGTTATTCTGATGTGTAAGCTATGTCATTGTAAAGATTCATCAAAATCCATTGATACTTTTAGCATACATGCTTATATTTACGTTTGTAATATTAATAGGATTAATAAGATAAAACCTAAGAATAAACATTATTGATTAAAAACATTATTTATTCGTAGAATAAAACAGAATATTATCCAAGATTCTAAAGTACACAATAGACCATGAACTAGCATTTTTTTGCTTCATCTTACATCAAATGAGTGCCTTTTGTGAGGCAAGTGAGAAATATAACACGACGGAGGCAACGGACCAAATGCTTAATGTCTTGCAATAAAGACTAACATAATATTCGATTAACATTGGGCATTGATAGCTTACTCAATTTCTATTGGACTAGACATATAGACAGAAGTAGATGTATAGAGATATGTTCCAGCTGATACCTGGATCTCGTATTAATCACAATAAGAATTCTCAGAGAGAAAAATATTGAAGTGTCATTTGTATTAGTACAACAGATTCACGATTGACTTCCACGGTGAAGGAATAACACCGTGTTATAAAAAGTCAAACCCGCAAAATTATAATTTGCGTAATTACTAGTGGTAGGACTTATTGTGAGTCCGCATGGGTAGGTGGTACCACCGCGCTGCATATTTCTGCCGTGAAGCAGTCATGCGTTTCGATTTGAACGGAGACTTTTTTTTTTTTTTTTGCGTGTGCGGGAGGAAATCCTCATGGATACCCAAGGGCCCGGGCCAAAGGGCATGCCCGACTCCACTGAGGAACGGAGACCTTAAAACTTATATCTCAAGGTGAGTGGCGGAATTTACATTGTAGATGTCTATGGGCTCCAGTAACCACTTAACAACAGGTGGGTTGTGAGCTCGTTCACAAATCTAAGCAATAAAAAAACACCTGCCGTGTCTTTTGAATTGAAAAGCACTAATAGTTCTCGGTAGTGAGTGAATCTGTAGAAGACGTGAATCACTGCTCACTAGAAATGTTGATTAAACTAATGAATAAAATTTAAAAAGCACCATCCTAAACGCGTCTCAGCCACTTCAACAGACTTCAACTCACCAAATATTCTAAGAATCGAGTTATTAGATTTTAGTTGTATACAAACCTTTCTAAATACTATTTTAAAAGTGAATCATCGCTCTTGTAACAAAATTGGCTGACTCAATCTTCTTGTTCATAATACGTTGTGCAACACTAAGAAGGATCTTGCTTTTTGGTTTTTTTTTTTATGTTACGTAACGCTTTTGTTGAATTATCGTCTAGTCACAATACTCACAACATTGGTATAATAGCCGGCAAACTTCTTGAGTATTTGTTGACGTAGTGGGGGTAAGTTTGCGCATGGTACACTCACGTGCAAAAACATTATTTACTCTGCGTCATAATGCAATTAAATTATTAAAATCAACATATGTATTTATTTATATATTTATTAGAACATCAACAAAAAATATAGGTTAATAATTGTAATAATTTAATCTTGGGGTAAAATAGATATTCCTTCTATTAAGTCAAAACTAGAGCTGTTGCCAGGTCTTGGTTCAGTTAAAGCGAAGCTGGTATTTGTAATTTTTTTTTCGTTATCATAATCTTGACCATCATCATCATCACTGTTTTCATCACCCGAGTCGCTATCATCGTGATGAGTCGACATAGGGCTCATCGGCGTAGTTTACAACTCGGTCGATTCGGTCTTCTTTTTTGTCTATAATTAATTATTTTTTGAAGATATTCGATTCGTAGTAATCGAATGTTACTTTTTTCATTTACCAGCTTCCGATTATTTTCTGTTCTTTTTTTCCATCTGAAGCCTAGCTCTTTCATAATTCGTCGTAAGCTTCATTCCGAGCCATTAAAATTTATATCTTCTTTAAATTTTTCGAAGCCTTTCTACGGTACGGAGTTTCGCTGCTTGTTATGTAGTTATTATGATTACATCTTTTTATTACAGATTGAACGAAACTATCCATTCCGGTAACTTTCTTCTTCCCTGATCTTTTCTTACCCGGAGTCCGAAACACGGCGAGCAAGCCAGAGCCTTTAGCTTCGTTAATAATGCACCTAACAGTACTCACTGATGTTTTTGTTGCTTCCGAAGTCTGTTTTACTTTTTCCATATTATTCTTCCCCTGTTTTATAATGAAGCAATATACGTCGTACACAATTTTTCTACCCTTTCTTTTGAATACTACACCAGTTTGTCGCGGCATAGTGTATTTTTTATAAAAAATCAACAAACACTCAACAAATAGCAATGGCAACAAAGTCAACAAGCAATTATAACAAATAACTTAACGATTAATAACGATAGACTTTCCACTGTACGCAAGCGTACTTTTGGGAGCAAGCGGAACGAAGGCGCGGTGCGGGACGCAGGGTTCGACTGATCTACCAATAACGCGCTCGATACGATTTCCCCTGCCGTCGCGCCTCACCCTCACCACCAAAGTGATCTAAAATTCGGTTCTGCGCAGTCAAGGTCATTTGCTCACGATGTTTGCCGGTTACTATAACCGATGTTTAACCGACTTAAAAATATAAATATTTATATTATTTATGTACTGTATGTTTAAATGTATGTATGTTTTTTTTTATTTCTTAGAAGGTTGGACGAGCTTACAGCCCACCTGGTGTTAACTGGTTACTGGAGTCCATAGACATCTACAACGTAAATGCGCCACTCACCTTAATATATAACTTCTAAGATCTCAGTATAGTTACAATGGCTGCCCTACCCTTCAGACCGAAACGCATTACTGCTTCACGGCAGAAATAGATAGGGCGGTGGTATCTACCCGCGCCGACTCACAAGAGGTCCTACTACCAGTAGTATCTATGTATGTATTTATTTTAAAATATGTATAAATGGCGAAATTTTCGCGTCAGTTGTCAACTGATTTTGAAAATTCTTTTTTTGTTTAAATGCTGAAGTCTCAAGGGATGGACCACCCATTTTTGAGTTTAATTTACGTATGAAGTCGATTTTTTTAAATTATAATTATGTGTTTTTAGGTTTGAAACTATAATTTTTCGTCTAGTATTTTGTTAAAAACAAATAAGAATATTAAACTATTCTCAATAATGTGTGGGTCATTTAATCTGTCCCAAAAAACTATTTTTGCGACAAAGTATAACTAGTTGAGTTCCTTTTAATGAGAATAAAAGTGCCTCTTTTAAGGTCATCTTCGGTCCGGCTCCAGGGAATGACCAAAATTCAAAGTAATATATTAACAATTTTTGTTTTTCACTTGTTTTAAACAATATCGATACACGGTCTTCTTGCCCCAAACTAGAATTCCCTGTTCTATGGGAAGCAAAGACAAATAACCCTTCTACTCATATCACCCCACGCTTTTTTTACAATAAAATCATTTTTTCTTACACTATTTTTAATTCAAATTTGTTAAAATTGATTTTCTATTTTTAGTTGGATTATCTATAAAAGCGTATTTTGTTAGTTTTTTTTAAACTATTATTTTTCATTTTTTAGTTGAATTTAAATTTTTTCAATATTTTTTTTAATATTCAATTGTCATCGGTCCTTAATAAGTATACCAAATTCCGAGTTAATCCGACGTTTTGAAGGGGATCAAAATCATGTTCAATGATTCCGTTGCATACATACGTCTGAAGCCAATAAAAGCGTATTAAAAAAACGAACCTGTTCGTCACACGAATGATTATCCAATGTGAGCATCGATCCACTGCCCTGGACCCAGTAATCAAGGGCGCTAACTAGTTCATCGCCGACTGAATCATATATTACAATCAAATCTCAACAATGTTTTACATATAAAATTACTCATTGGGTATAAAATTACTCATTGAAGATTGAATAGTTGTAAAATTATCCTCAAAATTTGTGATGTACAAATAAAGTATTTCTTTTTCAACCCGTGGCCACCCACCCAATGCTTTTTTATATTTTTGAGGGGTTACTGGTGGGTTTTTAGATTCACCAGGACAGGTGGGCGAGCAAGGGCTCAGCCAGGAGTGATTAGATTTGCTAACAGCTTCCCGAGCACCTCAAAGGAGACCTAACAACTCAATATTAGCTGCTTCGCGAAGTAATCTTCAAGAAATAATTAATAAACTACCGGATCGGAATCGCGACTCGCTGATAAGACCCGGCGAGAAACTCAGCGGGTAGATGTTTGGGTTAGATTGCACATCGAACTCTTTCTCTAGTTCAACGAGTATGGTTACCGAAGGCGTCTAAAGCAAGGGTTGTTGGACTTGATGGATCCGTAAGGATGTGTCCTCCCAATGCTGAGTGTATGTCTCTTCACATTCCTCCATTCCCTTCGGTCTCTTGCCTTTCGCATCCAGTTCTTACCAGTTATTTTGATCAGGACGTCAGGCCATCTCATTGGTTGCCCGTGTTACGACGTCTAGTACCTAAGTACGAAGCTTCCTCTCCACTCCAGTATAGGCTAATCAAATTGTATATAAGGAAATCAGCGGTAAATCCCTTACGAACAAACACTATGAGATACGGTATTAAATTTATAATAGCTATAGGTGGTGGCTGATTTTTCAAGTTAACATTTGCACATCTGGTTGACAATTATTGGTACATTTTAATGTCTATTAATGTACATTTTAAGTTCTACGGAGAAAGAATTACGAATTTTCCTTACGAATAATTTTAATAATACACAATGTTAAATACACTTAAATACTATTTTCTTATCTGCTTATCAACGGATATTCGTAGTCATTGACGAGTTTTTATTTCAAATGTCAACAACAAAAAAAAGAAATAAGTATTATTACATTAAATGAATCTAAATCATAAGGCGTACGTGAATTATGGTCTATTTTCGACCAAGAGAACTTTTGAATACTTTTATAGCGCATTAATAAACAAGACATCACTTTTCTTTCATAATCTTCTCAGTTTTTCTATAATTGTTGCTGTGTGGAAGGGTAATGTTTCTTTGCGTTCAAAAAGAAATGTATAATAATTTAATAGCATTCTTCAATCGATTGAATAATTTCTCATACGTAGTTTTATTTTATCATGTATAATGTTGATATATAATTTTCTAATATATTCTAAATCTGGACACAACAACAGAAACAATTTAATATTCAGTAACAAATGAGGGGTATGTTCGAGTTATCTAAATCCGAATACGCAATTCGTTTATTACAGGAAATGTTTAATCTGAATAAAATTATAAGGTCAGAGGATGTTTCATGGTAATATCTAATAAATTTTAGATACGGAAAACATCCTGGCGAATTCGAGCTATTATTACAACTTCACCGTCAGCAAATATCATCTTACCCTACTCTCCAATATCTGAACTTTTGAACCTTTAGGTATAGTGGGTCTATTTATGTTCTGAAAAATTGTTTGAGATGATTACATTGTAATTTTTTCATCCACACCCTTCTCGTCGCACCGCCCGCTACTAGAAGAGCAGTTACAAAATATAATTACAATACGACACTCATGTTGTCTATGGACATGTCTATGGACGCTTAAATAATAGATTTAAAATAACTAAAATTACAGTGATATGAGCAAGTATGATTAGGAGCGTTATAATCTTAATAATTAATTACTATTAACTAATGTCGTAGCGAGATAAATTTTTTCGATTTCTTATTAGGTCTGCAACATACATATAGTACAACGTATTAACCAAAGTTAATTAATTTACTCACTGTCCTAAGTCATACTTAAAATATTTAAAAAAGTTAAATAATCTTCTCTCGAATTCACTGAAAAAAAATTAAAACTACTTAAACAAAACGAGACATCTTATCAAATGGAGATTATAGTAAAACACATTGCTATGGTAATTATCATTTCTATACCTTCTAAACCTGGACTTGTAACAGACTTTGGTCGAAACATTGTAATACTTCATTTTTGATTATTTTTTATTAATCCTCCTTTAAGATGATCGCAAGAATAGCATTTGCTAATAATTTTATACGAGAACCAACAAAAATGGAACGTTTGTTTTTTTTTTTTTATTGCTTAGATGGGTGGACGAGCTCACAGCCTACCTGGTGTTAAATGGTTACTGGAGCCCATGGACATCTACAACGTAAATGCGCCACCCACCTTGAAATATAAGTTCTAAGATCTCAGTATAGTTACAACGGCTGCCCCACCCTTCAAACCGAAACGCATTACTGCTTCACGGCAGAAATAGGCAGGGCGGTGGTACCTACCCGCGCGGACCCACAAGAGGTCCTACCATCAGTAATGTCCATGTTTTGAAATGAGCATTATGTCTACACGAAACTCTTGCCGAAATTCCAGCAACACTTCAACGACTGGCTGGACTGTTACCACACAGAACTGGACAGATGCCTTTCAGATTATGGAATAAAAGCAAACTTTGCTTACTCTAGAGATAAATTAGATGCAGATATGAAGAGATACCTGTTCAAAAGTAATGATAGGATTCTCGGTTTTTCTCGCTTCTCATCATCATCATCATCTTAGGCCTTACAGCCCAGGGTGGGCCTTAGCCTGGTCCAGTATATCTCTCCGGACTTATTGTTGAATATATATATAGGTATACTTATTATACTTGTCTCTCTCGCTTCTGCTTTGTCACTAAAATCTGATGACGCCGCAAAAATGAGAGCTGAAATGGGAAATAAAACCATCGAATAATTTTAACTGATGCTTTCAAGGTCGATCAATTTGGTACAGAACATCTTTCAGCTTTTAGAGAACGTTTGGAGGGAGTCGTTGATAGTTAGTTATCTTGAATTTGGGTTATTGTAATTGTATAATTTAACTTTAGCTTTAGAATAACGTAATTTCTAAAATAAAGTTTTCTGTTATAATATTATTACATGTACGGTTTAATTTTATATGAACTCAATTTGAAATGGCTCATGGTACATATTAATTAAACGGAAATATAATATTTGAGATTTTGCATAAACATGATGTTTCAGCTTATTATTATTATGAACGTAATTTAAGGTCGATAATAAAAAAAAAACCTTTGGTGAAAGAACATCAAAATTAGATAACGCGACAATTATGATTTTGAAGATTTGAATCATGGAACAACATAGTACATAGTGCAGCAGAGAAGTACATTTAGCTATCACTCACACACACCGGCACCTAAAAAGCGGTGACGTCAGATTATGTGCATTCTTTTTCTAACTCAAATTTTAACGAACTCATAATATTCCTGTCATTGTAGATTCATGTTATTTATGGTCAACATTCTCATTGTCTGTGGTAACGAATGAACCCGTACAACCGCACACCGGATTTCTGTCGTAAAGCATTTTGCACTCTAGTCTGTAGAGTTAAATACCATTTATGAACAAGATAGATAGTTGTGAACAAACTAATTATACTGTACCTGAAACATAGACACACCGTAGCATCTAATGTCTGTCATAATGTAGATAATATCTCTCATGGGATTAACAAATCAAATTATACAGGTCACTTTGGTATTCTGTGGTTGGGTATAGCAATACGTTATACAGACACATTCCGACACCGATATCTCTAGAGAGGAGACATTAATGATATGAGTATATCAAGCTGATACTATATTTGTTCCATGGCTTGCTTGGATTTTTTTGTTGTTATCAATACTGTAACTTGGAACCATCACCAAAAATACATTACAAACTCGATAGAATTGATACGCTTCTAAACAAACGGAGAAATCTCTTTCATTTCGGAAATTTGGGTCAGAGAGAGACAAAAAGAAATAGAGAACACTTTACTGTACACCAAAACATAACTAATATGGAAAACATGTCAGCAGGTAGGTATAATTTGTACAATACGTGGTCTTATCGCTAAAAGAGATCTCCGAGGAGTTTGATTTTGTTTAAAGAGAAACTGATATTGGAAATCATAGACTATGTACGCAATCACGGAAAACTTTTAACTCGTAACCTGACTTTTAAAATGAGTAATGTTCGGCACGAATCAGAACGTGGCCCATATTTGTTCGGGGAAAATTTAAGGAAAGATTTAAGAGGCAACCCAACGATCTTGCGTGGGAGGCGTGGGAGGCTTCCGGAAATTCATGCAGTCTCCGGATTCTCGGTACTATATTATAAATCGGTTTTTTGCGATCGTAAATCATTTGTAAAAAAATCTTCCGCTTATCCACTTCAAATATTGATAACAGCTTTTTATCTTAAATGTATGGATCCGCATAAAATTGATTTTTTATGAAATGAATTAAATATCCCACGTTTGTTCATTTTAAATTGATACTCTTTGTTTAAAACAACATAAACATGACTCGACTAAGTACACAGACCCGAATTATACACATACACAAACAATATTCTATTCGAACATAAAAACTAAGATTAATACGTGCAGGTATGTATATTATGATAAGTCTTCAAAGAAGTCAGTGCACAATATTAGAATATGTCAACCGAATTGTTGCTCGTCGAGCATCGAGATATAATGTACTCGATGTCGTCGAGTGTATGTTACGCAGTCGTTCGCTTACGTTAGTCCTCTGCATAGAAAAAAGTATGTTAACATTTCGTGAGTCATTCGCACATCTTTCAACGCCGACGAAACATCACAGGTATTCATGGAAAGGAAAAACCACATTGTCCCGGTATAGCAACAGCCGAGCAACCGAGCAGTTTTTCAACAATATGTGCCATAAAATGAACCTACATTTTTTTATCTCTCCTCCTCCTCGAGTCGTGTTCCTCATGTCTGAGGGTCGTGACCACCATCACCCATGAGCTTCAATCTTAGGATCTTTTTCCACTTTCCCCTGTCCACGGCGTCATGCAGCGCGCTGTACACTGTACTGTCCAAAGCGGTGCGGATCTGATCGGACCAACGAGTATGGTTGCGGCCTCTTTTTATCTCTAGGATGACAATAAAAAGGAAACATTTTGATTAACTCACAAAGAAATCAACTATCAAAAATGACCAAAAAAAATGGCAAAAATCCTAAATTATTTCTTCTCATTAACTTCGATTTTTTCTAACATTATTGTCTCAATACTAAGCAAAGTCATTAGTTTCCCCCGAGCCGATCCGAGTTTCTTAGTAGGTGTCAATCCTAAGACCGTCTGTTTTATTTGGCACACGTAGATTAGCTCCGCACCGTGATGCATTGTTCATTCCAAGCTCTGTACAAACAATAAAAGTCGACTACCATTACGTTAAACATCTCCTAAACCCGATCCTTTTATTCTAAAATGACAAATGACTGTGTATTTTCAATGAAAATTAAGACTCTCCAAAGAATTTCGTTGAATGACACATTTCGAATTTGTCACATCTCAAACGTAATTTTTAAGAACAATGTTTTCGGCCGTTTTGTTCGCCGAAATCGAAGCTATTTCACGTTTAACTTCAATATTAGCTTTAGTTGTGTTATATAAATATTTGAAATATAATATAATGTATGTGTTATATTTAATTTGAATTGTAGTGTTTATTTAAAACATGTGCTTATCTTTGGTTTGTGGAAACGTGTTAAAAAGTTTGAAATACATTTTTTCCGAGATCCCGTCTTTCGTTTAGGTTTGAAGAGCGAGTTACAAATGAGACTTTAACCTCATCTCAAAGTACGTAATCACTTTGACATCTATTTATTGGCCACGCTTACCAATAAACACTGAGAGAGCGATAAGGTGTTTAATAAGGACCCCTTTTTTTTTTTCATTGCGTAGTTGAGTGAGCTCTGGCTCCACCTGGCATAAATTGGTTATGAGAGTCCGTAGACATGACAACGTGAAAGCCACCACCTATCTTGACAGGATGTAGACAGGACGGTGGCACTAAACCGTATGGATTCACATTACCTGTAACCAAATCCCAAGGGACTTTTTCCCTGTTTAAAAGAGAGTATGGCGAGGGTCTAAATGTATATGTGTGATGTGACATGATCGCTGACAATAGGCCTTATCAGAAGGCTCGGAGCCATTCAAAGAACATTAAAGAGGGCCATGCTCGGAGTTTTCCTGCGTCATCGAATCAGAAATAAGGAAGGAAAACCAAGATAACCGACCCGGCCTGAAAAATTTTGAGGTTAAAGTTACAGTGCTCAGGGCATGTTGCTCGAAAAACAGACGGAAACTAAGGCTAAAAAGTTATGGGATAAAAATTGTACACTGGAAAACGCATCGAGGGTAGTCTTCCCACAAGGTTGACCGACGACCTGCTAACTATCCCACGAATCCTGTGCTGCGCAGAACCGGTGATTGTGGCGAATCTTGGGGGAGGCTTCTGTTCAGCAGTAGACATCTCTGGGTTGATAATAATAATGAAACCGAACGTTTTATCCTTTCTCTTCCCATTTATCTTCATATGTCATCATTCATCCTTTATCTTCAGCTTTGAATTATCCCATAGTTTAAATAATAAACATAAAACATGTCCTACTAGTAGCCACACATATCGAACAAATATTTATTGCTGAAAATACGTATTGTATCGAAAGTAGATTACATGAATAAAATCTGAAGGGAATCCGGTTCATTCCCGCAATCGTTTCATTTATTTTATTAACAGCTTAACTTAACGACCACAGATGGAAATGATTCAAAAGATTAAATTCAGATCCTCTCGTATAATATATTTATGTTTGTTTGTACTTTAAATAATGATTTTTTTTATTTTTAAAGAGCTACCATTTGCGGTACTTTATTTACCTGATGGTGAGTGGTCACTGATCACTGTCGTTTACGGATATGGTAACCACACAATAGCGCCCTTATCTATTGTTGAGGATTCTT
The DNA here is from genome assembly GCF_003987935.1 of Bombyx mandarina. Next base: position 7,671,915 of record NW_021011477.1, on the reverse strand, counting down.
TTCAAATCTTACTTTAGGTAGGACGTTTATTTATTTATTTATTTATTTTAGTCTTCTTACAAATTAACAGTATAACCAAAACATTTGTAAGGTATACGTGAAGCAAAAACTTTGTATCCCTTTTTACGAAAATTGCGCGGATGGAGGAGTATGAAATTTTCCACACTTATAGAGAATATAGAGAAGAAGTGCACAATGCTAATATTTTTTTTAAATAATACTTATAAGATACATTAAATCAATAAAGAAAACATTACACTACATACCATGTATTTGACACACACACGCATGCATACTATTTATTGTCAAACTTTTGTTCTTGACATCTGTTCTCAAATTAAAAATAGAATATGGTTTGTCTTTGTTAATAAATTTTTTTATAGTGTAGTCTTGGCGAAATTTGTGATTATAGAAGTATAAAATACAATCATAATAGTGTACAAACTTACAATTCCAATTAATTATAGTCGAATTTCGACTACTGCGGGACCTCTAGTTAATAGTATTAGCTTAATTAATTTATAGTAACAGCTATAAATCGTTTAATCATTTAATAGTATTCAGAGGAGCGAGTTCATTCTAAGGTCGGATAGGAGGTACATGGGAAAAATGATCTCTGATTCATATAATTCTAAATTTGTGTGCTAAACAAGTATTATTATTACTAATCGTATACTGATGTCTTCAGTGAATATAGTTTCAGTTCGGATCCTCTTAGCCCTTAGCAATATCATCCTAGTATGGACAAGTTTTCTATATCATTGATTAATATAATATTATATATACCGTATGATGTTTTTTTGCTCAGATGAGCACAGCTTGAGATATGAGTTCTAAGTCTCAGTTTCATAGTACAACGGCTACCTACTCCATCCTGCAAACCGAAACAAATACGTTACTGGTTCACGGCAGAAATAGGCAGAATAGTTGTTCCTACCAGTGCAGCTCGCAACGACCTACTCCCAGTAACATCTAGTGAACCAGCTAGCAATTGACGATTTAACCTTTGATAACACAGCACCACCTAATTCAATGGAATGAAGTTCTAACGACCCAGTTTTATAGTACAACGGCTAGGTACCCAACCATTCATACCGAAACACATAGTACTTCACAGCAGATGGTGATGGCACCTTGAGATATAAGTTCTCAGGTCTCAGTATAGTTACAACGGCTGCCCCACCCATCATACCGAAACGCATTACTGCTTCACGACAGAAATAGGCAAGGTGATGGTACCTACCCGTGCGGACTCACGAGACGCTTGACCACCGGTTATGTGATTTATTGTTTTCCCTGCCTATTCGCTGCTAGCCTAAGAAGCTATTCTAGCTACACTTGGATGGATAGACGAGCTCACGAGCTCAAACTGAGAGAATTTATTAACACTAGCCCTGGAAAGAGCAGTGTTTCGCAGAATCCACCACCGGATCGCGATCACGACCCACTGAGATTAATGTTGTTACAAAATTATAATTTGCGTGATTACTGGTGGTAGGACCTCTTGTGATTCCGCACGGGTAGGTACCACCACCCCGGCTATTTCTGTCGTGAAGCAGTAATGCGTTTCGGTTTGAAGGGTGGAGCAGCCGTTGTAACTATACTGAAACCTTAGAACTTATATCTCAAGGTGGGTGGCGCTTTTAAGTTGTAGATGTCTATGGGCTCCAGTAACCACTTAACACCTGGTGAGCTGTGATCTCGTTCAGCCATCTAATCAACAAAAAAGATATATGTATGAGGTTACATTTTTTTTTTGAAATGATCAAAAAATAAAAGTATACATTCTGTGAGGAATTATTTCGCACTAGTATCTGGTATGACATATAACAAAGGATCGACATCGGAGTAGCTAATCATAGATACCCACTTCCTCTTTTGATTTCGCAAACGTTACCGATGTGGGCGTACGAAAACAGATTTTTTTTAAATAACACCATCCTAGTGCAGCTCTGTGTTATCCAAATATGTATTTAAAATTTATATTTTTAAACCTTTTTTTATTTTTTTTATTGCTTAGATGGGTGGACGAGCTCACAACCCACCTGATGTTAAGTGGTTACTGGAGCCCATAGACATCTACGACGTAAATGTGCCACCCACCTTGAGATATAAGTTCTAAGGTCTCAGTATAGTTACAACGGCTACCCCACCCTTCAAACCGAAACGCATTACTGCTTCACGGCCAAAATAGGCAGGGTGGTGGTGCCTATTTCGGCCCCTACCCGTGCGGACTCACAAGAGGTCCTACCACCAGTGAACCTTCCTCATTTATCGTTCTTTCTGTTAGTTAAAATGGGTATCAAAATCGAATGCGTGGCTTAGAGAACTAAGCACTAGAAACAAAAGCAAACAGCATCTTAATTTGATACTATTTAAATATTAAAAGAAGTGTGTTCACGAATAATTTAGCGGTAGGCAGCGGCTTGGCTCTGCCCCTGGCATTGCTGAAGTCCATTTGCGACGGTAACCACTCACCATCAGGTCGGCTGTAAGCTCGTCTGCCTACAAGGGCAATAAAAAAAAAAAAGAAGTCTAAAGATAATTGCATATTTATATGACTGCTTACTTACTGCCTTTTTATTTATTTGAATAACGTGTGATATCACAAGCAGTAAGAAAGCGTATTGCACAAACTATTATTTTACGGGTTCTTCGGCTTAACTTACGCTATGATACTAATATCAGTTTTCAGTCTAATCGTTGTCAGGGCAGAAAATAATGGTAAAGTCCCACCAAAAAGAAGTTTTTATAGCTTAGATGTGTGTTATAGAGGTTACCGGAATCCGTAGACTTCTAACTACAACGTACGTGCCGCTATCCGCCTCGAGACATGAGTTCATGAGGTCTCAGATTTTTTAACAGTACAATACAAAGGCTGCCTCGCTCTCAAACCAAAAGGCATTACTGCTCCCGATCCGTCGATCGAGGGAACCGGTAGGGCGCCGGCTGTGAGGAGTTTTTAGTGAGGTTCAACTCCCACATACCCCACCCGCCCTGCAGGTGGAGATCCGGCGATTTTCAACTGTGGAAAAAGAAACAAAAAACAAAAATTACGCAAATTATAATTTTTGCGGGTTTGATTTTTATTATACGATATTATTCCTTTTTTGTCAAGTACGTATTTCATTAGAAAAATTGGTAGGTACCTGCCTGCGGGATTCGAATGCACCGGGCATCTTATCCTTTAGGCCCACGACAACCTCAAATCATACACTGCTCAACAATCGAACACTCTTGTTCTTTGAATACAATGCATTCGGCGTTGTAAAATAAAAACCATGACTTCATCAATGTATATTCTAATTTAGCGCCTATAAGGATAAAATGTTCCTTCTTAAATGCTTCAGTAAGTTAGCAGGGTTTTCCCATTACGATGACATTACCTATTTCGAATTATTGAACGTTAGCGTCGCAATAAAACGTTTCGATTGCATTCAAATTACTTCTTTACCTTACCTTACATATAACTTGGACTAGATTGTACTACTTGGAACCGCCACGCTCCTCCACACGAAGTTTCCAGAACACACATTACTATAGCTGGAATAGCCTCTTAAGCTACAAGCGAACAGGTAGGGAAGAAAACACACACGCACACGCACACGTTACCACGTATCATCAACATCGGTTAGAAATTCCCCTACAAATATTCCCCGCACTTTCACAATCAACGGGTGTACACTTACGTGCCTTTGAAGTAAAGCAAAAATAGAAGATAAAAGTAACCAACCTACCAATCCTTACGACCCAACACATCACGCCTCTAGCAATAGAATGATGCTACCATAATTTTTATTTATATTTTTGTTTAATTTTTTTTAAATTATCAACTTAAACAGCAGCCCGCTGCGTTTCTCGCCGGATCTTCTCAGCGGGTCGCGATTTCAATCCTGTAGTAGATTCATTCCCAAAGTAGCTGCTTTGAGTTGTTAGGTCTCCTCTGGAGGCGCTCGGGTAGCCGTTAGCAAATTCCACTCCTCCTGGCTGAGCCTTTGCTCAGACACCTGCCCTGGAGAAACTAGAAAGGCCTCCGGGCCGCTAGTAATCTTTCAATCATAAAAAAACGTATTATCAAAATAACAATTGTTTCTAACAATTTACCTTTGGCATTTCTGACGGCCACAAACGACGGTAACCCCTCACCATCAGGGGTGCCATATGATCATTTACCTACAACTGTAATAAAAACAAAGATGGAAACTAAACCGATGAACCTTTTTCGTTTAAAAGTCTCTAAAAGGTGATCTCCAAAAATTTAAACCTAAGAAAAATAATTGTTCACTTATTATGAAAAAACAACACGTATTTTTCATTTTCAAATTATGCTCATTATAATTTATTTAGTGTTAATTAAATTGCAAGCAACAATAACAGCTTGACAACCGGCACAAATAAAATACAATTTTATTCGATGATTTTCAAAATTGAAACAGGGTTGTCATATTTTTAGTGGTGGAATTTTGTGCTCACGCGAGTAGGTATCTCCATTCTGAACAATTTCTACTGCGAATTAGTCACGCGGTCCAGCACTAAGGGTGCCAAAGGTTTTATGCATAGCTTCTTGACTTGAATTCAACCTCAAACCTGTATGTGGGTGGCTGCATTATAGTAGTAATTTTTATAGACACCTCACCCGTCCGAGTCATATCAAGGACAATATAAAAAAATTATCTACCGTTCATTGTGGTAGGACGTCTTGTGAGTTCGCACGGGTAGGTACCACCACCCTGCCGATTTCTGCCGTGAAGCAGTAATGGGATTCGGTTTGAAAGGTGGGGCAGCCGTTGTACTATATTGAGACCTTAGAACTCATATCTCAAGATGAGAGCGGCAGATCGCTCGTGAATATTGTAATATCGTTACACAGCTTACAATGAAGGCAGAATTTCATCCCTCGATTTGGAATTTCCAGTATCAGAGATGTTAATATGAACAAGACCAACCAATCAATATTCAACGGAATATGCGTGAGCAGAAATTCATAGAACTGCCAATATTTATTGGGTTTTATGTTTGGAAAGGACGTGAGCATGAACGCGGCTTAGAAAGTGATAATTGACAAAACTTTATTCATTATTTAAAAAAAAAAAAATATAAAGGTTAAAGCCCGACTCAGCATAGTGACACGCGAAAAACCATTGCAACATTTTAACTGAAATCGGGTATGGCGTCACGAAAATTCACGTAATTAAAACATGTATAATAGAATTACTTTGATTCAAACTAAACAGAGTTAGTTATCCATTATGTTTATCTAGGGGCAAGACAAACAATAAAAAATAATTATTAGCGGATAAAAGTTATGTTAATACCCAATTATTCTTTTTTCGTACTTACTAGCGTATAAATAGGAAAAAAATACCCAATTATTTTAAGAATGAATTGTAAAATCACGTAATCTAGTCACATGTTTCTTCCATTTGTCTTTGTTTTCCAAACAAAACATTCGCACGTCAAAAAAAGGGCGCTAAATACATATCCATATCTCAGTATTGTATCTCTCTATCTCTCTCTTCGTTCGGTCCCTCACTGCCGAAGATCGTGACTCCGTCCGATTCCGTTAACCAGTTGTCTCCATCGATGCCGCTTTGTAGCTTGGTGAAGTGCGTCGCTAACAGGTACCCCCAGTTCCTCTGCTACTTGGTCCGACCATCGTTTGGGACTTCTGCACCTAGGCCTTTTTCCCTCTATTTTACCGGTCACCCCAAAGCGTTCCAACTTGCCGGTATCCCTGCGTGCAACATGACCAAAATACCGCAATATTCTTTGTAGCTGCCTGAGAATAGAGATGTTGTTGCGGCTGGCCGTCCATGGTATTCGTAGCATACGTCGCCAGCACCACATCAGTATTGTATCATCATTCATCATTATCCTGCCCTTCTCCCAATCATCTGGGGTCAGCGCAACATGTTTTCTCCTTCCATACTCACTCACTCCCCTCTTAACCATATCGTCTTTCACGCAATCCATCCATTTCTTCTTAGGTCTACCTCTTCATCTATATCCTTCCACATTCATAGTTAACAACCTCTTACCAACCTCATTTTCATTTCGTCTCATCACATGTCCATACCATCCCAAACGCGCACTTCTCAGCTTCTCTGTCACAGGTGCCACTTTCAGACTTCCTCTAACATATTCATTCCGTATTCTATCCATTCTCCATCGCAACATTCGCATCTCTGCTGCATGCAATCGCCTTCACAGTATTGTACAGTAGTAACACAGCAGTATTATAATAATATGTAGTTCTAAAATTGTCTTATCTCTTTCAGATGTGATGATGGTGGAGGCGGCGCGGCGACAGGTACCGGGGGTCGGGCAGCGTCGTTGCGGCTCGCGAACGGGCGGGTCGCGGCGCAATCGGCGGAGCAGCTGCCCCACTCGCCGGCGGATTGCGCTTCGGTGCGCATTTCCATCGACAACACCAACACCTGCTGCACCGACTCGCTCGTCACCGCACTCGACGACGAGACGTTACTGTTAGGTAAGATATCTACTATAAAACACATCACATCAGAGGAAACCAAAAAATCTTATCGCATACATTGCAACGTCACCGACCCATCTTGAGGTGCTTTTTGGTACCACAAACACCGGTCACCGCCCTCGTCGAATCGAACCAGCCGCTTGCGACGAAGGGCTCGACGAGCGAATAAACCCATAGATACAGCCCACTGAGTTTCTCGTCGGATCTTCTCAGTGGGTGGTAGATTCTACGAAGCACTGCGCTTGCTAGGGCCAGTGTTAGCAACACTCCGGTCTGAGCCCGTAACCTCACCTACATGTTAGGGCAAAGCTGCAATATCCTCTCAAGGCTATCAGCATAGGTAGAAAAAAAAACCATCTTGAGATATGAGGTTGGAATCTTAATCGCATTAAGGTGACGACAACTCGCACTAGTTCGTGATCATCAGTAATGAATTGCGTCAAATTTAAAGTTCAAATTACGATTTTTATAAAAATGTAATGTTTTTCCTTCGTCGTACAAGGCTTTTTTTAACTCCCACCACACCGAACTAGTGCTTCGTGAGAATAGTAATGTATTCCGTTCTTTGGTCTGTGAAACTTTAAAGCAAACACTGCGCGTCTTGCTATTGACAATTCGTTGGCTTTTTGGGCACTAAAAACGGCTTTATGCAAAGTGCTCCTAGTATTTTTATCGTTTTCTTCGTTGTTAGTTTTGTCTATTCGAATACGAAATGAGTCGACGTTCCAAATGGAGTTCACGAACAGGGCAATGTGCAATCGCTATTTCGTCTTCATTTATATACGGCTACCGTACCCTTCAAGCTGGAACGCATTTTGCGAGTTTGTATGCGTGTCTATTATAAACGTTTGTTTATAATAAAAAAACAAGAAATCATAGAACCAAACACGAATGAAGTAAAAGACGTATACAGAAAAAAGAAACCGAAAAAGTCCCTTCGTATGGCACGTAGCAATTGATATATTTTTATTTAGATATAACCCTGGGAGAGTCGACGTCAGACCGAAGGCCGATCGTAAAACTCATGCCAAATCCCTGTGCAGCATAATATGAGGACATGCTGCGCCGATCCCACATTATGTGGAACAAGGGCAAGAAGTAGAAGAAGAATAAATCATATCACTAATTCAATAATATAGTTTAGTACCTTTAATACCTAGTACCTAACTTTAGTTCCTTTTTTGCCTTTATAGGTAGCCCATATGACCCATCTGATGGTGAGTAATTACCATCAATCATAGACGTGATGAATGCAAAAGGCAGAGACAAGTCGTTGCCTATAAAATACCTAAATAAATTGCTCTATACATAGTACTTCAGGTAATACCTTTTAAATAGGATTTCGAATGACGACCTTACCAATTTTAATTAAATATTTAATTTTATAAGTGAGTAGTCAGTCAGAACAGAATTGGAAATGTTAATGAATGAAACTATTTCTAGACACCCTTACCGCAAACGTCTATTTAAAGCGCCCTCAAAATACGACCAAGAGCAAACGATCGAACTCAAATTTTAATGTCCGTTTTTGTGAAATCTATATCAATGTATATAAAAATGATTTGCTGTTCGTTAGTCTCGCTAAAACTGGAGAAAGGCTCGACTGATTTGGCTAATTTTGGTCTTGAATTATTCGTGGAAGTCCAGAAAGGTTTAAAAGGAAATGAAAACATTTGAAAATGCTCGGAATTAAATAAAAATAACAACTTTGTTTTTCCTTTCATGTGTCACCCGTTGGATGGATTCCTTTTGTTTGTTTTAAGTTCATTTTATACAAAAGTTTAGGTCTTTTATTTATCGATTGAGGCACTATGAAGTCTGCCGGGTCAGCTAGTTTATTTATTTATTTATTAAGTTGCACCAACAAAGTGATCATCAATACAAAACATTGACAAATTGCCAAAAGTTCATGGTAGATGTCACCTCAATTATAGGTGCAATCGATAGTGCATTAACATCAAAAATAAAAAAAATATACAGCTAAGATTTGAATACATTTCATTCATTGCTTAAGATTAATTTAATTGGGAGATGATCCGCGACAGATTTTTCCTGTAAGTAGTGAGACAATCAGAAAAAACATCTATTTCACTTAAAATAAGTTCAGCGCAATAATAATAATAATTAGAATAAGGATGACTGTTGAGTGGTACTACAATATTTCAATTTGGAATAACACTTTTACTAAGTCAACGTAGAGCTCCAGTTCTATTTGTGATTCCTACTTTATTATTATTATTTAATTGAATATCGAATAAATCAAGTCGTAATTCAACCGGTATCACTATAACTTTTCGACTAATTCATTGAAAACTTCGATTAATTGGCTAATTACTAGAGTATTTTATTATTATTTTCACAATCAAAATGTCCAACGCGTGTCACGTTATGGGAAATAATAACTTAATACTCAAACATTTCTTCGAAGAGCTATATGTATAATGATTTCGAAATACCCAAGTTGACCATAAAAACGGCTTATCCATTTTATATTACCGTGAAAAGCGACTGCTCAGTTACAGAACGTGCAAGTTCCCTTCCCAAATCCAAGTGCACTTTTTTGTTATTAAACCAAAAAAAAGTGACAAAAAAATCAATACGATTACAGAGTGCCCTGTACTGTATAATCGTGGTATCAATTTGTTTTTCCCACGTCGAGAATAAACTTTACTGGTGGTAGGACCTCTTGTGACGGTGCACGGGTGGGGCCCTGCTTATTTCTGCCGTAAAGCAGCAATGCGTTTCGGTTTGAAGGGGCAGCCGTTATAACTATACTGAGACCTTAGAACTTATATCTCAAGGTGGGTGGCGCATTTACGTTGCAGATGTCTATGGGCTCCAGTAACCACTTAACACCAGGTGGGCTGTGAGCTCGTCAACCCATCTAAGCTGTAAAAAAAAGGCGCAAGATTCAACGTAACGCCTGAATATGAACACCGCTTCCTGAAACAATTAAGGAGTACCGGACATTAAATTTTCACAGTATCTGCTCTCCGTCTGTACGCTTAAGTATTTATTCGCTCCCTCTAACCTACAAACAGTACAGGATAGATGCTGAACATAAATAAAAGAAGTGTGTGTGTGTTTGATCGTTTTTTGTTGTTGCAAGAATAAAAAGCGCACTGCAGTAATGTGCTCGAAATGACTCCAGCACCGTTTATGACTTTTTGTGTGGGTCGATGAAGGAAACGTTGTATTAATCTGCGTATTGTTTTCAGTGCGCTCGTACACGAAATAGCGCCTTAACACGTTGATTGCGGGACCATTTTTTGTAAAACTCTTAGCCAGTGCGTTTGAGGTATCTTCGAAGCAAGATCGGACTTCTTTGCAGTGCGTATGGGACATGATAAGCCTCAAAAAGAACCGTTTCTTAATATGACTCATGCCCATAGAAACCTGGACACGGTCGCCTCACGTTTCGAGCCTTAGAACACGAGTATGACTGCCGCATCCGAGGACAGTTGCGTATGGGACTTTTTAAACCGCACAACGCATTCAATGTTGTGCTAATTGTGTTAATTGACATCTGCTGTCATTACATTAATTGTAGGTGTAGGTTTTCGGTACGTTTTAATTGGAATCTTTAAGAATATTGAACCGTGCTATTTTCCAATTGGCGCGATGTTAGAAAATGTTTAATACAAGTGGGCGCGAATTAGGGAAACGGCTCTTCATATAGAACAGTTTTTTTTTTTTTTTTTTTTTTTTTTTTT
>NW_021011477.1:7325484-7661688 GCF_003987935.1 Bombyx mandarina | reverse complement strand
AAAAAAAAATTGGGGGTCCACGATAGTGGATCTCAACACATACACTGATAGTACCTATTTACTTACATCATACTATCTTATAATATCAAGACATCATTAGCCGAGGAGATTTAAGATTAACCCTTACAAAATTGACGCCAAATGTTGATAATTTATTATTAAAGCATCAGGTTCATCCTTCTCACTAAAAATATTGACTTATTGCTTATGTTATTTTATTTATAGTTTATTTTATGTTACGTATATTTTACATAACAGATACAAAATTTTATTTTGAGTAGTTTTAATTTAAATTCAATTAATAATAATATATAAATTAACATGTGTTTTTACTTTAAGTTTTTAACACTAAACTTTAATACAGTTAGAAATTTACAGGAAATCAATATCAGGTAAGTAGGGGGTCTACCCGACACAGAAAAACATGGCAAGGGGTCTACGACACAAAAAAGTTTGGGGAACTCTGCTATAGAAGTAAGATGAAGGGCCATGAAGCAGTGTTAGCATTGACCATGAATGTGGAGCGTTGATGCTCGTGGATGTGGCGATCCGCGCATGGCGAGCCAGCGGCTTGTTCGCAAATCGTGTACAGTCTTCCGCCGAACAGCTAAGCGCGATGACATGCCGCGCGCCACCCCTCGCATGTAAAGCTCAAAACTTCCGCGAACGATTCGAACAGCTCAACTGAAAATTGTAATAGCGTTAAAACGCGTGTGCAGTGCCGACCGTTTATGATTTCCGTCGTTCTAAAGTCGACATCGCCGAAAGGAAAATGACGGGCCGATTATTTTTTCACGTTCGTAAACAATGAATATGAGTTTGGGTGTTAAAAGCTTTTTGTGTATGTTTGTTGTATTTGTCTCCTCCGGGCTAGGGTATGTCTTCGAAATGAAAAGGGTGTAAATTCGTAAATTGAATTGGCCTATCTAGTATTGGGAGAGGTTTAAAAAAACGTGCTTTAGTTTCTCAATAATTGAATATGGTTTAAAAAAATAACAAGATTTGACGCTATCGCATGTTGATTTCACGGTATAATGGCTTTGAAATTGCTTTTATTTACGTTAATTCATAGTATAACTAACTCGCATTAAAAAAATATATTTCGAAAATTGAATCTATAGAAATAAATATGACTTCATTTGTAAAGATATCAAACGCCTAACTCACATAAAAAATATATATTTCGAAAATTGAATCTATAGAAATAAATATGACTTCATTTGAAACGCGCTACATACTTTCAAAACCTACATAAAAATCTGAAGACTCATAAAAACCGAAAATAGATAACGACAAACAAATCAAACGGCGGAGATATGAACCGAAACATGTTTCAGGACAATCGATTCACAATTATCAAACCAACAACAAAATCGAAACTCACATGAAATACAATAATAATAATAATAATATAACTCTTTATTTTACATCACATGTACAGAGTAAGCTTAAAAAACGAATTATAGACGGTGACATAAATTGGCGGCCTTATCGTTAAAGCGATCTCTTCCAGGCAACATTACAGGGAGAGGAATAAGCAAACTGGACGGTGCTATATCTTAATAAACTTACATAAAAATATATACTTATATACACATTTGAAAAATATAATAAATACAATATAAGATAGACTTAGATACGATTACATACAAATAAATACAAAAAATATGCAAGTAAATAAAAAAGAAGTAGCAACTACAAATACAAATATTATTAATGGGAACAAAGAAAGGAATTAATAACGCAATCTCTCACTGCAAATTCGAAAACATGAACCAATTTGAGTGCGACATTAATGTTGTGTTTAAAAAAAACCTTCACCGGAAAAAATAAATAAAAACCATTACTATTTGTAAAAAAAAATTGTAAAAAAAAACTACAAACACATTTCTTTATTTACATATTTTGTAAGTGCTATAATCGAAAAATTTTTTTTTTTTTTTAAATGCTCCATAAGGACACAGCTGCTACCTTCTTTGAATTATCTGTGATAAATATAAACACAGAGAGAATCACGAAGCGAAATAGAAACTAGGATATGCTGATATCATTTACACACACAATCCTTCGCGTCAATTGCCGTAATCCATAATTCCAGTTCGTAACCTACACCAGTCCACTTGCGACTTGACATTGCGATATTATTTACCGCTTGTACTTACTTCGTCACGTGGACAGTCCGTCGTCCGATTAATTCGTATTTATTAAACAAATTAATAATACTGGTGTGGCATTAGATGCGCATGCTAATTGCCAGTGCCGCTGTATTCTGTGACAGCGTGAAAAAAATCTAGTAAGCAATTAATGGACGAAAGGCTAGACTAAGATGGATAGTTTTGTGCTGAATGCTGATTCGTAATGAAAACACAATGTGTTTTTACGTTATAATTCCATTTGGCTTACAATTTTAAGACCTGGCGTGAATTCAATTTAGAAGAAATACAAATCCAAAATGATGTAACAAACAACAACAACATATTAGATTCACATTTTCAAATCATTATTGTAATCGTATCGTATAGATTAAAGTTACTCTTCGGTTTGATGACATTTCTTAAAATTTCCAAACACAAAATAATTTATATATTTTTTTTGGAAATAAGATCTACTAACATTACTAAAATACAAGTTTTATTAATAACGGCAATGTTAAAGCCCCAATGTTCCTTAAGTGAAACAATAAACGTGTTATGAAAAAAGGTACTTGTGATTATAATTTCAGTCATGAAATAATTAGAAAGCTTTCAAACCTCAAAAGTCGGACGGCCATCAGAAAAATAGACTGTATAAAAAGAAAGTCAATAGCATCAAATTAGCATGTTGCAGATGCCATGAAGTAGCCACTACGGTTCTGTCTGGCGCCGGTTTGCACGAGACATAACTTGCTAACAGGGTCACGATACGAGAAGACAACTAAACAACAATAAAGATCCCTCCGGGTTCCCTACGAGAAACCAAATTGACCTAGACCTGTTTAAAGCATATACAGCTTGTTAATATGAACAACAATTTATTGTAACACAATGTTTGTATCTTCAATATTGTTTTTTATTATTCTCTTTAAGATTACACACTGCATAGGATTACATAGAAACTTTTGGTTCGATTTTCAAATTAACATTCTCGAATTATTGTCAAAAATTTGTCTTGCATATTTCGAATACTCGGAAAATCATTTTTTTTTTAATAATGCTATCCACTATACCCTAACATGACAGGAGCAAAGTGACCATATAACTAAATAAAGTTCCCAAAATTAAATATAAATAACTAGATTTTTTTTATATGGCAATTCAAATGTTTCATCTTCCCGAGAAACAATAATATCCATAGTGTAGTAGTAACATTTGAAATTACCTACTGTGCTACTCGAATTCACTAAACCCTATTTTCTGATCTATAAATACAATCCTTCGTTGGAAGTTTAGTGATCTCATCGGTATTGCAAGACCTTCCCGGCTCTTGAAATCTGTTGGCCGCATTATTTGGCAATCGCATCTATTTCACGGGCGGCTAACGTTTGCACAAAACTTTGCTTAGCCACCATAACCGACTTTCAGTTCAGAAGCATGACCTCAATTAGAACCGAACACATTTTTTATAGATTTAGATGGATGATCGTACACCGCCCATATCCGTAATTTGTGTTAGTGGTTCCCAGAGGCCATAAGCGTCACAATGTGAATACCACCACTCATCTTGAGCCAAGCGCTCGAAAGAACGCATTACTGCTTCGTGCGGGCTCACAATACATCTTACCACCACAAATTTTGCTGATTTGCTTTTTATTACACCATATTTCGTGAGCACGTGTTAAGTGGTTTTTTCATTAGAGTTATTATAATTATTATATTACGACTTATTATTATAATACTATATTTAGTAAAATCTCATTAATTATACAATTTAAAAACAAAGGGTTAAAAATACAATCTTTAAAAAAATACTATATATAAAATAGATTGCCGCTAGTGGCGATGTGTATGACACAAGCCCCAGTGGTTAGGGCTTCAGAGTAAGAAACCTCCTCACAATACGCGCCGTATCAGAGACAACTTTCTGTACCAGGCCAGCGAATAACGAAAGCTTCTTAAGTTCTTCTTCGTATTGAACCCTAAACTTTTCGCTAACAAACCGTGCGCTGATGTACAACTATCGGAACTATCGGAATAATGATGGTTGAACAACATACCGCATGATGGTATATATAGTCGTGGGCCCGGATATTACGACTTAATATCTAGTCTATTACATAAACCTTAACGAATATTTGGAAGTAAATAAATACTTATTTGAAATAAAGACTGGGTTAACAAAGACTGATGCGAGCTTAATTTTGCGAAAGGGCGATATTAAACAAAGAGAAACCATCAAAACCTGTACAATGAAACACATTAACTACTTTCATGATAAAAGGCCAGAATCATTAGAGAATGAGTGAGGTGAACGAAAAGTACCAAAAATACACATCACACATTATGAGCATCACATATTTTGATGTTTTCTAATAGATTTTACGGTAATATTTAAAAAATGTAAGAACTTACCAAGACATCGTAAAAAAAATTCCTACCTATGCTGATAGCCTTTAGAGGTTATTTCAGTTTCACCCTAATATGTAGGTGAGCTCACGGGGCCCAAACCGGAAGTGTTGCTAACACTGGCCCTAGCAAGAGCAGTGCTTTGCAGAATCTACCATCGGATCGGAAACGCGACGAATATCCGACGAGAAACTCAGTGGGCTGTATCTATGGGTTAATTCGCTCGTCGAGCCCTTCGCCGCAAGCGACGGGTTCGAGAAGGACCATGTCATGATAATCGTCATGATAATCGCCTTATCGTTGCCGCCGCTGACTACTCCCCGAATCCTGATCACGCAGGAGCCAGTCACAGTCGACGCCCTAGACACGTCCTTACGGATCCATCAGATCCAATAACCTTTGCATTAGACGCCTTCAGCTCTAACACTAGGAGCAGGCTTAGGGACCCCGGTAACCGTACTCGTTGAACTCGACAAAGAGTTCGCCGTGCAACCTAACCCATGAATCAGCTCGCTGAGTTTCTCGCCGGATCTTCTCAGCGGGTCGCGATTCCGATCCGGTAGTAGATTCATTCGCGAAGCAGCTGCTCTTGAGCTGTTAGGTCTCCTTCGGAGGCGCTCGGGTAGCTGTTAGCAAATCCCACCCCTCCTAGCTGAGCCTTTGCTCGCCCACCTGTCCTGGTGAAACTGGAAAGGCCTCCGGGCCACCGGTAAATATTCAATTATAAAAAAAAAACCTAAAGTACATAATGTATGTATTTAAATATCAAACTAAAGATAGTAAGGAAAATGTAGTGATACCTTAAAAAAAATCCTCCAGCAAACCAAATGTTTGATATAATTACTTACGCCCTTTATATATGAATAAGCGCATCTCTGCTACGTTGTCACTAACGGTCACAAGCCGCTATTTGGCAACGTAGGAAAGGATTTAGTATTTTAATTAACACAGCTCTATTGCAACTGCTATATTATAACGACAAAGTTATTTCTTAGTGTCTTGAGTTATAAGTTCGGAGATAGGTCGATCGTTTACGTCTAAAGAGTATGTACGCTTAACACAATCTATGCCCTATGCCATATTAAGAAAGCGATGCGCGTCCTTGCTCTGCAGGGTAGGGGCTAGCTCCAACAGCATCCTGGCCATGATATTCTCTAGGTTAGATGGACCTTTTCTGAATCATTGCAGAGAGGTCCACAAAATTTTCTAGTAATGCAGCTATTGCAATTGTATGTAGTATGTAGTATGTTTGTATGTAGTATGTATGTATGTTGTTGTTTTCTTTTATTACTGTGTCCTTACTAACTTATTTTTAAGAAATAACTGTTACTAACATTTATATGGATTATTATCTGAAATAAAGAATTTAATAATAAAAATAATTTAATAACAATCCATAAAAGGCAAAATGTTATGAGCATTTCATTTGGGTTTGTTCCCCAACTTTTTACAACTATAACTGTGAAAAAATCACGCATGGTCATCCGGTCCTTAAATTAGGATTCCGTGTGCATTGGGTATCAGAGTCCTATTTAGGTTTACATGTACGTATATACATAATAAAAACATAAACAAAGAGCAAACAAAATTGTTCAATACACGAATGTTTGTCCGGTGCGAGAATCGAACCCACGGCCCTTGGGCACAAGAGACAAATGCGCTAACTACTGCAACACCGAGTCAAGTTTTTTTATTTTTTTTATTGCCCTTGTAGGCAGACGAGCATACGGCCCACCTGATGGTGAGTGGTTATCGTCGCCCATGGACTTCAGCAATGCCAGGGGCAGAGCCAAGCCGCTGCCTACCGCTTAATACTCTCCACAAGCCTCGTTTGAAGAAGGACATGTCATAGTTAAAATTAATTAATTGAATTTTAATTACATTAATAAAGTTAATTAGAATTTAATGAATAATAATTTCGAAGCCACTCCGTGAACATAAAGTTTACCACAATAGTTACGTCAATCGACCAGACACGACCACGGTGCTTATCTACTTTCACAAGTACATATCGAGCACGTTTGATCTCCGACTGTTAAACCATTAGGAGGTGAATGGTTAGTTCGCAACAAGCAACCGATAAGAGCGTATATGAGTCGTCTATTATCAAAGGTGGCAATCTGTGCATTTGGACAAAAAAATGTTTTTGATATGTCAATACAGATTTATTTGAATATAATCGTCTCCTTCAAAGAATACGGTTCAAAACCTGCATTAAATAAAGGTTAATACTTAACCTGTTATTTATCTAAGATGTCGTCCAGAAGAGTTTTGTGACTGCCAATGGAATACAAAGTCAATAATTCGTTTTTCTGATTTACCAATAATTGTCCAAAAGTCACATTGCCGGCTTTGATAATAGTCGACTCATATTATTAATACACTGCACTGTAATTAACACAACGACACGTGCCCTCGACGATTTAATCGTGTTTTAATGACGCTCCAATGTAAATAATTTCAAAATTAAATTCGATTCGAATTAACGGCTAATGTGCTCAGTGTTGTTTGCGCTACGTATAGAGAATGTCGCGTTTGTTGGTGTTTTCGTGTCTGTGTGCGTCGTGCTGTGTTAGTTGACGAACATGGAATATATAAAGTTTTGCGGTACGACCATATGTGAAAGATTGCACAGAACAAAGTTTCTTAGGTCGTTCTCGGAAAATGACAAGTACACGCCAAGTAAGACGCTGCTTTTGTTAAATAGACTAAAACGAATTCACTGTAACACTTCGACGTTTCGGTAACAGCGGTTTCCAGCGCATTTAAAATTGAATTTTATCATCATCGAGATAAAACAAAATTTCCAGCTAATTTTGCAATATTAACAACAGAACACTGCAGCTGTATTTGTAAATTTTTAAACGAACTTTCACAAGCGAAACATGTGTTTGCGTTCAATATGAGTAGGATGACCAAAATAGACACCCACAAATAAATACTCAAGTTACCGTTTTTTGTTGACATCAAAGGCGACTTGCTGTTACGACCCATCTGAGGGCAAGAGCGTACAACCCTCATGCATTATACTTTTAGCTATACATGGAGCACAACTAAATCTTCACTGGTGGTAGGACCTTTTGTGAGTCCGCACGGGTAGGTACCACCGCCCCGCGTATTTTTGCCGTGAAGCAGTAATGCGTTTCGGTTTGAAGGGTGGGGCAGCCGTTGTGACTATACAGAGACCTTAGAACTTATATCTCAAGGTGTGTGGCGCATTTACGTTGTAGATGTCTATGGGCTCCAGTAATCACTTAACACCAGGTGGGCTGAGAGCTCATCCACACGTCTAAGCAATAAAAAAAATATATATATAAAATGGATGCCTCCAATGAACACTACTCTAACTCAAAATTTTGAAATTTTCGTTTTTCACGCAAATCGCTTCACTATTTTAAAAGTATTACAAAACATTATTGATTAGGTTCGAAGCAAGAGTAAATCAGCTAGTTACACAAGAAAAAACCATAAATATATCTGCAATAATAAAGATTTTATCCACATTTTTCGTTTAAACGCTCCTCCTGTAAAACTACGAATTTGGAGTTAGCGTAGTGTTCATTGGAGGCATCGAAATGTTCTAGTAAATAACTTATATTGTACATACATACGTCACATATCAAAAAAGAACCAAATTCGATTAATCTCGTTTTATTAAAGCGTGCATTTGTCCTTAATTGCTAAGATAATTGAAAATGATTTAGAATATCTCGGCAATACGTTATTTTACGACCAAATCATTAGGTAAGACTTATCTCTATCGCCTCTCTATTCAATTAGTGACTGCCAGCTATACTTCGGGTCTAGACATATTGTAAATGCTTCTTCTTACCCATAACCCAGAAGAAAATTCTAGCTTGAATCGATTAGTTCATTTTCTTTAGATTACATTTCAAATTGCTTAAAATCGTATGTATAGTTGTGCTTTGAAACATAATGAAACGAAAATAACTCTATAAAAAGCAACATTAAAAAGGCACAAACATATATAGGTAGAAGCCTAATCAATAAAAGATCAATAATCTAAGAAGAATAATCTAATCAATAATCAATAAAAGGCATCAATAGAATTTAGTCTACGGGATGACGAGTTATTAATTATATACACTATTTTATATGTATAATTTACTTAATTAAACTAATATACATACAATGTAAGGTGTGCAATGAAAAATAGCACGTATGCTTCATAGGTATTTATGTAAATTGTTTATTCTCTTTTTTTATGTGTAAAGTAGCAAAATTATCATTATATTGTTCACAATTATATACTTATAACTATATACTTTTTCAACCGATAAGTACACCGTGGTTAATTTATTTCATGAAGTGCTTCTTGTCCACATGGTGGTTGTCTGGAAGAGATCTTGCCTAGCGATAAGCCCGCGCATTATACATTTTTGTATATGTGTACGTACAAATAAAATCTATTCTCTCTTTCTCTGTGAGGCCTAGAACAATAACTGTCCATCTCTTTTCATGGATGTCGAAGGGCGTCTAAAATTGACTAAGAGATCTACAAGACAACAGGCAGAAGCTTTCTCTGAATCTTATAGGAGCGTACTGCGATCTCCAAACCTATATTCAGCAGTGGATTGCTATAGGCTGATGATGATGATGATGAAGATGATGATGACTGCGACTTTCAACTAGCCCTTACGGTTTTTTTTTTGGTCAGAAGGAAATCTCCTTCCGCCCTCCACTAGGGATGGCGGGCGGGGCATGTCGGAGTCGAGCCGACTAAAAACCTCCTGTCGCTCAACAACCCACGTCCGAACCTCGCATGAGACAGAACTTATGAAAAGGCAAAGGGGAGCCCGTACGGATAGGTATCGCCATGCTGCCTATTTCTACCGTGAAGTGCTCATGTATATTATTATGAAAGGCGAAACAGCTGTTATACAATACGATTGAGACAATGACCTTATTCCTAATGCGACTGGTGGCGTTGTGATATCTATGGACTCCCGTAAACACTTCACACAAGGTTCAGAGTCAGGTTGCTCACTCATCTACACAATAAATAACTAATGAGTTTCACGCCGGATCTTCTCAATGGGACACGATTTCCACACAGTGGTAGATTGAGCGAAGCACTGCTCTTGCTAGAATCAGTGTTTGCAATTCTCTAAGGTTAAGCCCGTGAGCTCAGCTAAAAAACAAAACAAGTTTTTAAGTTAGCCCTTGTAAGCAGACGAGCATACGGCCCATTTGATACTGAGCGGTTACCGTCGCCCATGGACATCAGCAATGCCAGGGGCAGAGGTAAGCCGCTGCCTCCGGAAAGTCCGGCGCTGCCCTCATTTAGCGGATTTTCAACAAGATAAACACCTCTAAAAGTTTCTCTAATTCACACAATGTACACCAATTCTGTTCTATTTATAACGTATATCGCGTATACGCGAATAACATTAAATAAAGTATAACATAAGTAATCAAAAAGTATAAAACACTCATTGTATACTGCAATACAATTTTAATTTAACTTTTTGTCGTAACGTAATGTCCCAAGCGACAAAAAACAATGAACGGACGAACCCACATCTGAGTTCGGTTACGAAAATGTTTAGCTTCTTTGTAATCTAAATGTTATTGTTTACGTACGAAGACAAAAACTGGGGCGAACGTCGGATATGATATGATCCAGATATTGTATGAATGTATTCATTCGTATTAGTTTTTCGTTATATTTAATTTTAGTTTGTCTATCTATTATTCTTAATCGAAGGCCATTGTTCCGGCTTTTAACACTCTCACCGCCATACGGTCCGCCGGCGGGTCATATATTTTCGAGTTAGACACGCCACCAATATGTTGCAGTAAACGAGATTAGCAGGCCGTACGGGTCGCCGGCGCACCGTATGTTTCGCGCCAAAATATAACAAAATTTCTGTAACTACTTAAAACAATTTCGAGTCTGTCACGCCACACCTAATAATCAATCATTAGCCCGCCGGCGGCCCGCACGGCTTGCAACGGTCGCATTTTCGCGCGTTTTTCTTTAGATTACCATTACTTTCTTGTGCATTTCATCATTTGTGCGAAGTTTTTATCATTATGTCAGATTCAGTAGATGACTCAGACTACCAACCATCTACAGACGTAGAATTCGGAATCATAAATAGGTGTTCTGATGATAAATCTTCAGAAGGAAGACACCATACATACAGACGCCAATACCAACATCCGTCAGAAGCGGCAAAAGGCTTGACAAGTCTATAAGCATGTGAAGTAAAAAAGAAAGTCAATACTTAGTTTGCCCTTAAAATTTCTAATTTTTCTTTTCCAGTAGTCTCCGAATGCTTTACAAACTTCCATAGCGCCATTATAAGGCAGTAATGTCATTTTTTATGAATAGAACTAAGTTCCTATCGTTTATAATGTATTTTTATTTGCTGTAATTAACCCTCTTAAATTTAAAGATACAGCAACAATTTTTTTTTTAAATTGTAGGTAAAAAAGTAAATTTTTCATCTGGTAGCTTCACTTTTCTGTAACAGCAGGCCATCCACTATAAAATTAATATGAAATCACGAGGTGGTAGCGGACCGCATGGCCTGCTAGTACAAATAAATAGTGAGTCCGCCAGCCGCCCGTATGGCCTGCTAAGCTCGTTATCGATTTTTCACCACGGCCTGCACGGCTAGGTATAGTTGCGACCGCCGGCGGACCGCACGGCCTGCCGCACTGACAAATTCTATATATAGGTGGCGGTGAGAGTGTTAAGGGAATAAATCTAGTTATTTCATTAGATAGTTTTGGTTGCTTACAGATGTGTACGGAACCACGTTGCTGCAAAGGGCCTCAGGTTTTAAGACAAATCGATCAAAAATTACAGACTCCGATGATGAAATCTGCTTACAAAAAACCAACAACGCTACCGTCTGAAACCAGTGTCGCTCAAAAACCCAAATCTGATCCTTGGATGCGAATAATCCCAGACCTGACAGACAGGAACAATGTTGCTAGATAGCTGAACGAGCTCACCGGCTCTCTGATTTTAAGTAATTATCAGAACCAATTAAGGTAAATGCTGCCACTCACCTTTAGACATTGATGACAAGCCCAAGGATGACAATACATTTTTTTTTTCCGGGCCGGGGGCCGAACCTTCTACGAGGTCCCCGCGCCTAGGGGGCGCGCGGGGTATGTGAGACTCAACGATCTGCCGGTGTTGAGAGCAGATCGCGGGCCCAAGGATTTTAGGGCCCACCCACTAAATGACTCCCCGCATTCTTACACCCGACGTCCGATCTCCGTCCGGGGTCAGAACCCGGTCAGAGTAGGGGGTTCCCGCGGTCAACACTACAACCTGACACGCGGCGACACCACGAGGACGCCCGAAAGGATGACAGTACATGCCCCAACCCTTTAAACTGAAACACATCACCGTTTCACGGCCGAAATAGGCAGGTAGTGGTACCTACCCCTACCATCCTACCACGTAGACGCCCTACGACTAGAAATTTTATATTTACATAATTTTATCATGCGTTATCCGACACGTCCATCACGACACATCAATTCGGACTTTGTCTCAATGACCAAACCTCTATGTCGGCGGGATGTGTAAAGACCGCTTAGTACCACATATGTACATATGTTGTTTTCACGCAATACTTCCCCTTCGGGAATCCCGGCCTTTCTCAATGGTCTCATTCGACTTGATTCCGCAAATTGTAACTAATAAAATTATTAAAAAAAACCATAATCGATGACTCAACAACATGCTCATTCATATCGATTCACATATCAAATTAACGTTCAATATTGCCAATTAAAATAGCATGTAAATTATCACCTTTTGTTTTTAAATTATAACATAACAACTCGTTTCGTCAGTTAATTTAACGAGGCCTGAGCTATTGAGTATTGATATTTTCGGTATCAACTTTAGTTTGACAAGTTTGATTAAGACTCTTTGTGACCTATAAAAATGATTAAGTTTATTCCCGACACAATTTTATTTAAGATCCAACACTAATTACAATAACTTATTTTTCTGTATCAACAAAAAATTTAGCTTATAGACATACAATATTTTATTCTTTGTTAAAGACGTTCTAACTAAGCACATGAATCGAATTTGTTTTTAACTAGAAAATTCTGCGGATATCGCGAATAATAATACATCATTGTGACGCAGGAACCCATTTGGACGTGTCACACTTAACCAAATTGCTCACATCAGCCGTCAAAATTGAGCACAAAGTAAACTTTTTGAGAGTATCATCGTTGCCAAAAAACTTATTATGTTGCAAATTTTACTGACAGTCGTAAAGAATTTTGACTGATAGCTTTCGTTCCATTCGACGGTGTTGACGCTAGTACGGAATCCGTTTATATTGTCTGCGCATCTGTACGCTCGACTGGTCAGGCGAGGAATACTCTAACATCATTATACTGAACTGTGATCTTAGTACCGTCTTAGTACAGACGGTTAATTCTATAAGAATGTCTTTTCGAGTTTTTATTTCGTTTACGCTACATTAAAACCTGAATGAAGTCTTTATGATTTGTAAGCTAAAGTTCGAACGTCAGGTTCTTTCTTATTCCTATTCGTACACTCTTGACAGAGTGGTCGTGTCATGCATCAGTCGGATCCTGCGATACCGATGCTCTCGCGATGCGAAGCCATGTGGCACGATGTTTCGCAGAGTGAGAGTAATCATTTATGTTATTATGAACGTCAGATAAACTACACGAAATTAAGCAAAATTGATTTCAGTTCCATTATAGGCAAATAAACATTCTTTTGATCTATTGAATAGCGATCCCACATGCTGGTCAACAACATACTGGTGAGCATCCCCAAAGCAAAATTGAACCTACTATAATTAGTTTAAAGGTTTTGCGCTGTTTTAATATGATAATTTTTTACACTTTCATTTCATATCTCCATTTAATTATCCGAATTTTGGAACACACAAAGGAAGCTACGAATGATATGAAAAATATGATTACTTAACATAAAAGTTTTATCATACAAAATCAGTCTACTAAAGACAAAAGATAACATCAACAAAGATGAAGCCACTTTTATTACGTCCCAGGTGTTACTTCTTTTTTACCTATCTTGATAGCCTTGAGAGGCTATTTCAGCTTCACCCTAAAATGTGTAGGTGAGCTCACGGGGCTCAAACCGGAGTGTTGCTAACACTGACCCTAGCAAGAGCAGTGCTTCGCAGAATCTACCACCGAATCGGAAACGCGACCCACTTAGAGGATCCGGCGAGAAACTCAGTGGGCTGGTATTACTAATGACAGTAGCCTATGTATGGTATATTTCGCGATCAGAGCCCTAATAAGCCTTTGATGGTAAGAAAACAAAATTTAACATGTCTCAATGTTACAGTAAATCCAACATCAATTCCATTTAATTCCAAGTTGTAGTTTAACTGATATTGTATGCCGACAAAACAAAAGGACAATAAAAACTGATTAGTCGAAGCCCGAGCTATAAACAACGTTTATGGAGCATTATTTGTTAACGATAAATCAGCTATTCAAGAAACGGGGTATTCTCACAATAATAACTGCAACATAATAAACAAATGATTCCTTCATATATCTATTTTTTAATGATTTTGTGCCATGCTACCTTTCGCCACAATCACGTTCTAGACATTTAAATGTATATTAGTTTATTATTATTATTAATAATGTTTTTGATCGTGATTAACAGATTGAGTATTTAAAGAATTAGTTGACTGCCTTCTTGAGACATGGAACCAAACAACCGCCCTTCAAAACAGAACCCACACGTCACAATACGCCACATCGCAACCGAGTCGTCAAATTCAAAATTCACTTCAGATTATATAACACGACTATATTTGTACATGGCCGATGTCGTTTGCGAGCATGTGTAGGGACATTTTTTTATCGAAAACGCTCTCCGGGGTCCCAATCACGCCGAAGTCACATCTGACGGAAGTATCTGAACAGAAGAATCATAGCAAAAAACTGAACGATTCAACTAATTCTTCTTCCTATTCGTACACTCTTGACAGAGTGGTCGTGGTCATGCATCAGTCGGATCCTGCGATACCGATGCTCTCGCGATGCGACGCCATGTGGTACTCTAATTGAGAAGTAATTATTTCCTTTATCACTGTGACCGTCGCAATACAGTAACAGAAATGTAATTGCTTTAGTGTTTCTCTTTCTGAATATTCATCTTTTTCAAAATTAAATAATTTACTGCTGGAATTGATGACAATTATAGCCATTATACGATATACAGTTGAGATTTTGTTACGTGTTTCAAAATGGGTGACGAATTCACGTCTAGGCTCCGGCTAGTGTTAGCAATCTTCTCAGATTGAGCCCGTGAGCTTAACTACAAGTCCGAGCGTAGTTTGTATAGCCCCTTAGACTACCAGCGATTAGTGACGAAGGAAAAAAACATTGTAAATTTAATAGCAATATCTGTATTTACACGGTGGGAACAAACAAAAGTTGGATCTTAAATGAAAATACAACTTTGGAGACTCTTATTTCTTCTTCTTCTCAATCTTGACAGATTGGTCGTAATCGTCATATAGTGTTGGAGGAAGCAGACTTGACGCTTCTCACGGTGTCCCGCCATCTTTCTCTGCTTGAGGCAATTCTACTGCACTCATTTAGGGGACCTCCCACTGTAGTGTTGATTGGGTCGGTAAACCGCATTGGCGACCTCCCGCGTGGTCTACTACCGTCCGTCCACCCTTCCCTATAAAACGATTGAAACATATCATATTATTTATAAGTTCCTTATTTCTTTTATACTGAATAAATAAATTAATAACACAGTTAAGCAGAATTATTTCGATATAGATCAGTGACCTCGTCAAAATCTACAACGTGCGTAAAATTATAAAATCGAAAACACGATTAATGATCGGTAATAATTGTTTATGAATAAATAATAATAATAAATAATAAATAAATAAATATTTACTAACAATCACGCCACATTAACTGGTCCCGTACTAAGTTCATAAAGAACTTGTATTACAGGTACCAGATAACGGAAATAAATTTAAGATTTTTTATTATACACATACATATATTTAATAAACATCCATAACCCTGGAAAAGACATTTATCATACAAATATCTTCCCTTGGCGGGATTCGAACCCGCGACCCCCTTGTGTAGTGAACATGTCACTTACCACAACCCCAGATAATTGAATAATTGTTTTCTGTGTGGTCTTGAAATATTGCATTAAAAACGTGGTTCGATTTATGGAGAGAACGTCGTCAGCACAATGTCACATACACATTTAATTTAACATTAACGATGGTAAAAGATCGTGAAAATAAGCACGCTACGAAGCCGGCTCGGTTCTGTAGTAAAATAAATATTTAATTATCAAGATTACGTTTACGAACACGCATACTTTTGTTAGGACATAGTAACTAACTAAGAGGACATTGCAGACGCTGGGTAACGGAATGATAAATGAGCACAGACGACCTTTACTCACCTTCACACAAACTTACCCTGGATAATAAATATGTAAAAGTGGCTCAAGGAATAATCTTGGAAGACGCAAGATGAAAATGTTTTTTTTTTTAATATAAAATATGTACCTAGTTATAAATCTCTCAATTAAATTTAAACTTATGGAAATAATGCAATATGTTATTTTTGGTTTGATAGTTGTTTTACTTTTATTGTTCAGTATTTATTTAGGACTATTCTTTGTACTAAAAATAGCTGTACATATGTATATTTAAGCTTACAAATATCGACAATAGAGACCTCGTTCAAACAATCAACTGTGAAGAGAAAAGACCTTTCACATACAATAAATGAGTTAATTTCGTATATATTTTTAGCAAAACGATAAATGTTCAGTTTACGTAACAAAGTCATTAATTACCTTTAAACCTGTTACTAAATATGTACGTTCACACAATAAACTGAAAATCTGTTATCAAATATTACA
This sequence comes from Bombyx mandarina, assembly GCF_003987935.1. The sequence goes on along the minus strand of NW_021011477.1, from coordinate 7,645,209 downwards.
AATCAGAAACTGTAGAAAGTGAACCCCCACGAAATGTGTCAAACCATTTCAAACAGCTTTTGTCTTAATGTAAATAAATATCCCAAATCAACAGTGAGATTACATTGTAACGGATTGGTCCTTCTGTCCCAACATGATACCTAGTAAACGTTCTCAAAATATGGGCATTTCTAAACTTAGACATTGTTTTCTGATCTGATTATTGTATTTTGTCTAAGCTTAACTTATAAGGTTCATAAGTAATGATACTTGTATAGCTAATATAAATTGCTTATTCCCGTTTGAAGGGTGGAATGTTGGTCGCAGTTGATAATGGAGCAATGTGTCGAAGTGGAAAGTTAAAACCATTTTCACTGCGATCACAGCTTAGCATCATATTAGTTTTGAAATCAAATATAAAATGATTAAATAACAACATAAAGAAAATATTTTGTTGTATTAGGTTTTTTTAATTATCATTCCATTAAATCGATCTCAACACAAGTCCATTAAGAATATCGAATTCCCATTCTTTGTTTTGCGGACGCAAACCAAAAAACATTAGTAAAATTATTAAATCTCAATCATTAAAAGTAATAATACGCATTTCCTAAGACAAATGCCTAACAATTATATTATAGATATTGACAATAGCTTTTGTCGTTAAACAAATATCCTAAATAAACAGTCAGATCATGAGACACCGTAAGGAAGGATTAAAACCACAACTGTATTTACTAGTGCTTATGTTTCTAATATTTGCTTCTGTTATTAATGTTGTAAATTGTTTTGACGTGACAACGTCTTATAATTCGATGGAGCCGGCTGCAGTCACGAAAAAACATGACTCATGCGGCGCTACCTCGCTCTGAGGCGTTCCATTTAAGGCTTGAAGTGCAAGCGAGAGCGCGCAACGAGCGACAAAGAGGCACAATCGGCCTCCGCGTTCGGCAGCGTTCGACATCTGTCTCTCTCCTACTTGAGTGAGCGATGCATCCGCGTGGACAGCTGTTATACAATAATACATTTACATGTTTTCGTCAAGTATGAAGTTCAGTGAAAAGTGAATGTGGTGTCAATTGTCCATACAAAATATCTATAAAAAAAATAAAAATAAAATTTTCTTTTGAAAAATGAAACCATTCCATCAGTATTTTCTTATGACGTTGTCACGTTCAACTATCGTCAGTAAACCGACTTTAAAGACAACCGATTTGTGTTTTTTTTAAATCTGTACAGACAAAACAGCTCAAACAATTAATTTGTTAAGCGTACTTTAATGTACAGGTACAGATGAGTACAGTGGTATTGAAAAAGGTTTCTTATATTAGACTATTTTAAAAATGAAATACGCGGCTATTTCCAAAAGCTGCTTAACCACACTCCGTTGTATTTACATTCTGTGGTTTTAAATTTGTTTACGAATTTCTTCTCATTTGAATTTTTTTGGTAAATAATTTTTATTTTTGTGTATTTGCGTAAACAATTTTTTAATTTAATTTTGTTCGCTGTTAGTTACTCGTCTCGATCTAGATTGTTACATACATATAGAACACCGTGTCTTCTCGTGGGTGTCCTAAAAGGTAAGTGACTCACCGAAGTATAGGCAACGAAGTTCCTTGAATATTATAACAGTAATTGTTGAATTCCTATTCATATCTGAAATATTCCACTAATGATCAACAATTTTCAAATTACAGTCAATTGTGTCATGACCTAGTGCTGTTAAAATTTATTTATTTTTATGTCAAGGAACTTTATCGATGTAGACGGTCAAGCCCATACATTTCAAGAAATAAACTCCATTACACAACTTGAGACATGAGCTCGAAGTATCAATTGTCAAAACCTAAATAGCATTCAAATTGGATTACTTGTCTCGCGGCAAAAATAGTCAAGATGTATCAAATACAGGCTCGGCCAAGCTCAGTATATTAAATGGTAATAAAGATAAAATACAGGGAATCATTGGCCAGCTATTAAATCAGGTATTAAATAACAGCCATTGTCGGGCATGACTTAATAATGAAATCGAACAATGTCGGTATGAATTTCGGAATATCCCGTTCTTTGGACTTGCGAAACGATGATCTTCTTACTTTTCTAAATATAGAATAACCCGATTGTCGGTTGATAAAACGATTTAAAACAACCGCACCGGTGGCTATTCGGGGGCTCCCAAAGCAACATCGTATTGATCCGCGGTAGATGTAATCCCTCCGGCAATATCTGCAAGCTCTCCAACCGTTCTACCTCAGATACTCTCACCAGTTTTTTATTAGCGTATTACGCTTGTTATCGATTTATTTCTTGAATCTCGAGATTTTTCTTTTTTTGTTTTACTAGCTGGACGAGCTTACGGCCCGCCTCGTGTTGAGTGGTTACTGGGGCCCATAGACATCAAGAATGTAAATGCTGCCACTGACCTTAAGACATTATTTCACTGAGGCTCAGTTTTGTAGTACAATTACTACCCCTTCAAACCTAAACGTATAGCATGACGGCAGAAGTAGATAGAATGATGATACCTACCCGTGCTTTCGTATGTCTAATGGTGTCAACGCTCAGTACTAATATATCGATTCAATTAGTTTAAAGGTTACCCGCTAATAATGTATGTGCGTCTCGTTCGAATTAAAATCACAAATTAGTAAAACTCGGTCCACGCATATATTTAGTAACAGGTATTTATTTATTCGTCTTACAAATTACCTATTATGTACATATGTCACGTTTACTGACACTTAATGAGATTGGGAGAATATGAAATCATGTCGTAATTACGAATCACCTTAAATTGTGTACTAATTATTGACAAAGCCAGAGAATAATTAGTGAAGCTATTAATTACTTTAGGAAGTAAGGGTAGTATAATATGTTTGTATATTACTAGTATTATGGACGGATGTTAGGGCTTTTCCAAATGTATGTAGAACGAACAATGCTAGAAGTTCCTCTGTACAGCTTAATCAACGATATACGTGTTCGTGTATTCAATTATTACAAATTATTCATTAAGTTTCTTCATACTCATCCGCTGTTACTAATATACACTATAGTCAAACCCTTACTTTGCTGGCCGATATAAGATTGGACTTTGATTCGATCGCTACCAAAATTCAGACGATCACTGGCTAATGCAATCTGAAGATTTCCTGAAAAATTCATCGAAATCGGCTCTGTCGTTTCGGAGTCTTCGAATTCGAAGAAGGACCCTTTTGTCATAGCTCCGCAATTTCAAGTAGTACCCCTGCCTTCCGCTAGTGTAGGGACCCATATGGTCGATGTTTCTAGCGGTGTTCAGTATCGAATTCAATTGGCTTCTAAAATGTTGTAAGCCTTTGTCCAAAAGACTTGGGCTTTACAAAGCATAGGTACGGCCTCACATGGAATACTGCTCATTATTTTGTCTATTCCTCCCATTTCTGCCTATTTCTTAAGTAAAGCAATGACTGCTTCAGGTTTGTAGCCACAAACGGCTGTCATGCAATACAATTGAGACTTTTTTTTATTGTCCTTGTAGGCAGACGAACATACGGCCCACCTGATGGTGAGAGGTTACCGTCGCCCATGGACTACAACAATGCCAGGGGCAGAGCCAAGTTGCTGCCTACCGTGAAAAGACTTCAACTTTATCGATATTTACATAAGCTACAAAAATCAATAAAGATAAAAATGTAAATAATCTTCTTCTCTAAAGAATTATAAAGAATCTTCCGTTGAAGCTGTGTAGTATAATATTATTATTTTTTTTTTTAAATAATTAGTAAATAAATAAATATGCACTGTATCTGATGATACAATGAAATCCCGTTGTTTTCTATAACGAGACTTTATTTTATATTTGTATAATAATTTGTTTAGAGTAGAGATGTTTAGTTTGTATTTTGATGAATTACATGAAGTAATTAAGTATAGAAGCAAGAAGCTTGTATAAATTGAATTAAGTAGGTAGAAAAAGAAGCGGGAATTGTTCCTCGTAAAAGTGTTAGGAGACAGATTATATTTTAATTACAGAGTAGTTAGCTTAATATAGATTATAGACGACACGCAGATACGGCAAAGGCGTTAACATGCACTAACCATTGATTTTCTGAACAAAGTAATTGCGACAATGTTGATGACAAACATGTTAAACACTGCTCCAACATATTCTATTAATTTAATAATTTAAGTTTGGTACTATTGAGTAATTAGCAGCCATAAAAGGATCACGGATTGTGATTGCTCACAGCGATGAACGGATTCCAAGTCTGAAGGTCGTGTCAAAACAAGTTGGCGGTTTACCCTCTTCATCTCCTGAATTAAGTGGTTCATGTAAAACAAATGAGATTAGCGTGCCATGTACAGATTAGTTCGCTTGACCGCTGCGAACGTTTGTCTATTTTTTTTTATCGAAAATAATTTGAAAGGATTCGTTTCTGAGTAACAATAAATAAAGATTTAAACAGTTAAAACATTGTACAATAAAAATACAAATAGAATCGAAATTTAACGTAAAATAAAACACATGTTTTTCATAATATTGAATGGAAAAGGTCAGATTAACTTCAAATTACAGTCGTATTTCAGTTTATCTTGAAGTAATATAAAAAAAAAAACGCAAAACAAACCCTAGTTATGCTTATTTTTAACGTGGTTATACGAAACTAAATCATAGACACGCAATGGAATCAGCTATACATAAAATCAATAAACTTTAGATCAGCTAGTTTAAGATTGCATATTGACAAAAATTAAAATCTTCATGTTTGTAAAGTAATATACTCGTGGAATCGTCGTGGTCTAAAGGATAAGACGTCCGGTGCATTTGTATCCAGGGATGCATCAGTGTTCGAATCCCGCTGGCAAGTACCATTTTTTCTAATGAAATACGTCCTTAACAAATGTTCACGATCGACTTCCACGATAAAGGAATAATAACGTCGTGTACTAAAAATGACACCCGCAAAATTATAATTTACGTAATTACTGGTGGTACCAAGTTTCACGTAAATTCACTTAAAATATACTCACTTAATAGGACATCTTCCAAAGCACCTGACCTAGTTCCCTTCTCTAAATCTTTGAATAATACAATAGATTTTCACGTAGCAGCCTTACTCTGAGATCTGTAACTTGCTTTAATATGTATTGGAGCTATGTTATAAGGCTCGTTCGCACTAAAGCAGCTTACATAAGAACTTATATAACATAGATAGATTCTAGCTAGAACAATGACTATACCTAAATGCGACATGTTGTTTAATTTAAGATATAAATACACATTTTCGATCTGTGAAACTTAAATACATATACAGGGTGAAGTTCAACATACTCGGTCTTAAATCAGAAACTAAGATCCTACAGCTTAAATTAATAAATAACTGTAGATCTTCAGAAAAAATGAAAGATGCCTTATATTAAAAGAAATAGTGTTGAGTTTTGATTGATTTAGTTTTAATGTTAAAAATTGATTGCATTAAATGGTTGAATTAGCTCACGGCACATCGAGTATTAAGTGCTTACCAGAGACGGTATACATTATTACCACGTGAATACCGTCTCTAACCTTGAAATCGCAATGGTGTTATAGAAGGTCTGTCCCATCAAAATGGAATACGTGACTGCTTTGCTGTAGAAGCAATAAATGCGGGTTCACAAAAAAGCCTTCCTACCCAGCAATTACGCAAATTTATAATACATTAACTGACCCGGCAGACTTCGTAGTGCCTCAGTCGATAAATAAAAGACCTAAACTTTTGTATAAAATAAACTTAAAACAAACAAAAGGAATCCGTCCGACGGGGACACATCAAAGGAAAAACAAAATTGTTATTTTTATGTAATTCCGAGCATTTTCACATTTATTTACCTTTTAAACCTTCTCTGGACTTCCACAAATAATTCAAGGCCCAAATTAGACTAATCGGTCCAGCCGTTCTCGAGTTTTAGCGAGACTAACGAACAGCAATTGATTTTTATATACATAGATATATACAACATGTAACATAATTAACGCACACCCTGAAAGTAATTTGTTCAGAATCGGAATCTGGATCGATTTTGATTGTTTTTTATGTACCAATTTTTTTTTTTTAAATTTAGTTAAAACTAAGTAAATTACAGTCACCCTACACAGCTAGCTAAACAGTTCATAAAAACGAAAATGGAACGTAAGTCAGGGTATTAAGACTTTTTAAAATGAAATATCTAATTAGTAAAAAAAAATATAATTTAATTAAATAAATCTGATACTTAGGTATTTCAAGGCTAATAGTCTATTACAAAATAAAGTAACTACGCACACAATACCAACAGCGACCGCCGGCACACAGCAACACTACAATACATAAAAGAAAGCCACGTAATACAAAAATAATTACTATCCCTTTCTTTCGTCGGCTTAATATTATTACAATAAACGGCAGGCTAATCCCGATGCGACGCGGTTGCGTCGGCGGTGATCAAAGAAAAATCTAAACAACGAAGTCAACAAAATATTTTTGAGAAGTCAGTCACGCCGCGTCCACCTTATCGATAAGAGGTCAAGTGATAGTGCAAATAAAATATCTCCCGTATTTCGCTATGTCTTTTCGGTCAGTGACCTCCTAGATCAGCTGATTTGACGCCTCTCGACTTTTTTTGTGGGGGCGAATTAAATCGCTAGTTTATAACACACAGACAATAAGTGCCGAAGAACTAAAGAATAAGATAATAACCGCCTTTGATAAAGTGAAAAGTGACATTGCAGTATTATCTAAAATAAAACAACAAATACGAAAACGGTCATTAAAGTGCTTTGAACAAGGGGCGCGGCGAGTAGGTGTCTGTGTGTGCGTGCGCAGCGGAGTGTGAATCGGTGACCATTTTATTTCCACGAAATTGGAATAACTAATTTCACAAATAATCAATGTTAACGCACATATAAAAAATATTTGGTGTATGCATAGCGTTTATACTATTAAAGTCTAATTGGGGTGTTTGAGGGTGTGCGTAAAATATGTTACATGTTGTATATATATATAGATTTTGCGAGTTGCTTTTAGTAGACGATATTATTTTTTCATCCCGGAAATAGATCGTGTCTATGTTTAAGTGTTTAAGGTACGTATTTCCTTAAAAAAAAATGATAATATACCTACTTACGGATTCGAACATCGACATTGTCGTATTGCTCGATGTGAGTACATCAGGCGTCTTAAGATTTTGAGCTACTACGTTTTCAAAATACGCCAACGTATGATGATTTATCATAATACACATAAGTAATCCTTAGCCTTACATTACAAAACTCGACCAGCCACTATTGACTTCCTTAATTCCTATATGTAAATTATTATAACTCTTCCTATCATTGTATTTTGTGAAATACTTAATTGAATATATATCGCTTCTGATAGAGGCCGATCAGTTATGTGACTTGTTGGCTTAGAACCTCTTCCTGGAATTTTCATCTTTGTTCCGCTTATGTAACTATGCGAACAAGTAAAAACTTTACTTAGGGTTTTGTTCAAAATTCAGCGCAAATTTTATGAACCCATCGTAGTTTTAATTTCGTGAATTTTAAAATTATTCTAGTTCTAGTATCACACATATATTTTACAGTTGACGCAAGGTTTACTGTCTAGTGTGTATCTACATAATATTGAAAGTGATTGAATTAATCTTGTTATATTCACGGTAATAAAGTGCTCATGCTTAATCAAAATATGCTTTTGTAGTTTTATACGGTTGTAGCACTAGAGTACTAGTAGTACTTGTAGTACTAGATGAACAAACAAACAGACAAGCGGATAGGAAAGAAATCTCAAAATCACTGGTTTATTTTTCTATTTTTTTAAGTATACACCGAGATTTTTTATATGCTCTGCCGATATTTATTGATTATAAGTTATCGCATAAGCAACCGATTTTAAGGTAATTGTGAATGTTGGCCCAATTTTATTATAATACATACATCATTAGCCAGCATTGAAATTGGGTCAAGCGCTGCGTTGTGGAGATTGGCGAGAATAAACGCGTGGTATATTTATTATTATTATTATACGCATATACGGAATCCCTATCTAACCAAATAAAAGTATTTTCTTCGGTTTTCACGAGTCGTAGACGTAAAATATTTATACGGTTTGGTCTCTCGAATTTTATGGTCATTATATTATTTCATGGTGTAATAAAAATTAGAATCGCAAAAATTATAATTTTCGTAATTATTGATCTTCTGGTAATGCTTTTCAGTTTAAACAGTAAGACAGCCATTGTATCGTAAAAATTGAGATTTTTTATTATTACTTAACACTAGGTGAACTGTGAGCTCGACCACCTACATAAGCAATAATAAAAAATCTCAATTTTTACGATACAATGGCTGTCTTATAACTATGGGCTCGAGTAACCACTCGAGCCCATAGATATCTACAACGTAAATGCCACCACCTACCTTGAGATATGAGTTCTAAGGTCTCAGTATAGTTACAACGCCTGCCCCACCCTTCAAACCGAAACGCATTACTGCTTCACGGCAGAAATAGGCAGGGTGGTACCTACCCGCGCGGACTCACAAGAGGTCCTTCCACCAGTAAACACTCGTGTCTTAAGTTGGGTGGCGCCATTTTCGTTGTCGATGTCTATGAACTCCAAAAATCACTTAACAATAAAATAGGTAGGCCATGAGCTCATCCACCCATCTAAGCAAAAAAATAAAGGTACATAAATAAATATAAATACTTATTCGTTCAAATTCTCACCGTTCATTGTCATAATAGAATTAACAAATATTCATACTGAAGTATTTCAGTGAAATTTTAAATAATGGAGGTCAACGGCATTTTGACATTTTAGTGTTGCAGTATTCGAGAAAAGTTCATGACGTCACAGTCGTAAATTTGTGACATGAAAAACTTGAATCGAACGTTTGCCAAAGTAACATCGTGTTTTTCACTTTATTCAAGCGATCTAGCGAAGTCATACTAAAAGCTACGCTTCTTTTGGATCTCTCAGTGAGATTAACTCTAGATTAAAATATAGCATTCCCTTATTGATTTATTCAGAATTATCTGCTTAACCACATTTAAATTGGATGTGGTGTAATAGTAGTAGTTACTGTTGTAGTTTCATGATCGCCTAAATTTGATTTATAAAAAGACGAATTGATCGATTTGATAAAAGAAAAGAGCTTTAGTGATTAGTGATATTAGTGAAAGGGCACCAGTGATTGATGTGACTTAGCACTATTGATCTGTTAAAATATGCAAGGAACAAAAACGTTCAGTAAAATTAATTTTTAAGCCGATTTTTTTTTAATAAAACTTTAAAAAAGTTTTCCAATTAGAAAAGAGGTCAATAATAAAAAGAAGAAAAAAATATTAAAAGCAATATTTAAAATATTGAGATTTGAGCGATAATTATCAAACTCAATGTAACCTATTTACTATTGTAATTATACTTTAGTTCCAGAATATTTTTAGATTAAAAAACACTAGATGATGACGTTTTTTTGATAACGCCATCTTTTTGTGTCTTTAAAGCGGTTAGTTTCCCTCAATTAAGAAAAATTGTATTATTATTCGCCAAAAGATGTCCGGAAGAGTTGATTATTAAAAACACGAATAAAACAACATTTTCTGAAAATAAACCGTAGCTAGATCGATTTATCGCACCCGAAATCCCCTGTATACTAAATTTTATGAAAATCGTTGGAGCCGTTTCCGACATTCAGATTATATTTATTAATATACAAGAATTGCTCGTTTAAAGGTATAAGATAGATATAACATAAATAACATTCGAATCAAGAAATATATGCAAATGAAAATACTTGCATATTTTTATTATCATGAATAAGTCAAGTTTACAAAATATCCTAGCCTTAAAAATAGTGATTATGTCATTAAATAGCAACCGGAAAGATATTAATAAACCAATCTGAATAATCTACATTGCACCTAGTCTATTATAGACATTTACATTGCACTGAGTTATTTTATTTAATTTACAAAACTATTGGGTATTTTTGCTGTAACTAGGCAAAGGACTTATGTACCTTGTATTAAATCATAATTGTAATTGAATCAAATCAGAACGTATTTTGTTTTGTAGTAAAAATGTAACTTTTATTCATTTTTTAACTTATTAAATTGACATAATATTTATTTATTTAATAAGTTTCTAAATTGGATAATTTTTGTACCACGAAATAGTGTTGCATTTGTAGACTACCCGTAAATTAAGTGCAATTACAGCTTCGTCTCTGAATGTGGAGTACGATATTGACCCGTGTTGAGTATTATTAATATTTACTGGCGGTAGGACCTCTCGTGAATCCGCGCGGGTAGCTTCCACTACCCTACCTATTTCTACCGTGAAGCAGTAACGCGTTTCGGTTTGAAGGGTGTGGCAGCCGCTGTCACTATACTGAGACCTTAGAACTTAAGTGGACTGTGAACTCGTCCACCCATTTAAGCAATAAAAAATATATCGTTAGGCAGCGGCTTGACTCTGCCCCTGGCATTGCTGAAGTCCATGGGCGACGGTAACCACTCACTATGAGGTGGGCCGTATGCTCGTCTGCCTACAAGGGCAATAAGAAAAAACCCATTTCTAATAAATTATAAATATAGTATCGGCAAACATGGAATGAATACGATGACTTTCATCTCATAGTTCACAAAACGGGTGCGTCGAACGACAGACTGACCTCGCCTTGCCTCTTTCATTTCCTGTGCACTTGACGACCGCGACTCTTGACCTTACCATCATGGCATTATAGTGTAATTTTGACACGTAGCGATGACAAACGATTTACACAGTAGTTTTAAGTTATTGCATAGATTTTATCGCGGGCCTTGAGTGCAGCTTGAAAGCGGAAACATGAAATTCCGTAACGAAAAAAACCTTACACCCCTCACTCCGCCTATCATGTAGCTCGCGTTCAACACATTCACACGTTGCGCTTGTGTAGTGTTTGTGAATAAGGGCGCGGCGTGACGTCGCACTGCATGCGCATCATGAAAAGTCTGCCCATCTCTCTCTCGCGCGGTCTAGCTTATGAGTGTGAAGGGGACAGTTAAGGTCTTGCTTTTATTAATGTTTAATATAGCGTGGTCTTGTTTTATTATTGTTTTAATATTAAATTATCATTGTATAATTATAATTGCATAAGTTGATAAAAAATGCTATGCTATAGCTTTACCGCGGCAGTTCCCGAGTGCCACACGTTTTTTATAAAAAAAAAACGAAACAGACCAACATCAAGCTCATCTGTGGCAGACGATGAAGCAAACGTAATGTTTGTAACGTAACGTACATAATCTTAGTTTCCACAACAATATACCCTAGTTTAGTTTTAAATAAACGTTATACCTATTGCTGTAAGAAAATCGCGTTGATACCTATAACAATACTGTGACGTCAATACTCTATATTATATACAATATTGTGCGAACCTTACAATGGAACACAATTCGGCAAGCGTGTCGCTATTGACTGTTCTAAACAGCTTAAATCGCAAATCTTTGTATACTCTTCAAAGAAAATAATGTTTTAGACACTGATAGATAAAACATGACATATGAATCTAACGAACAATTTGTTTTCTCAAAACTTATGTTAAACATCTATAGATAGAAAAAAATATCGTGTTGATGATTCTCAAAAATATTCATGGAACGGGAATGTACCGTCACCCATTACGTAACGGCAACGCCATTAAACTTGGCTAATTTCTGTGCAAACGGTACCCTGAATTTATTAGAGCCATCAACAAATACTTACGCTAGACTAATACTACCTAACATAAAATATATATAACAAGACTATCAGTGATTAAATGTCGTCACAAAAATCCGCATTTTCAGTTTGAATTTAAATAAGATAAAAAAAAATCACAAGTCCAATCTCTCGCCAGTCTCTGACCTCTCCTATATTTACAATACAATTCGTATATAGTTTGAAATTGTTTGTTTATGTTAATGTTAAAAGCAGATTGTAATACCATGCAGAACGGGTATGTTACTTGTAGTATTAATACGAATCTGGAAGCCAAATTTTACGGCGTTTCAAGGAAAACTAAAATTAAATGTTTGTTTATTACTATGATTGTGTTGCGTGTTATTTTTACACTGCGTTTCATTTTGAATAGGATAATCAAGTCAGCTTACTTTTAATTTTATTACTGACTTAATTTTGAAGTCAATGAAACGATAAAGCAAAAAGAAGACATCAAAGTTTATTGCCAGAAAACAAAATTAAAATTTGCNTATTTTCATATATTTGTTAGTCGTTTGTTTTGTGTCTCGTTAATTTGTTAATAATCTGTAGTGTATCGTGTTGTCGTAATATAGAACTATTTCTCGTATTGTTTCGTTTAATTTTTTATATCCAGTAAACTCCAGTCGTGCGTCGGAGCGGACACACACACTTTTTTTTTTATTACTGACTTAATTTTGAAGTCAATGAAACGATAAAGCGGAAAGAGGACATCAAAGTTTATTGCCAGAAAACAAAATTAAAATTTGTAACGTAAATATTTAAAAAATATACTAAATACTGAAATATTCACTAACTAAAAACATAACAAAGAGGCATTGTTAACACAAACGTGGTTTTCATGAAACGCTTTATTTGTCTCAAAATATATACCTATACACATATGTATATTTTTTAAACCACCTACTACTAAAATATTAACGGAATAGGTTTTACGTGCCAAAGTGTTCTTTCTTTAGTGGCCAAATTTGAGATGAGCTAGAAAAGCTGGAATAAATACTTGAGGATTTTAGGAAAATGTTACCAATCGGCCTTGAGATGCGCTACAAAAGTTGGAATAAATAAATACTTGAGAATTTTAGGAAAATGTTACCAGTCGGCCTAAAATGTTGCAGTCTCACAATTTTTTTTACTTACATGATATTGGTTATCGAATCTTAAACATAACAACATAAGGGCCAAGATTCCGTTGTATTTTGTAAATATTGTCTCACATTTCCACTGAATAACATTTTAACTATTGTCATTTAATATCCTCCGACCAGTACATTTTATTCGTTTACTACGTAGTTCATTGTTTGAAAGATGTGATAATATTTTGTAAAACCTTCAAAACTCCATCAACGAGACAAATTTCACTGACGTCCGGAGCTTAAAGCTCGGTTTGTGTTTGGATTAACGTTTCTACGTCAAACTACGTATTGATAATACTACTGACGTTTAGTTTTAGTAAGTATTTTTGAACAAGTAACTTCATGAACGATGGGCTCAGTTAAAATATGAACACACTATTTACAACACCTATCGCAGAGTACTTCTTTCTAACCTCCATTAATTGAAATGTGCCATAACACTTTGGCAACACCATATCTCAATCTAGAATTGGACGATACGTGGAATAATGCCTTGAAAAACGGTATCAATAATCCAGCGGTTCCATAGAGTGCCGGGTGATACGGTAATTTTTAAAGATGCGAAGATATCTGAATTCTGCACGCTGTAATGTCAACAACTTCGGGTGATTGATGACAATGAACTCGTCTGCACATATAAAGCAGTAAAAATTTTACTTAATTTCAAAATAGGAAAGATTAAATATAATAAGAGAACAGTAACACTATAAATTATGAACGAAGTGAAACAAGCAACCCAAATGACTAGATTCGGGAACCGTGAAAAGAAATACTCAATTTGTTCCTTATTCGGACGAAGAAATTTACAAAAGAAATATTCAATTAAATAAATATTCAAATATTCAAATAAATATTCGTGTAATAAAAGTGAAACCCGCAAAATTATAATTTACGCAAATACTGGTGGTAGGACCTCTTGTGAGTCCGTGCGGGTAGCTACCACCGCCCTGCCTATTTCTGCCGTGAAGCAGTAATGCGTTTCGGTATGAAGGGTGGGGCAGCCGTTGTAACTATACTGAGATCTTAGAACTTATATCTCAAGGAGGGTGGCGCATTTACGTTGTAGATGTCCATGGGTTCCAGTAACCACTTAACACCAGGTGGGCTGTGAGCTCGCCCACCTAATCAATAAAAAAAAAATAAAAAAAATTCAATGTTATGAAAATATTTAATTCAAGAGTCACACAAATTACGGGTCCATACAAAAATAATAATTTACTAAGACAAGTAATTAGAAGAAGTCATAATCGTCACTAATTCTGTCGTCGGCTCATAGACCACTAACGTACCGTGAACGTCTCGTCTGCTTGCTCGGGGACGAATGACGACCGTTTCTAATTCAACAACAATCAAATAAGAGACACGCTTCATTTTATTGTGATTAACAAACCCTTTAAACACGGGCCGACGTAATTTTCCGATTGTTATACAAAAAGCCACTTCAGATTCAGTCAATTCAAGACTTTGGGAACAGGGAAAAGAGATGTGAGGATTACGTTCTACTTCTGAGACGAAGCATGCACCCGTTTGATTTTGAAAGGTAGGGCATTAAAGTGATGATTCGTATATGAACATAAAAAGGGTGTGTGTGTAATTTGTATTTTTTTTTATTGCTTACATGGATAGACGAGCTCACAGCCCACCTGGTGTTAAGTGGTTACTGGAGCCCATAGACATCTACAACGTAAATGCGCCACCCACCTTGAGATATAATTTCTAAGGTCACACGTATAGTTACAACGGCTGCCCCACCCTTCAAACCGAAACGGATTACTGCTTCACGGCAGAAATAGGCAGGTGGTGGTACCCACCCGCGCGGACTCGCAAGAGGTCCTACCACTAGTAATTACGCAAATTATAATTTTGCGCGTTTCATTTTTATTACACGATGTTATTCCTTCACCGTGGAAATCGATCGTGAACATTTGTTGTGTACGTATTTCATTAGAAAAATTGGTACCCGCCTGAGATTCGAACACCAGTGCATCGCTCAAGATGAATGCACCGGACGTGTTATCCGTTAGGTCACGACTACTTCGTAAAAGCTTCACAAAGACTAAGAGAGTAAATAGGCAACCAACTCCAGACATGCTCCATTCAAAAGAAATTTCACATTCAACATAAGAAATAATAGGAACCAATCAATTAGTGCTGCAATAACATTAATAATGAAACTCAATAATAAGTAACGGTGTGATAATTTTGGAAATAATGCTCAAAACAACATTCGTCCATATCATGACTTCTTGTCAAAATTTAAGTTTAATATAATATAATAATAGAATATCAGCTATTGGTATTTCGGCACTGAGACGTTGAGTAAGAAAAATAGCCAAGTACACAAGACGTACGACTGTCACAAATTTTCAACGTGAGCGAAATATTTAACGACATAAATTAATTAATAATCATAATTAATTTCCTTTTACGGCTTAATCTAGCGTTTTTTATTGTCATTATATTGTCACGGACGACTCACGTCACGTGGTCCGTGAACACGAAAACGTCGGAAATAATATACTCGTAATGATAGTTTAAAGAAAAAGCGAAATTATGCCGCAAAAATAATTATAATTACTACCACTTACGACTTGCGAACAACGAAAAAAAAAAAAATACTAAAATTTTCATAATTCAACGTGAATTCAGTAATCTTGTTTCGCGTAGTTACGCGGAACTGTATTGGTTTACATAATTTCAAGTACATCATTTCAGTATGATTTCTGGCCAACTACCTATATCACTGAGACAAAGGAACAAATTATTTCGCCTTGATTAAGACCATCAACACTTAATTGGACTTCGTTCAAAACGGTTTCTGGATTATCAGTTATTAGCTAATCAGTCTTTATTAATTGTGTTCTGGACGTAGTTTTAGCGGTTTCGTTTAATTTAATAGAAGGACAAACGTCCTACCTGGTCCTAAAGGGAGAACGTGAGGTCTAGGTCTCAAAATTTGTATAGGACTAAAACCTGAACGTAACCGAAAATAGGCGCCGGTTCCCGGATGTATATTTGCAATTCTGCTATATTTTTATAGGAATCCACAGACGTCCACTGCTGGACATAGGCCTCCCCCAAGCCTCGCCACAAAGACCGGTCCTGCGTTGCCTGCATCCAGAAAATATGAAATATATAAATAATATTAATTTACAAAATACACTATTCTCTTATATTAGATATTATTTAGAAATATTTTGAATTTGAATTAGAAATATTTTGAAATTAAGGAGCGGACGGTTAGCGTGGTATGGACATGTGATGCGTAGAGAGAAGATGCATGTGACTAGGAGATGTATGGAAATGGTAGTGCAAGGAAGAGGGGGAACAGGTCGACCGAAGAAGACATGGATGGAGTGTGTGAATGACGATATGAGAGAGAGAGGAGTGAGTGTTGACATGACGGCTGATAGAAGAGAATGGAAGAAAAAAATTAGCTGTGCCGACCCCACCTAGTGGGATAAGGTGGAGAAAAAGAAAGAAGAGATTTTGAATTTGAGGGCCAAACGCGGGTATCGCACGAGTCCATACGCAGGGTGGTTTATGTCTTATCTTTATCAAGGACGCTTTGACAACAATTGGTAAAGCAGCTGCCCTTAAGCCGTTAGGTCTCCTTCGGAGGCACTCGAGCGTCTCTTAACAAATCCCACCCCACCTGGCTGAGCTCGTTCTCGTCCACCTGACCTGGTGAAACTGGAAAGCATCCAGCTACCAATAATCCTCCCATGCTAAAAAAAATTGGTTTTAAGACAATTTGAAACAATGTCTCGTATGTTACTGTTTTGCGTGCAGGAAATAAGATTCGATTTCTTAAATTAGTATTACAGAAAAGTCACGATATCATTACTTTTAAATAGCCAAACTTCAGTAACATCAGATTTAAAAAATGCTTTCTTCAATGGAGCTTGTCGTAGCAAATGTGTCTTTATTGTATTATTCTTTATAGATTTTAATAATATAAGTTTGTCATGCGGTTCTACCTTCGTTTTCTTACTCCAAAATTTCGCACCCACGAATATGATAAACCTGTTACTTTTGCCATTTACCTAAAACCCAATTTTAACAAAAAAAAATTGTAAGTGAATAAAATCGAGGTCAATCATCTCTAAACTTGGATGTTCTCAGATAATATCAAAATTTTATTTAAATAAAGGCACCATTATCATTGTTTCTATTTAAATTGCTGTAGTATTGTAGTATTGTTTGGAAAAATGTAAGCTTGCTTTACTGCACTACTGTAGTTACCGTCCAAGGTCTTGACAGTTGAATCTATATCCAACTTCGAAGCAACTAAACTAATTAGACATATCAGAAATAAATTCTAATAATATCTATGTTTTAAAGCGTTTCATCCGAATTTGCGTTAAAAGGATAACTGCGTCATTTCAATTGATGCACACAAGGCTTTAAAAGTCATTGCAATTCAACGCATCCGAATTATGCAGCTAAAACTTTTGTGTGTTGCCAACACTTGAAATTTAAATAACCCATTGCAATATTATTATAGCGGATATTCTCATTTACGGTTATAATGAGCAAATTATCAAATGAATCCGCATACAAATAACATTATGTCAAAAAGCTCCCATTCACGTATTGCAAAATATGACATTTGAAGATATTTAAGTTAGATAATATTGAAATAAGCTGTTTCGAAAGTGATATATTTTATTATTTATCTTTGCAATTGATCGTTCAAGTGTCATAAGACTTTAACACCTTATCACAATCGACAAGCTCTTAAAAGCTTCCAGACTGAATTTCACTTTTATTCATATCGAATCATGATCATCAGAATGTTTCGTGAAAGTGAAATATAAATATAAATTTGTAACATTATTTCATTGAATAACGACTTATTTATAGTATAGTAGTGTAGGAGGAGGAAGAAGCAGCACTTGCGGAATACTAAATAAACATCTTATTATTTTAAGTGCAAAGTGACTCACTTTGGACTAAAAATAGTTAATAATATAATATAGGATTTTTTTCTCATAAGCGATTCCCTTTTAATTATGACAAACGTGAGTATATGTGATACTATTTTTTCCTCTAATTGTATTCGTTTTAATATTGGAAGGCAATTAAAACTAACAACAATTATATCAGAATAATATGAATATTGACGTGTTTCCAGTAGTTATTATTTTAATAATATTGTATAATGTATTTAGTTTATGTCACAATATTTTAATGTCTACAGTAGATTACAAATTAGAATACAAAGTATCTACCCACAACGCCCCAAATAGCATATAAAGCTATCATCACACAAACAAACAATTAATTCCTGAGTAACAGCAGTGATCTGCTTCTGGTTTCGTCAGTCATTGACATTAATTGGTCTCTATAATGGAAAAAATATCAGTGCATGGTGGAGTGCGGGCTTGGCCAGCCGCTCGGCCGGTTTAGCGAGTGCGTTATAAGCTACTGTGAAGCTCGGCGCGTGCATTTCGGGGCGTCGTGGTTAGTGTATCTCGTCGGGACCCTGCCACCACCAGCCGGCGCATTCGACAGTGCTATGAGCGTCGACCAGTCGCGCTCAATTCTCGTCGGCACATCGCCGCCCGTGCCGTTCACTAATTCCAAAAATGACATTCTTAGTTCACTGATTTGACGAAAACGTTCGCCATGTGCTGTGCAAGGTACACGAGCTACCTCTTCCGTCGCGTTGTTAAGTACACATGTGAACTAGCCGGCCGCGAAAGTAAGTACAACGAATAGGTGTATATACACGATAGAATCTCATGAGCCCGTTGTTAAAATTAGCCGATAACCACATCACAACGGCCGCTCTGAAGCTTATCAATGTCGATACATACACAGCGTGATGTAATAAAGCCAGGTCAATCACTCGAACTAAACAAATGACAACTTTCTTCGATGTATTCCGACAACCCGTCTACTTTCTAGAAAATTTCCGAGAATCGCTCTCGGAATCTCCTGTTAAAGAACTACTTAATCACCAGCGTGTTGTTGGTTTCTACAACAAAATAATGATTATTCGACGTTTATAATAATTTGTTAAATAATAGTTTAAATTTTAACCATGCTAATAATTCGTAACACTGTTTTAAAATAAATGCTTCGTAACCTCCATCCTGTGCAATATAAACTACTTTCAATTTCAATGAAAGACTGGCACTGCTTACTTTTAATCGAACACTCCATAAATATTATCGCGGAATATTTAACCTAATACCAAAAATAAGTAATTTTATGGGAAAATATTAAATGGACGTATTCGTCAAACTGAATTGGTGTGATTTTATAATACTTAGATTTTTATAATACTAGATAGATAGATAATAGATTTAATAATTACCTTTCATTAAAATAGTGTTAGCTGTTAGTTTCTTATGTGCCTATTATAAAGTAAACAATTTGGAGATAATTGTGAATGTAAATTCATCATTCACAAAACACAACTAAATTAAACAGCCGATACTCTAATCTGTTTCAGAGCAACACCATTATTATGGAAATTATTGTAATTATGTATGTGCCGCCACAACAATAATATAGGTAATATACCACCGCGTCGATTCGAATAATAATACAGAAATTGCAATGGCCACGTCATTAAATACACTGTATCCAGATAGGATAATTTGATAATTCGATGTTCGTCATATTTTGTAAATGATTCATAAAGCACTCGTTTCTGATTCAATAAAATCGTAAATTTAATACAAATCATATTATGATATTGTATACGCCGAAATATCCACTTGAAATTCAAACTACTGTGATGTTAATAAGTTATTTTATTAAGGGGTTTAACTGAATTTACTATATTTCAATATACTTTAAAAAAATTATTCACGTAATACGTTCTAAACAATAGTTATTATTTTGATTTATAACTTAGAACAATATTTTAATAAACTTAAAAATTCGAGTCTAACACTATTGTTTTGTTTTGTAGCAACAATTTTTTTATTTAAGTATTTATTTACTTACTGAGATTATTCGCAGTTTATATTAATCTTAATTCTAATTTTAGTCTGTATTATCCACATTAACCTCAATGTAATTATGTAAGTATATTAGTATCTATTGTATCTAAGTATGTATATTGATATATAAATATTAGTATATATAATATGATTACATGTAAACGGTATATATTTTGTTTATTGTATGTATATATTTTCTATAATAATGTATTATCTATAATAATGTATTATCTATAGTACACCGCAACATACCTGCTATATTTTTTTATTTTCTCGAATTTCTGTAAATAAAACGGTTGTCTGGAAGAGCGCTTTTAGCGATACGACCGCCTATTGTACAAATGTATCTGCTTTTTTTGATTGTTTTTTGAATGTAAATTGTGTTTTGGTGTGCAATAAAGTGTATTCACTCTCTCTCTCTCTTTAGAGCTTTAGCTCAACTCATAAAAATACATTGTTTTGTTTCTAAGTTGACCGTTAAATAGGCTGCCAAATTGAAAATGTACTTGTCGCATTGAATGCGCGTACCGGACCCTAAAACGGTTTTCCAAATCATTTGATTACAGTAATTATTATACGTAAAATAATAACAAATAAATAATAAATAAATAAATAAAATAATAATAACAAATAAATCTCGCGTGTCAATTTTTATTTTTTCCAATTGTTAGAATGAAACGCACCAACCTTGACACGGCGACCAAACATTATCCTTTTGTCTCAATTGGCCGGTAATTGCCGGGGACGTCTTCAATTCTATTCTGAGATACAATTTGCACTTATGCCTGTCAAATTGCACCTTAACTGAGCTCCGGGAAACTATATTATCTTAACCGGATACAATGAAGAAGGCGACAAAAGTTCGGCTCAATTCGCGCTTGTAAACGTTTATACGTTGTGGTCATTGCCCGTTAGATTTCTTTTTTTGGTTTGCAATATCATTTTACAGTGTACCTAAACATGTTTGCATTGATATAATAAAAACCGTTACCATTCATTCATAAAATAAAGTATACATATATAGTCAACATGCCAAAGCGTCAAATCTCACAACAATAGTATTAGTTCAGATGATTGTACATACATATAAACTTTATTCAAGTAAACATTACAATGGGAATTGATTATTTGCAGATCTTCAATGGCCAAATAAAAAGTTTTTTTTTTTTACAATAATCACTACTGATTAATATATAAAGTGCCGTAAGTGTTGAAAATTACAGTGCATTAACTAGATGTTGAATACTAGTTTATTGTGCTATTGTCAGCGTCGTGTGCTTTGATTCGTGTTTTATGTGATGTGCTTATAAGTAAACCGCATGCTACGTAGCGGAGATTATGTCCACCACTAATCACTAACAGAGACTTTGATTACGGGAGATTTGTTTTATGAGCGAAATGCCTAAAGGTAAGACTAACAATGTATAATAGCTTCTATAAGAAATCTGTTCAGACACAAATGCTTTAACAGGAAACAAAGCGTTTATGTCAGACGTCTATTAAAAGAATATCGATTTATTTTATGTTGTTTATATTACTCGAATCATAAACGTTTCGCCTCAATAATACTCCAGTGGTCGTGTCTGAAAATAAACGTTCGAATGTCATATTAAAAAATAAATGATCATTACCACGACTAACCGAACGTAAGAAATATATTGAAATAAGATACAAAAGTATAGAATGGCGTAAAAGCAAACTTGAGGCTATTTAATAACAGGTCATAAAATCGCAAAAAAAAAACCGAGGCTATTTAAAACAGAAGCGATTCTGACATACAGACCGTCGCCTTGTTTCGAATCACATCTGCTCTCCGAAATTTGAGTGTATTGACAGAAGAAACGGAACAAAATTGTGCCGTGCTTTAATACAGATAAGAAACATATTATTTATTTGCAAGTTTAACCCTGAAGAATATTTTATACACGTGACAAACGTGTACCAACGTTGCAATAATACGACAAGCGCCTTGTTGATGAAATGCTACGATTAAAATTACAAAAGTCTTAATTGTTGTGATGGCTAATAGAAGAATGTAGCGCTTGAAGTTGGTACTCCGTGACACAAGGGGGACTCACGTGGCCAAGTCTCGTGACGTGCACACCGTCGATTTCAAGGTCAACAGAACTAAACGAATGCAATAAACGTAATAGTAATTAATGTTACAGATCAGTGGAAATTTTACCCTAAATTTATTGAACACCGAATAGTTTTGCAAATCATTATAATTTAAACATTCATTTTACTGTTCTTTTGTATACGATTTTAAATCTGTTTTGTTTTCTTTTCTTGATTAGAAAGCATATTTTTTATAGGTCATTGTCTTAGTATAGGATTAGACATGGCCTATGACCATATTTTTTTAAAGAATCACAAATCTGCTCAAGAAATTAAAAGCTATTTTCATTTGTATACACGGCGGCTTAAAATCTGTTTCCTGAATGTCGATTCCATCATAGCCACTTGTAAACATGATGTCCAAATAAAAAAGTTAATCTTAAAATTTTTGTTATTTTCAGAATAACAAAACGAAACTTTCACTTTCAATGGCGCCAAAAAAGGATTATCTTCTGTATTATTTGGTTACGCTCATAATATAATATCTGAAAAAGTATACACAGAGACCCGAATACCAAAATATATCTTTAACAAAGATATTGATTCCGATCTGAAAACGAAATCAGAACTCTTAATGCGTATCGTATAAATCACAAAAGTGAAGTTTTTATTAAAAAACGGACTTTCATTAGGTATATTGTAAAAATTGTATTCCCTGAATTATTTTGTTGACAAAATCGATTCCCCTAAAGTCTTCGTAATTCCATCTTTACGTCATTTAGGTATAAGAACTCGCCATGTCGCCAACATCATTGGCGGTATCTAGTAACGCTGTAGCCGCCACTTGAATCAATGAAGTGCCATTGGCTCATTGTTTAATCGTCTGTTTTATCAGCTGTAATGAGCGTCCAACAAGTTCGTGCCGTCAACTTGTTAACACGCTCGAACGAATTATGCTCAGACTTTCAACATCACCATTCGTACGAATGCTTCTAGACTATACCGAGATAATGTTTACGTTCTATAGTTGACGTGTGTTGATTTTCCAATGCAGACTTTTGTTTTATATCCTTCAGCGTACTCATTCGACTCAACTAGTTTAAAAATTGTTTTAAAGTTTCAATGTCAATTAAATGATACCAAAAAATAGTTTTTTAGTTTAATTTTTCTTTTGAAGTCGACGTGGCCTAAAGGATAAGACGTCCGGTGCATTCGTGTTGAGCGATGCACCGGTGTTCGAATCCCGCAGGCGGTTACCAATTTTTCTAATGAAATACGTACTCAACAAATGCTCACGATTGACTTCCACGGTGAAGGAATAACATCGTGTAATATAAATCAAACCCGCAAAATTATAATTTGCGTAATTACTGGTGGTAGGACCTTATGAGTCCTCACGGGTAGGTGCCACCGCCCAGGCTATTTCTGCCGTGAAGCAGTAATGCGTTTCGGTTTGAAGGGCGGGACAGCCGTTGTAACTATACTTTTAGAACTGATAACTCAAGGTGGGTGGCGCATTTACGTAGTAGATGTCTATGGGCTCCAGTAACCACTTAAGACCAGGTGGGCTGTGAGCTCGTCCACCCATCTAAGCGATTAAAAAAAAAAACTTTCGAAAAGGCCACAGGGTCGGTCGGTTACTGCAGGCCGAATTCAGATTCTGCTAACCGGTTATCCGTTACGAAAAATTTTAATGGTAACTCATAAATCACGTTCAATAAACGAATTTCATTGCAAATGCGTATCCTGTGTTTGTTCATTCTCTCGTCGTATAATGTTTTGAGACCGATTTCGATGCAAGCGAATGTGAGAACAATAACATTTGATCGCCTCGAGGCATTCAGTATAAACCTCGACGGCTATTGATACTGAACCATTGTATTCCTGACCCTGAGACCTGGTCGGAGCATGTGAATAGAAAACTGCACGTTGTATAATTTGGGTAGTTGTTTTATTCGCATTCTTCTCGGTCGTATGCACTTTTGGCACAGTGGTCGTGATCATCACTTCGGGTGGTGGTGCGCTTTTTTTTCTCTTCTTTGATGGGTGGACGAGCTCATACCCCACCTGGTGTTAAGTGCTTACTGAAGCCCATAGATATCTACAACGTCAATGCGCCACACACCTTGAGATACAAGTTCTAAGGTCTCAGTATAGTTAGAATGGCTGCCCCATCCTTCAAACCGAAACGCATTACTGCTTCAATGCAGAAATAGGCTGGGTGGTGGTACGTACCCGTACGGACTCACAAGATCCTACCACCAGTAATTACGCAAATTATAATTTTGCGGATTTGTTTTTTATTACACGATGTTATTCCTTCACCGTGGAAGTCAATCGTGAACATTTGTTAAGTACGTATTTCTTTAGAAAAATTGGTACCCGCCTGCGGGACTCGAACCACGTTGCATCGCTCGATACGCATGCACCGGACGTCTTATCCTTTAGGCCACGACGACTACAGACGCTTCACCAGACGTCGCCATTCCTCGCGTACCGCGGCCCTTCTTGTCCACTCGTTAATGGGACCCTTTAGAGCTGCCCTTTAGAGAAGAAAGTTTATTCGCATATCGGACATTTAATGCTGGGTCTACATCCGCCCGATAAGTTCTGCTTACACAGTTAATATGATAAAGGTTTGGTCAGAACACTAACAGTCGTCTGTACGGGCCAAAATGCATATGAAACAGCTGCTCACGTGTTCTTCCGTTGCATAAAAATGGCTTTACACCCTGCCCAACGTCGCTTCCGAAGCACTCAATGAATGTGAAGGTATGTGTAGCGAAGGTGCAGGTTATATCCTTCGTGTACACACACAAAATAAGCACAATTTATCGAGGTTGATTTGCTAAATATTAACCGTTTATTTTATTGCATAATAGCTGACCCGGCAGACTTCATAGTGCCTCAATCGATAAATAAAAGACTTAAACTTTTGTATAAAATAAACTTAAAACAATCAAAAGAATGCGTCCGACGTGGCGACAGGGCACACAACAAAAGAAAAACAAAATTGTTTGTTTTTATATAATTCCGAGCATTTACATATTTATTCACCTTTTAAACCTTCTCTGGACTTCCACAAATAATTCAAGACCAAAATTAGCCAAATCGGCCTAACCGTTCTCGAGTTTTAGCGAAACTAACAAACAGCAATTCATTTTTATATATATAGAAGAAGAAGATAGAAGATAAGGTTGCGATTAACAACTTAAACGTAAGAAGGAACGCGACGTAGTATCTGCATTTGAAGTTTGAAACCAAACATATTAAGCCGTGCAAAACTCTACGAATGTATGTAATATCGAAAAATAATGATTGCACAAGCTTCACCTTTGGGCTTACGTCAGAAAAGTTGTTGCCTTCACAAACTGGTCTGGGCAGGCATGAAAGATACTGGAGGCAAGGATATCAGATTTGAATATATTTATGTAGTTGAGAAGCAAAACCTATGCATTTGGACTACAGACCGATTTAAAGCATTCTCATCGGGTGAATAGGTGACACCAAAAATCGCTTATAAACTATTCAGCTTAAACAAAGCTTTAACAAAATTTTAAAAAATCCTCATTAAACACATATTTTAGTAGTTTTCTAGGTAAAATGTGTTGTTTTCCTGGCTAGTGGCTTAATGGAAGTATCGAACGATGATGGAAAATTATCGCCTACATTGTTGTATGAAACAAACAGAAACAGAATTAATGTTGCTATCAATAAATAACACTTGAATGATATATCGCTAATTGCTTAGAACCATTTAAAAACAACATTATAAGTTTTATTATTAATTATAAACATCAACGAGAACGTATAATAGTAATGATATACATAATTCAAACTATGTTTCAATCTCATGTCAACAAACTTAATAACATTAATTGCATTCAAAAACAAAACGATTATGTTTGTGTACGATATTAAATCGATATAAAATTAATCCGAATTACGATCGTGTTACCGGAAGCTACACGGCTTTTATTAAAATTAATTAAACTATTAACGTGACTAGACACTAGTGTAGGAAACGACACTGTAAAGCCTTATCCGACGGAACCGGAAACTGTCTTGTCTTGTACTTAGTTTAGTATATTCATTTGCCTATATTCGATTTTTTAAATACAATAAAATTACTATGCAATCGTGTGTAATTGTGAACGGAGTGACAAACCTTATGACTTATGATTACACTAGACAAGAGCATTATTACTTTCCTAGTGTAAAACAGCAACTAAGTTTTTTAAAAAATTCTAGGTAAAAAACGTCTATAATCTACAGAGTTTATATTTCTTTATCTTAAGAATATTATAAAACGCAGGGCTTCTGTTGCTGAACATAGTCCGGGAATAGACTTCTAACTTCCATACAGAAGAGAGCTGATCGAATTGTTCAAAATCTCGTACTCACGGATCATTTGGAACCTCTGGGTATACCCACTGTATACGGTGGAACTCCAGTTCTATCTGTACTTTTTACCGATGCTCCGAGGGGGATTCCTCTACGGCAGCCTTTCCCAAAGTGGGCGATAACGCCCCCTTGTGGGCGCTGCAGGCCTAAGGGGGGGGGCGATAAGAGACCCAGAAAAAAATGGGGGCTGTTGTTTAGGCTTAGGATTTGTAACTTCATCTAGGTTTCTTAGACACGGACTGAGCTCTCGGTAGTTTTTAGGTAGGTGGAAAAATGGGGGCGCTAAAAAATAACTTATTATCAAAGTGGACAGTAGACAAAATAAGTTTGAGAACCCCTGCTGTTCGGGACGATCTTCATTAACAGCCGAACAGAACTTACCAATAAAGTGTCTTATAATAATTTGTTTGCAGGCGACGCCGATATGTCGCTGAAGCAGGGCAGCGGCACCGGCAAAGTACACTTCGGTGGCCTGGACGATGTGTCCTTGTACGGAACGCCAGTGGAACCAGCACCGCCGGCGCCGGACGCAAAGCAGGGCTTCCTGCGGAACCAGTTGCAAGCCCTCTTCCAGCCCACCGACAACAAACTCGCGATGAAACTATTCGGCTCAAAGAAGGCACTTATGAAGGAGCGCATCAGACAGAAGGCGGCGGGACATTGGGTCATCCATCCGTGCAGTAGTTTCAGGTATGTCCAGATTCAGCACTTTTCTATTTTGTTAATGAGATGAAATATCATCTAATCAAAACTGGGTAACTTAAAAGCCATATATAATAATTAATGAATTGAGTTTAAAATTTTACGTTGTGGAATAGAATATAATTCATTTCTTTTGATCCTTCCCTAACTAAAAGGCAAATCTCTGTATCGTGTACACCGAGTGAGTGTTTCATCAGTGTGAAGGTTGAAAGCCTGTGGAACCTACTTTTGTAAACAAATAAGTATCTAATACACACTACTTCCACAAAGAAGAAATATAATGCATAAAAATTACAAATGTTCATTAATATTTTGAGCATATTGTGAGTGTGAACATTTTTGTCGAGAAGCAGCTATTGAATAACTAATTCAAAAGTCCAGCAGTTGCAATTGACTCTTCGATCGTCACTAAATATGATGGTGATATTCTCGTTTTGTCTAATAACCTCTATGTAGCCTAGTCTGCTAATATTGCATAAGGGTAAAAAAACACCATCCGGCTTCTTCTTCTTCTTAGTCGAATACTTCATTGCTGAAGGTCGTGTCCTTGAAAGCCCTTCGTGGCTCTTTGTACCCTCAGCTTCCATTTGCTTCGGTTTTCGGCTTCTCTCAGGGCGTTCGCAACAGAGATTCCAGTGAGCGCAGATATCTGCTCCGACCAACGGTATGGTGGACGGCCAGCGGGTCTTTTCCCTTCTACTTTGCCCACCACAATCAATCTTTCATCCGGCTTACAAAAGAACAAAAGAGGCATAGGCCCACAATTAAAAAATATTTACAAACATCATGTAGGAATTAATGTGCGAAAATTACACACGCTGTATTCACACCTCAATCTCTAAATAAACAGAACTCATCTGTGCGAACCTCTGTTTACTTTAATAAATTGATTCCCACGTCATCGTACTGAAACGTAGTCTTTGTTGTAATGCAATTTCGGATCTTTTAATACATGCCAACCATATTATAAATACAATCATAAATTTTAATAAACAATTCATATACATTTTAAATGATTGTGATTTCCTGATAACACATAATTACTGTAGGAAAATTGAGAATAATAATAAAATGGACGCTTATTCTGATTGACAACGTTCCTATTAGTAATTTTTTTTTAATTTTCATTCTTTTCAAACTCTTTTACGGTATAATCTCACATTTAACCTTATTAATTTTACGACTTTCCGCGTTCCGTTCTTACACACATACACTTACAATTTACGAGCTCACGGAAATCGTTTTATTTCTAAAATCAATAAACCGCGACATTAAACAGTCGAAGGGTTTTATCCCTTGTACAAATTATGAAAACCGCCAAAGACGTTTCTTTTTATAATACTAAAATGAAACTGCTAAACTAATGTATACTATCCGAATGTCATGACATGTCGGTGTTTAAATAAGTTTTGAAAAGAATCAATTGAAAACAGCGGCTTGGCTGTGCTCTTGGTCTAGTCCATCAACAACGGTAAGGATATATCGTCAACCGTTTCCTTTTTTCCTACCTAAGCTGATAGCCTTGAGAGGCTATTTCAGCTTCACCCTATCGTGTAGGTGAGCTCACGGGGCTCAAACCGGAGTGCTAACACTGGCCCTAGCAAGAGCAGTGCTTCGTAGAATCTACCATCGGATCGGAAACGCGACGAGATACTCAGTGGGCTGTGTCTGTCTGTGGGTTAATTCCAGTTAATTCGCTCGTAAAGCCCTTCGTCGCAAGCGACAGGTTCGGCGAGAACGGTGACCGGTGCCTGTAGTACATAAAAGCACCTTTAATGGATCGGGACATCAACCGTGCCGTAAGCTCATCTACATTCTAAACATTAAAAACAACTAGAATACGGTATTCACAATCTTAAGTAATGTGATAAACCGTAATTTTATTATTATCACAGCACCAAACACAATTTAATATACATTCAGAAATATAAATACATTTTTCATCAATCGTCATTATGCTGAGCTCAACCAAAAAGTATCGATCCTAGGAAACGCTACGGTAAACCTTCGAATTATTTTAGACCAAAAAAAATGTATCGATTATTATTAATTAAGCAAAATTAGCTTCCGTGACGCGATGCGAGAGTCGTACGAAGGTTTAATAAGTCAAGCGGAAATTTTATTATGATTTAGCTAACTTTCAAATAATATTTAAAATACGTTAAATAAAATATTTCATATTATATATTATTTAACCGACTTAACCTAATAGGTCTATGGCTCTAATCTACGAATAAATAATAAGTATTCTTAGGCTCCAATAAAGAATAAAAAAGATTATATATTATTTTATTCAAAACATTACAAATTGTTTAAGATAGATTTTCATTATGTTTATAAATATCTAAAAAAAAACACAATTTCTTTTCACTTTACGCAAAAAGTGTCGATGACACGCCTAATTTAGGACGATTACAGAAAACCATGCGCATCAAAATGGGATTATCGCCGCGTCCCTTCAGACATTGTTATCGATTATAATTGAAGACATCTCAATTTCACTCGAACAACAGATACACCACTCTGCAAATCGAAAGCGAAGTTTGCTTCTTGGCAGAAATAGGTTGCCTACCTCCGTAGTATTTAGCCGGCTACATTTGATTTTCATACGTATGATAGAATTCTTCATAAGTAGCGAAGATTCCTTTACCTATCTAAACTTCAATAATTTGATTTAGCTTTTAATAACAAATGGATGTTTAATTAGAAAATAAATCTAAATATAATGAATCTTTCTTAATATTAAATGCCACTGCTTACACAAATTTGTATTATATGTTTAGAATTTTGATGAAAGCGCTTCTGTAAATTACATATCTATAAATAAATCTCCATCCGCAGTTGCAGTGGCATGGGCTGAGCTATTTTTGGAACGTTTTCTCGTACGATTACTTGCTAGTGAAACTTTCTTATGATCATTAGTAAAAATGGGAGAGAATACATTAATTTTACGTTCAACTTCGTGACGCGTTTCAACCTCTTTGTTTTCCCTACCTAAGCTGATAGCCTTGGGAGGCTATGTCAGCGTAACCTTACAAGTAGGTGAGCTCCCGGGGCTCAAACCTGACGACGTTGCTAACACTAACCCTAGCAAGAGCAGTGCTTCGCAGAATCTAACCCCGGATCGGAAACACGACCCGCTGAGAAGATCCGGCGAGAAACTCAGTGGGCTATCAACCTCAACAACGCGCATTGACACTAACTTCTGAATTTACATTTTGAAGTAAGACTTGTCGAAATCCGATTCGCAGTTTGAGGTCAATAAAGCACTTATTCTGGCGCTACAGCTTGAACTTGAGGAATTTCTATAAGTAATTAATATCAAACTCTATTTTAATTGAGTACTCCAGTGTCATCATTGTCAGCTGGATATAAACTTTTCAAACGACTGAGACAAAGTAGTATACCCCCAAACAATAGTACTACTAAGGAGAAATCCTTTAATTTTCAGTATTATATAAAGTACATGTCGTACTAATATTAATGTCCCCTTGGGTCACAATCATTTCTTAGCAGAATAAACATTTATTCCCACATAAATAAAAATGAGACATCTGTTCAAATTACCTTGATTTCCCGTGAGATTTAATGCTGTACTCGTCATATATCAATGTAATATGAAATGACATTAACAGCCTGGCCACGGGACATTCGCCGATGCGAATATTCGCGCGGTGCGAACGGCGAAGCGTCTAGCGACTAAAACAAGCGCATAGAAATGTACCTAACAAGCCACGCGCACCGGCGACCGGCGAAGCGACCGGCGAAATGTACCGAGCGAATCGCGCGATGCGGCGGGCGAGCAAAACAAATGCATGAATACGGACGGCGCGAGCCACGGAGTCGAGCGGTAGTCGCGGCGAATAGTGCAGTGATTAAATGAGTTTAGTTGTTTTCGCCGCGAAAAATTAACGCCGAAATTTTTATATTTTTTATTTATTTTTTATTTTATATTTTTAAAGTCGTCGTGGCCTAACGGACGTCCGGTGCAATCGTGTTGAGCGATGCACCGGTGTTCGAATATCAGGCGGGTACCAATTTTTGTAATGAAATACGTACTCAACAACACTCAACGTTCACGATTGATTTCCACGGTGAAGGAATAACATCGTGTGATAAAAATGAAATCTTCAAAATAATAATTTGCGTAATTACTGGTGGTAGGACCTCTTGTGAGTCTACACGGGTGGGTACTACCACCCTGCCTATTTCTGCCGTGAAGTAGTAATGCGTTTCGGTTTGAAGGGTGAGGCAGCCATTATAACTATACTTGAGACCTTAGAACTTATATCTCAAGGTGGGTGGCGCATTTACGTTGTGGATGTCTATGGGCTCCAGTAACCACTTAACACAAGGTGGGCTGTGAGCTCGTCCACCCATCTAAGCAATAAAAAAATAAAATAGCTGAAATACTAGCTAGACCAGCTATTTGGAAGTCTAGCCACCCAAAGTATTTCTCGTACTTCTTGTGGAATTCTCCATCTATAGGTATACTCCGATTCTTATTCAAATCATGTACTTCACAATCTTTTCCAAATAATAGGTCCTGAACCAAAAAACTATTAATTTGTAAGCAATATCGAGATAATTTCGATATAGACATTTCGCTGTCGGACTTCCTTACTAGTCGCGGCGGCGAACGTGAGTACCCGTGGCCTGCAAACGGTGCTGCGCGAATGGTCGCCTCGCCCACCGCTTCGCTGTTCGCACCGCCGATCCCCGTGGCCAGGCCGTAAAACCTTTGGCTAGTATGAATAATAATATATTCGGAATACAGTATTCCTGATTTGTAATTCCAGTGGAAGTACAGATCATATATCACATACAATTAGGCATATTTATTTTCAACTATATGACTCTGCAGGAACTGCAATTAGAAACCATTCGTCATCCTTCATATTCGCCAGACCTTGCTCCAACGGACTACCATTTTTTTCGTGATTTGGACAATTTTCTAAATGCTTTCACACAGTTTGTAGAATCTAGATCACTAGAGTTCTATCGCAAAGGCATAAATTACCTTCCTATTAGATGATAGCAATGTATATGATAATAATGGTAGATATTATGATTAAATATTTTAATTAAAAAAATAACTAATTTCAATTTTTCAGTACAAATCGGCAACTTCATACCCCTAATATATTCAATACAGTATTCCTGATTTGTACAGATCATATATCACATACGATTATGCGTATTAATTTTCGTAAACTTTTTATTATTATTTATTAGGTGGGTGAACGAGCTCACAGCCCACCTGCTGTTAAGTGGTCACTGGAGCCCATAAATATCTACAACGTAAATGCACCACCCACCTTGAGATATAAATTCTATGGTCTCAGTATAGTTACAACGGCTACCCCACCCTTCAAACCGAAACGCATTCCTGCTTCACGGCAGAAATAGGCGGGGTGGTGGTACCCACCCGCGCGGACTCACAAGAGGCTCTACCGTCAGTGAGTATCTCTTTATGTGATGTACACTAATAACTTGATATACGAAACGGAGGTATATATCACTACATAGTATAAAACAAAATCGCTTTCTTTGTCCCTATGTATGTTTAAATCTTTAAAACTGCGCAACGGATTCTGATGCGGTTTTTTTAATAGATAGAGTGATTGAAGAGGAAGGTTTATATGTATAATAATATCCATTAAATAGTGGAGAAATCAATAATAAAATACAGTGTCCGAAGCGAAGCGAGGGCGGGTCGCTAGTTCAATAATAAAATCATTAATAAAACGTTTTTAGCAAACTACAACAGCAACCCAGCTGCCATTGTTGTTACTTTGTTAGTCATCTTCCTGTGATTTTGTCCAGCGGACCGTGTGATGATGAAGAGTGCGTTCGTAATTGACGCAGCATCATAATACATTATGCGTTGACATGATACTAGATGTACTGGACATAATAATCCATGATTAGTGAAGTTGTTAAAGAAGAAGCTTTGAAAAAAAAACTAAATATTCATGAACATCTTTCAACGTTTATTCTCGTATTTATTTAATTCAAAAGCTGATCGGAAATTGAGAAAAGGTAAATTATTTGATAATTATAAAATACTGTAGATACGTCAACCATCTCATGGCCCCATTGATATTTAATGGCCACTCTGGAATATGAGATCAAAGTCTCAATTCTGTAACGTCGTATAGTAATAAGAAACGGCACTGTTTATGAATACATTACATACTTACTATGCATAGAACATATGATCGACTTGAATTGACATCAATAACTGTCAAATAATCGTCAAAGTCGTAAAATCAATCACTCTTCGCATCAACAATTTCATTTGAAAAAGTATTTTTTTTTTAACAAACCTACCTCATTTTCAAACACAACATTTACTATAAACTTATCAATTATGGAAATCAACGAAATAACTGAACGGAACTGAAATAACTAGAGTTAATAAAATATTAAATAATTACAACAAATCCAATCACAAGAACAACAGGTGTTTGGTTTTTGTGAATTTTAAAACGCTTAATCCGAATTTACATTCGCTTGGGAGATCAGAAGGCTGACTTCATTACCATTTCGCATTTAAATTATAATGTTTCATAAATGAAAATTTAATATTAATAATGCAAATTAGGCGAAGCTATACAAGTGAAGACTGTCCCTTAAATCGAAATTTGTTTATAGAGATGTAAACTGCTTTAATACATTCAACGCACATATTATCTGTACTGGTGATAGGATGTTTTAATTAGCGTAGCTTTAAAGCATGCGAAATAGAAAATGTGGTTTTTATGTTTTCTGGTAACTCTCAGTTGACCACTCGACTGTCACCCTTCATTAAAAAATTAAGTATATGTATACGTAATATGAAGGAACACTCGGAAAAAAAAGAGCAATTAACCAATATCTTTGTTGTTTGGCATGACAAAGGTTACATTCAGTGACATTCCATAAACAAATATGTAGGCCAATTGTTATTATTTGCTCGTATATGAATCTTATACCTTTAAACGAACAATTCTTGTATATATAATCTGAATCTCGGAAACGGCTCCAACGATTTTCATAAAATTTAGTATACAGGGGATTTCGGGGGCGATAAATCGATCTAGCTACGATTTATTTTCAGAAAATGTTGTTTTATTCGTGTTTTCAATAATCAACTTTATCGATAATCAAGTTTATGACTCTTCCCGACATCTATTAGCGAATTATAATACTATTTTTACTGCTCTAAAGACACAACAAGATGACGTTATAAAGAAAAAAAAGCCTAACAAAGCTCGGTCATCATATAGTAATTCTTAAAGTGAGGTATACGCATGAAGCCTAGTTCATAAAACAACCTCACTAAAAGATCTTAAATATATTTTCTATGCAAGGTATTTAATTTCTCGGGCAAAATTTGATATTCATAATCCGTTTACGGATTCACAAAGGCCGATTACACGTCTCTTTTTAGATTAAATTTAGGTTATCCAATCATCAAAGGTAAGGTAAGGATTTGGGGAAGCGGAATGATTAAATACTCAATTAGGATAACAAAGAAAAGATTGATAGCGGGAAAAAAATAGACAACGGTATTGCTATTTTTAAAAGTAGGTAAATGTGTAATTAAGCTAGTTACTTGATAAATACATTGGATTGGCGATTTAAAAAATGGCTATCAAAATCAAAGTATTTTAGCCCGATGTAGTAAAAGTCTAAAGACTACTATTGTTTTTAATTGCACTATTAAATGCCAACTAATCACTGTCAAACGCCGACATTTGAACAACTAAAATAGTATCCCACTAAAATAGAATGCGGTGCACTAATTCCAGTTCCCCACCTCCTTTGAACTCGACGTAACTTTATACTACACACATTGAATCCAATATATTTAGGTCAATCATTTGGAATGAAACAACATTCCATACCGTATATTTGCGGAAAATTTAAAATTACTAATAACAGGATTTTTAACAATTATCAACTCAGAAAATTATGATGTGGCACGTATTTTATTTCCATGGCTATTGTGAGTTGAACGTTTACGGAACCGGACTATAAATTTTAGATTCATTTGAATGGAACAAAAGTGTTCGTTTTAAAATCAAACGTTAAAATTGAAAATAATGAAATTTGCAAACACAGAGCTGCTCATTATTTATTATCGCGCTATTATTCGCGGCTGTTTTGTCAGAAGTAGGATCAGATCGTACACCGTGAAGCAGTAATGCGTTTCGGTTTGAAGGGTGGGGTAGCCGTTGTAACTATACTGAGACTTTAGAACCTGTATCTCAAGGTGGGTGGCGCGTCTACGTTGTAGTTGTCTATGGGCACCAGTAACCACTTAACACCAGGTGGGCTGTGAGCTCGTCCAACCATCTACACAATAAAAAAAAACACATACTCGTACTACGTACGATACGTATAAACGTATAATATGTACGTTTTGATAGTCAATGTCACACAACATAAAATTGAATTTCAAAATAATGTTCAATAATAATAATTATAATTTGTAACGGTTAATTTCAAAAGTCTACATCATGGATCCAATTTATTTCTCTAATGCCACTAATGATACCGTTTCAGACACTTACCCAGTGTCAAATCAAGCCCTTACGGTCAGAAATTAAGGGTAAATTTAAAAAAAATACATTACAAAATTCACAATGAAGGGAATAAGTTAGTTTAGTAGTTTTTTCGAAGTTTGTAGCAAAATGTTATACTATTAAATATAGATTGTAATCAAATAAAAATAATATAATATCGTTCATTGAATATTGTTAAACCTAGTTATCAGATACCCGAAGAGACAGTTTCCCCTCGACTGGGCTGTCACGACGAGATCTAGAGATAGCTGCGGCTAACCGATACTGTCATATCAAATTTATTCACAGCTAATACAATTACACGGTCTTTGAACGTAGCCATCGTCATTAAAGTATCACATATTCACTAATATTCACTAATAAAGCTTGTTTAGAAGATTTTTCAAAGTGAGAAGCGTTTTAAAATAAACGTGTAAAATATACCTAGTCTTGCCATAAATACTGAGACAAAGGAAAAAAAAACTCTATTGCAAATAACATTTATTACTTTTACAATGTGTTAATTTAATACATAAATATAAAACAATTTAAAGTTTATAAAGCTTATTCGAAGTGGTCTCCATTGGCTGCAATACAGTCCTTTAAACGTTGAGGCCAGTTATCAATAGAAGCACGCACTCTTTCCATGGGAAAATTTTTCACTGCCAATCGTACGGATTTTTTTAGGGACTCCAAATTATCATGGCGTTTAGAGCAAGCCGTACTCTCTAAAACTGACCATAAATCATAATCCAGCGGATTAAGATCGGGACTAGACGACGGCCAGTCTTCAGCTCTGATGAAGTCCTAAACGTTCGTTTCCAACCAAGACTGCGTAGACCGAGCTTTATGACCTGGCGCCGAGTCTTGCTGGAAGGGCCATTCTTTATTATTGAACATGGTGTTGTTAAGGGGCTTCACTACCTTCTCAAGAATGGTATCTTGATACACTTGTGCCGATGTTTTGATACCTTTTTCACAAAAGTATGGCTCAGTCATTCCTTCATAGCTAATACCCCACCAAACCATCACTGAAGTCGGATAGTGCCCACGTTGCACTCTGTCGACTAACTGGGAAGCTTCCTTAGAGCTTTGAGCATAAATACGGTCATTTTGTTGCTCAATTGTAAAAATTTTCTCATCCGTAAACAAAAATTTTCTATGACCTCCCTTTGCGTACCGCTTCAGTAGTTGTTTCGATTTTACCACCCTATTCTCTTTTAAATTATCAGTTAAGAAATGACCAGTACGTCTCTTATAGGCTGCAAGTCCTAAGTCATCTTTTAAAATACGCGACATGGTTCTAGGTGCTATTTTCATCACCCGAGATAAAATCTTTTGCTTTCGGACAGGATTTCTTCGAATTCTTTCCCTTACTGCTTTGACCACCTTTTTCGTACGAATACTACGTGGACGGCCGATCTTTTTCTGTCACAAACAGAGGAGGTCTCATTGCACCTATTAATAGCCCGGTACACAAACATTTTACTAATAATACCAAGCGTATGGAGAATTTTAAAAATTGCATTTGGCTCCATACCTACTTTGTGTAATGCAATCACAGCGATTCGGTTCTCTTTATCACCCCACTCCGTTTTAATATCGCAAAATATTGTACAATGTATTGGCACCAAAATGAGAAAACTCAATGAGCAATCATATAAAAATGACAGATTCCAAATTCAAATGTAATATTGTTCGATAAGCCGTATATATATTTAATAACAATTATTATTACTTAGTAATATTGTACTGAAAAAAAAACCTATTGGTTATTCAGTTGGTCACACTTGAAATAAACAAGTGGTTCGTCACGTGAAAAATTCTTCAGAAATTATGATTGCGAATGCAGTTGAATCTCTTCGATGCATAACTGTATT
Organism: Bombyx mandarina; assembly: GCF_003987935.1. The sequence goes on along the minus strand of NW_021011477.1, from coordinate 7,607,794 downwards.
CTCAATTCGTTACGTATGATAACAGGTAGCGTTACATTCTTTATTTTGTTTGCAATTTTGTATGCGCATTAAAATGAAAAGTTAATCATACTCGTACGTACGTAAGTATGCGCCGCATACTGTGCTTTTGTTTATTATATGTGAATATAAAATGCACAGCAATTAAAACACATGTTCACTGGATTTGTGTACAAGCTATTTTTCAATAAAACTACCGATAATTAATTTTGTTTTTTTTTATTATTGTATATAAGATTTATTGTACAATATAATTTAAACGATGCTATCATTCGCTAAAGATTGTGTCTGAACATCGAAATTCAATTATCTTGGGTTAGCTTAATATATCAGTTCAGTAGTAGTACGTACAAATATACTAGTCCAGCTATAAGTTCTGCTACAAATGAAACCCGTTTTTTTTTTAATGAAGTAATGTAATTTTATTAAAATTTATACCTACATATTTATTAAAGTCCACCTTTGGCTTTTTACGCAGGCCTTTAATCTATTTGGCCACGAATCTATGGATTTACGCATTGTTTCTAAGGGAAATTTCGCCACTGCTGGCTCCAAAGATTTTTTAAGAGACACAATGTCGCCGTGGCGTTTAGAGCAGACCATGTCCTCTAAAACTGACCATAATTTGAAGTCTAAAGGGTTGAGGTCTGGGCTAGATGAGGGCCAGTCTTCAGGTCTTATAAAGTCCGGAGCGTTGGTTTCAACCCAAGCTTGGGTAGTTCGTGCCTTGTGACCAGGTGCAGAGTCCTGCTGGAAAGTCCACGGTATATTTTAAAAAAGTGTATTGCTGAGAGGTTTCACAACATGATCCAAAACTGTATCGTGATACAGTTTGGCTGAAGTTTTCACTCTTTTTTTACAAAAATGTAGTTTTGTGACTTCTTGACAAGACACGCCCCACCAAACCATCACTGACGCTGGATGATGATTACTTTATACCTTTCCGACCACTTGAGCAGCTTCTTTAGAACTGTGAGCGTACACTTTATCATTTTGTAGTGTTCTTCAATCGTGAAAATTTTGTCATCGGTAAAAAGGATATATATTTCTGTGTCTTTCTTTAATTGTAAAGATTGATTTAGAGCATATCCTGTATATCGACGATTAGCATCGAGTTTTAGGTCTTTTTTTATAATACACGAATCTTCATTTCTCGCGATAAGATTTTATGCTTCCTAATGTGGTTTCGATAAATTCTGGCTTTAATAGCATTAACAGCCTTTGTAATTCTAACAGCACGCGGCCGCCCCGATCTTTTCTGGTCTTCGACAGACTAAGTGTCATTGTATCTCTTGATATTACAATATACGAACATATGGCTGATACCAAGCTTTTGAAGTGTCTGGAATATGACCGACGGCTCCATACCCACTTTTTGCAAGGCGAACACTGCAATCCTATTTTCTTTAACACCCCATTCCATATTGTAATTTCGTAATGAACACGAAAAATACGTGAAATGCTGCAAAATCGAAGAAAAGAAGTTTTTAAAATAATTAAAAAGTTGAAAAAGGAAAAGTTTTTATGTAACAGTATTTATTACGATTTTCACTCTCGAAAACTGTAACTTTTGGAAATTGTATAATTTTTTTCAAAAACGTTTATGGTAATGACCAATAAGATCTAACACTCATATTATCATTTTTGATTAGCTTTTGATATTCAAACATTATCGACAAAATCAGCGGAGATCGAGAATTATTTAGGGGGCAAAAAGCTGCAATTAGAATTTTAATTTAACTGTCTACGAGAGCCAGACGAACTCTTGAGAGAAGAGAACTCTTGTCCCTACCTGATCCTGTAGACCGAATGGTAAACAGACGATGTCGCCCAAAACACGTCATTACGGATCCTCCCGATCCATTAACGGTACTTTTAGGTACCACAAGCACCGGTCATCGTCCTCGTCGAACCCGTCGCTTGCGACGAAGGGCTCGGCGAGTAAATTAATCCACAGATACAGCCCACTGACTTTTTCGCCGGATCTTCTCAGTGGTGGTAGATTCTGCGGAGCACTGCTCTTGCTAGGGCCAGTCATAGCATCACTCCAGTTTGAGCCCCGTGAGCTCACCTACATGTTGGGGCGAAGCTGAAATAGCCTCTCAAGGCTATCAGCATAGGTAGGAAAAAAAAAAGAAAGAAAAAAACGGTGCCCCTAATGATAAGTCTCTACTTAAAGTATACATTGAATTGCCGCAGTCACCCCTGAAAAAAGATTCAGGTTCAGGTTATATTGGCTATCCTACTCTCTGAACAAGAAGGCATGACAGCTACGTTGCATAAACTAACAGAATAATGGTAACAGCGTGAACTTGTAATACGACTAAAAAAGAAATCGCGTAAATCAACAATAGCGTGTACCTACGTCCATTAATAAAATCAACAATGTTTATCAAAAGCTATTGCGGCTATTCGGAACAATAGCGAGGCTGCCGCGAGGCTCGTAATGGCTACACAATGCGAGCATGTCATTTCTGTGCGCAGACCGCGAACGTGCCAGGAAACGATTGCGTTCGAAGGAGACTTAACCAGTTACAGCTACGAGTAAATCTTAATTCCAATGCTCAATAATACTAACTAGAGGTCCCGCAGTAGTCGAAATTCGACTATAACTAATAGGAATTGTCAGTTTGTACACTATTATAATTGTATTTTATAATTCTATAATCACAAATTTTGCCAAGACTACACTATAAAAAATATTAACAAAGACAAACAATATTTAATCTATTCTCAATTTGACAACAGACGTCAAGAACAAAAGTTTGACAATAAATAGTATGCATGGGTGTGTGCGTCAAATACATGGTATGTAGTGTGTGTAATGTTTTCTTTATTGATTTAATGTATCTATTATGCATTATTTAAAAAAAAAAAATGCATTGTGCACTTCTTCTCTATATTCTCTATAAGTGTGGAAAATTTCATACTCCTCCGTCCGCGCAATTTTCGTAAAAAGGGATACAAAGTTTTTGCTTCACGTATTAATATATAGATACTCGAGACGTATACGAGAGAGAGAGAGAGAGAGAGAGAGAGAGAGGGAGAGAGAGAGAGAGAGCATTAGAAATTGCTATACCGTATGAAACTTACGTAGAAATCTTGGGAACGCAGGCACCGGAGATCTTTTGATAACATTCAAAGCGTAATTGCGAAAGCATGTACGCATTTCAGATCCATTGCTAAGTCGCAATTGATATGTATATTGTATAAGTATTGTAATGTTATATTGCTAGCGTCAAAAATACATTCCCCCACGTCCGCGTTTCCATTGAAAACACACAGCGTACCTTCTTGAAAACTACGTGACGGTATTAGAAAAATCGTGTTTGTTATTATGATGTATTTATTGTTCGAAGTGCCATTCAAATATTTTTTGCTCTCGATAGACAAAGCTCAAGGCCTAGCCAGTATACAGTTTGTAACATTTTGCGGATTTCAGAGATATAACAACGTGGTTTTTTGCTGCTAAAACAAACTGGATATGTGTTAAATGAGTCTGAAAAAACGTGTTCGCGTTGTGCGTACGCCTGAAAGTGACCGGTCAAACAAATTGACTTAATAATAATGTTCTTTTAACGTGATGGCTAAACGATACGAATCTCGATTATTCCGTTGATTGGCATGAAATATGTTTTCGAAAATAATTTTGAAGTGAAACTTCTAATGCGACTTCTAACAAGGTTGCGTTAATCGTTTAACCACAGAAATAAATCAAGATAGATCTTGATATTGACTAGAAAGAGATAGAGAGAGAGTGAATGCGTTGGCACTCGAACGTATGCGCGTAGTATACCTGCTACAGGCCAGCGCGAGCGTTAGCAACGAGTAGCGTCCAATATTTTAATATATGTTTATTTTTCTATCTATAATTTAAAATATATATACTATAAATGTTGAAGAGGTCGCATCTCTTATACATCGAAGTATGAGATAGCTTTTATCCAATACTATCTCAATTGAGAGTTAGGTCTCATGTTTCGTGGTGGATGACGATATTTACATTGCGATATCTCTAGGCTCCGGTAACCTCTGAATATCAGATGGCCAGTAGTTCGAACATCCATCTAGCTAGTATATTTAAATAATCTCTTAATAGTGGTTTAGATATTTGGTGGATAGTTTAGTAGAGACATAATAATATTATTATACAAAAAATACTCTACACTTAAAGACCTAATTTTGTGTGAAATGGATGTCAGAATTATGTATATTAATACTCGCACTCCGGGTACCATATATCCTTAGCGGAGATACTCCGAGAATCGGACCCTGATCTCGTCGTACGGATCCATCATTATTAGACAAACGAAGCGAATAGTGATTGGATCTTCTGGCATATGATGATGGATTGGATGATTCTAATTGTTTCATAAAAATTCGTAGTCGAATCGAAAAAGTGTAGAAAAACGATGCGCGTGCAACTCGATGCACGTGAATGAAGTGAAACTTCTTTTTCGATGTGTAGTATTGTGGTTTTCTTCATTTTTCATCCTTAAATCAGATTGCTCTTGTAATAGGAAATTCTGTGTATAAGAGAAACGACCCAGCTCTCTTTATCTTTTCCTCTCTCCGCGGTCGAGTGGCTCACGTGACGCTCTGTCTATTTTCTCACTCTGGCTCTTCCTAAATTGTATCTTATCTCTCTAGCCATAACGAATCTGTCGCGAGTTAAAGAAGTTTCACTTCAAAAGCCATACAGTGATTTTTCCAGCCCCTAAAATAGTAAAGTAAGAAATCGTATCTTTCACAATAATTACACTAATAATAATATTAATTTGTATTAACGTTGCTTCTTAAATGAAACTTAAGCTTCACACGCTGATAGCAAAGTAACCAACAACAATCTAGGCACGGTTTATCGATATTATTCGATATGCTTGTAAACATCGATTATACCAAGAACGATGTTTTATAAACATCGATAAAGGTTGTATTGTGAAATACGCACTTATAAACGTTCATGTCAAATACTAAAAATAATACATTGTATGGTATACGTGGTTCCTACTGAGTTTTTACTTATTGTAGACGCATCTAGTGTTAAGTAGTCACCAAGGTCCATAGTCGTAACAAAGCCAGTATTATCTTCCACCTTAAGCCGGGAGGAAGAAAACAGCTACCGGTGCGTGAACAATAATGTGTTCTACAAACATTAGTAAAATGAAATTAGAGAGGGCGCCAGTAATATTTTGAATATTTGACAGTAAAATAATTTCAAATTATCATTATCAAATTTCGTGTCTGTATTGACTTAAAAAATTTAAGCAACGTTATTGAACACTACAATTTACAATAAATACATTAAAGTTAAATTTAATATCGCGTATTTCATGAAAATTTACAATAATAAAGAAATACCGAAAAACACGCCGTCACCAAATCATCATATCAACAAAAACCTTTACAAAATAGTCATCTTAGATGAAATATAATTACGCACTATTAATATCCGGTATTCGAATCGACTTCGTCATCGAAATTAATTGACTTTTGAGCTGAACACGTCCCACTGGCTGATCCGAGTGTGAAATTGAAGCACTGAAAATATGGTAACGGGAATATTGAAATTTACTGTACATTAGAAAACGTATCCTGAGCGACATATTTCAAAAATATTTGGATGTGTAATAATAAATAATTGTATTGTATAATATTATAAAACTATACTAGTGATGGAGCATGCATTTTGACTTAAAAGATAAAACAATCATTACTATGCAATGAAAACCTCCGGTATTACCAATATCTCAAATGGGGAGCAACATTCAATTTTCCATGCTAATGCCAAGTAGTCACATAATATCAGATGGGGAAGTGAACTATTTTCCTCTCTTCTTTATAAAAATAACCTGTAAACAGATTAGAAGGCTTATGATAGATTGTTGGCCCAAGCCTGCCAAAACAGTTCAAACAAATTGGTACTGCTTTCTGATGCTTAGCAGAGAAAGACAAAGATACTTAGCCTATAATTGTCTATACCGTAGCCGGTTTTTATAACAAAATGTTGCAGGTATTGCGTATAAGAAGCGGAGATCTTGCAAAAAGCATTATCTTTTCAATCGGTAAACCGACGTACGGTCTGAATTTTTCTAATTGAAATTAAAATCGTCATTAATCTTTTTTTGGTTTTTGCTAGTTTTTTTTTAATTTAATTGGTTGGTTCCGCTACAATAATAATTCTATTCAAGGTTTACAATACCTGGGATATTTTTATCGTGAAGATAAAAACCCAAGTCAACAAGTCAAACTGTCAGACCTCTACAAGCTCTTCTTTGTATAAACATGTATAAATATCAATAAATAATATTATATAAAGTTGACCGTGGTTAGCACGATATTGAAAGATCAACCGAATGATTAAAACCAAAAATTGAAGCTATACAATTTTGTTTCTTGTTATGGATACTTTCACTACCCTGTCAATTCCAGTTCATTGTTCTAATTATTTGTAAAAATTTGTAAAAAATATTAAGAGGCATTACATAAAATTATATTGACATCGTCTGTGTTTTTCCTAATTAATCGGAATTATTGATGGCCCGCCAACCCTAAGTTTTTTGTACCTATCAATTAATTATATCTAAAGCCGAAGTCATTATGCCCAATCTATCTTGTTTAATGGATATATTTTACTTAGTCTCTTCTGAGATTTGGTCATCGGCAACTTGGTCATCTCCCCATTGATTAGAAACGTAATACAAATCGTATTTTTATTTTTATTTTTATAAATGCTTATAATTTTTCATAGCACATTTAAACTATGTTCTAAATGGCTCTAATATACTCTATTCTCTATGATACATTGAAACTTTAGCTATAAAAAATTAAAAGCTTTGAATTATAAAGTTGATTATCACATTTTATCGTCATAAATCGGTTTCGCTTATTCATCGACTCTTCATTTTACATGCTAATTAAAAACTGCACCGCGAACGAAGACATAAATGATTTACATATTCTTTAATGAACTAAACACAATACGGTAACATCTTAACTGTTCGAAGTAGGACAATTAAAATGACATTCCAAAACCGACTCATGCATTTTGTTACATTATGAAATGCCGTTCATTGCCTTGTAAGAAGAACAGAATAAACAGCTGGACTTAACAGATAATCCAAAATGGTTGTATTGAATTAAATTTAATCTCATACGTGTTGAAGACGACATAAACTAGGTTTTAGAGTAAACCGGAAACATGTTTATAAGCTAATTACTCGTGTAAACACTAAAATGTTATATTTATTCTAAAGATTTTCAATGAAACAAATTCATATTTTGTAGTCGTGACAGTTTGTATTTATTAAGGACACAAATCATCTAAATTTCAACTGTTAAATTTAATTTATTAATTCCTTATTTTCTCGGTTGTGGCCAGGTATAATAAAATAAGTCAATATTGTTTTGTTGTATTCTCTACTTTGTTATCTTAAACTAAGGTACATTGGCTGTAACCTTCTTCCACATTCGCGTAGTTAGGTCACTGTATACTGTATTCTAGTTTCATATTCAATATTGCATGAGCTCTGTATTGGCTTGCTCCAGAATTAGACTCCATTCACATTGGAGATGTAATAAGGCGAAAGCTTTCGAATAAATATTACAGTATAATTATTACGTTACCTTCATGTACACATGCCACATATTATATGTTTAGTTAACTTTAACATATATTATATCAATTATTACGCCTTTTCATATTTTTTTTGTATTAATCGAAAAATACTATTATAAATTTTGCAAAACCTTTTTTCTATTTCATCTTTCTTATCACTTTCATCTTTATGCACAAAATTCACTAGTTAGGGACACTACAGTTCTACGCCATTGCGTACTGTCATGAGCTACGCTTCATTAAAAAACAATTGAATCAAATTGTTTTCATTTCTACTGTTGTAAAAAACCTTCAACTTACCCTCGAGCCAACCACATAAATGTGACTTGTCATTAACAGGACATGCCATGAGCGCTTTTTCGTACCTTCATGCCATGCATGCCACGCCATTTTTTATTTTATAACGCGTCTTATGATTTTATTAACTTTTCTATTTAAAAGTACATGGATTACAAAATGGACTTATAACGTATATTGCGATTGAAACTATAATTTCCTATGCCGTAGATAGCATTTACGAAAAGTAATATAGGTACTACATATGTATAATAATATTTAAAATAGTAGTATCAAAGGTTATATAAATACATTCTTGGTGTATTGCTGGCTTCGTTTTCTTTTATTCAACTTAAAGTCGTAAAAACATTGTAGACAGTATCAATGTTTTTTTTTTTTCAGTTGGCCATTGTGGATTGACTCTTACTGTATGTACGTTTCATATAAGCGGCGAGGCACTCATACATAAATATTATATATATTAGTATTACAGGTACGGATATTTCCCATTTGATATAATTTGTTTCTCTCACTCAATCTGGCGTATGTAAATATTTTATCGCTTTTGGAATTTCATTTCATTGCCTTTATATTGAAAACGGGTGGAAATCAACATCCTACTCATCCTTAAAGCAAACCATTCGTGCATTTGTATCTGAAGGATGGGATATACTAATTTTAATGCAATTTCTATGTTCGCTTTACGCCCTAATCTGGGGGCGACGACTTTTCTTCAGATATTTATAATCTTAATTAAAACTCTTTTTAGGATTTAATCTCACGTTTACGGTTTTTACATTACATTATATCAATTACTGTTACAAATGGATGCCGTCTATACAAAAATAGACGGTCTTAGCACAATATTCAAATGTCGACTGTTATCCAGCTAGTATTCGGAATGTCGTTTATGATAAAATGAAAATAGTATACTGGACATTAAATCATAAAATTGGTTTTAATTATTTCTGTGACTTTCGAAAACCAAAGAAAATAAAATAATAACCAAAGCAAATATATAGGGTCCCCCGTAAACATTTTTACTGTCAATAATAATTCAACAGATATTCTAATTTGTAAACACGTAAATGAATAAAATAAAATATCCTTCCGTATCATAATATTTTCAATATTTCCCACTTCCATTACACATCATGATTTATTTAATTGCTTTACTTTTTTAGTTTTATTTGCTACAACTGACAAACACTAAAAGGTCAATAGACGTATAAAGCAAAACTAGAAGCAAGTAATTAACTCGAATATCACGAAACATATGAGACTGAAACTAAACATGAGTCGAGCTACGGGAAAGTTTTAATTAAATATGTCCACTGCACAACATGTATGTATATCTGAATCAGTTTACCTAATTATCCGAAAGAAAACATATTAAAAGAATTGATTACTAACGTTTTCTATACGTAAATAATAAAGCTAACAAAATAATATTTTAAGAAATTAAATACATAGAATTAAATTTTTTATGACAGTAGTTAAGATGACGTAGTAATCATATTCTATAAATAAAAAATAGTTAAAAAGAGTTAGTCTTTACAATAACAATGAGTTATATCGTTTTTATTAGGAACACTTAGAACATTAACAATAATAAGAATACAAGGAGCTTTTTTTTCTTTTTATAGCATATATGTGGTGGACAACCTCACGGCCCGCACGGTGTTAAATGATTACCGGGGACCACAGACATAAAAAACATCCTCAACCCACCTAAAAACATGAGTTTAATTTCTCAATTTTTACAGTATAACGGCTGCTCTACCTACCCTTTAAACTGAAGCAGTAATGTATCACGGCAGAGTAGCGGTGCCGACTCGTGCGAACTCACAATAAGTCCCAGTTGTGAAAGCAATACCAGTTGATATATTGTACTCATAATGCATCAAAATGTACTCTCAAGCTTTCACAACTAGGCTAGTAATTTTCAAAAAATCGTAAGAGTAAAATGCGTTGTTTATATTGCTTATTATAGATACGTCCAGAATGTTCTGCCATGAATTATGAATTAATTAACTAATCAAGAAACTATCGAAGTAATATTAGTAATACATATTACTAAATCTTTATCTCGTTATTTAATTACAATACAAAGTGTATTTGTTGTTATCATTTATAACGGCTATTTCCGCTTCACTGGCATTCAAATCTCGTATGGGCTATTCAAAGTTCAATCTTTAATAGTTTAGTTCCGACATTTTCATCTTCGACATTTGCATACGAAGCAGTTTCCTAGTTCGCAAATGGAACTTTTAAAAACATTTATCATTCATATCGCTTTGTTAAGTTTTCAATTATATTATATAGTACACTAGCGACCCGCCCTCGCTTCGCTTCGGAAACAGTAATTTATTATTGATTTCTCCACTATTTAATGGATGTTATTATACATATAAGCCTTCTTCTTCAATCACTCTATCTATTAAAAAAAACCACATCAAAATCCGTTGCGTAGTTTAAAAGATTTAAGCATACATAGGGATATAGGGACAGAGAAAGCGACTTTGTTTTATACTATCTAGTGATTAACCAGTAACATTTAAAACATTTATCTTTATGTCGAACGGAGTTATCAATTAGGTGAACTATCGGTAATCAGTTAGGTAGCCTATCATATATTTACTTGTGTTACTGTTTTGACATGCCTTTCAGCTTTATGAAAGTAGAAATAATGGAAAATAAATTGAGGTTGCTTATAATATATTTTTGCCTTAATTCCTGAGTGCCTGCCTTTTTTCGAAAGGATTACGTTAAATATTTGATGTTATATGTCCAAGTATATATACAAATATACAGGTCTCATATGATGACTATTATAGTAGTACCTTTTATGTTTATTGTTTAACTGTTATTATTTGTCTCGAATTAAGCAATAATTTTAGAAAGTTTGTCATATATTACTATGCTAAATAAGCATTTATAAATATTTTAGATAGATTTATTTACGTATACATTATATCTGTCAGAAATATTGAAAAAAAAGTAATTGGAATTATAAACAACTAAGTTAATATAACCACGGTCTATTTACTGGTGGTTTTACTGGTGGTAGGACCCTCCTACCTCTTGTGAGTTTGCGCAGGTAGGTACCACCACCTTGCCTATTTCTGCCGTGAAGTAGTAATGCGTTTCAGTTTGAAGGGTGGGGCAGCCGTTGTAACTATACTTGAAAACTTAGAGCTTATATCTCAAGGTGAGTTTTTTTTTTTATTGCCTTTGTAGGCAGACGAGCATACGGTCCACCTGATGGTGAGTGGTTACCGTCGCCCATGGACTTCAGCAATGCCAGGGGCAGAGCCAAGCCGCTGCCTACCAAAGTGAGTGGCGCATTTACGTTGTAGATGTCTATGGGCTCCAGTAACCACTTAACACGAGGTGGTCTGTGAGCTCGTCCACCCATCTAAGCAATAAAAAAAAGTATTAGAACAATGATGGCAACCCCCAATTAGTTGAGACAATCTTTGTAAAAAAAAAAACACTGCTTATTCCGGCAAACCAAACCACATGAAGCGTGAAAAACAAGCAAAAGGTCATTCATACCGAGAGAGGGCCCGAATCTCGAACAAACTGCCGGTTTCAATATTGACACGGCGGCACCGCTTTCGTTACCGTTTCTATTACACATTCTTCTACGTTCTACTTCATTTCCCGTTGAAAACTGTTCATATCTATATATTAATACGTGAAGCAAAAACTTTGTATCCCTTTTTACGAAAATTGCGCGGACGGAGAAGTATGAAATTTTCCACACTTATAGAGAATATAGAGAAGAAGTGCACAATGCTAATTTTTTTTTAAATAATGCTTAAAAGATACATTAAATCAATAAAGAAAACATTACACACACTACCATGTATTTGACACACACACGCATACATACTATTTATTTATTGGCAAACTTTTGTTCTTGACGTTTGTGGTCAGTTATCACATGTTCCGAGATGAGATTCTATTATAATGTGATTTATACTTCAACTCGAGTTTTAAGGTGAAATAAATAAATCGAAAATTGTAATGCTCTGCAAAGAATTACGCGTCTTTTGCTGTCATGATTACTTAATAGTGTAATCTAAACAATTTCTTAATACTATAATAAAACTTTAATGTTTTGCTTTAAAATTATCAATTCGAATATAATCAAAATAAGTTCAAAAACGAAATCGTACTGTTTGAGTCTTAAATCATTGAAGTCTGAAAAATGACCTTCGCAAATAAGGCTTTTTGTTTTATAATAACCGTAATATATTACGTAGCGTGGCTGTATTTATTTTATTTTGTGACCTTGTTAACAAACTGCTGGTCTGGTTGATTTACCAACCTCGATTTCCGGTATTACGTCAGGAAATAAAATGCATTTTCAAATAAAAGAAAACCTACTTCAGTCAGATGAAGAAAAAACCAGCCTTGGATTTATTTCATTTTAAAATTTCGTTAATACATTACTCCATTACACATTATGTTTCTCAATAGAATTTTCATCCGTTTCGCATAAATAAAAACTAGTCAAATGTAAAAAAAATACAATGAAACGACGACAAAATATCGAAGGGAAATCGTTCATAAAACGATAGGCTTGCCGTCAGTCACAATGAATCATTTTTCATTTCCGTTTTGCTCGATCTACCTACGCCGCCATTACAGTGTAAAATGCAAGCGCTGTTAATTTAATTTTATGTTTTCTGAAACCGTTTCCATTGTAAGGTTCCATGATTGATATTATTATTATAGAGTACACAGTCGTGTAAATAATATAGTATAATGGTAATATATATATATGTATTTATGATTTAAACGTTCTAGGCTTATGTTTTTAAAAGCCCGTGACATTATTAAAATCACCCATTCTTTACATCATTATATTATATTCATTTACGCGTTCGTTGCAATTCAATTGTCATCGGTGTTTCCTCATATTAAAACAAATTGATTTTACAAACTTCTGTTTTCAAGCCCTCAAAATTTATCTATACATATAAATAAAATTGGAGTATCTGTTTGTAATATTGAAATAACCGCTTTTTACTACATGCATAATATGAATATAATATATACATACACCAAAATAGCATTTTTTACAATTTTTGTCTGTCTATTTGTTCCGGCTAATCTCCGGAACGGCTGGACCGATTTTGACGGGACTTTCACTGATAGGTAGCTGATGATATAAGGAGTAACTTAGGCTTTACTTTTTTTAGACTAGCTTCGCCACGCGGCGTCACCCGCGGTACAACGGGACATAACGTCGCGGGACTCAGCTATCAATAATAAAATTTAATGTTTCCGAAGCGAAGCGAGGGCGAGTCGCTAGTAATTTATATATAGGAACAATTCAATACCGGATAGACTGTGAACTCGTTCACGCATCCTAAGTAAGCCTAGTATTTAATAAATAAATAATAAACATAAGTATCCTAGTTTGTATTAAAAATTTCAGTCATTTGTTTTCAACTAAGGTGTTGTTAGGGTGGTTAACTATTTCTCATTAATCGCACCTTGAAACGCCAGATCTGGTAGTTATGATTCATGCAATCTTAAAAATAACTGCTAAGAAACAAACAGCTAATAATATTTAAAACCTATATTTCCGACGTCCTAAAGTCATACAACAATTATAGGACCATAAATCTTAACACCAAACTAAACGTCGTCGTGGCCTAAAGAATAAGACGTCCGGTGCATTCGTATCTAGCGATGCAACGGTGTTCGAATCCCGTAAGCAAGTACCTACTAATTTTTCTAATGAAATACGTACTTAGCAAATGTTCACGATTGACTTCGACGGTGAAGTAATAACATCGTATAATAAAAATCAAATCCGCAAAATTATAATTAGCGTAATTACTGGTGGTAGGAACTCTTGTGAGTCCGCATGGGTGGGTACCACCACCCTGCCCATTTCTGTCATGAAGCAGTAATGCGTTTCGGTTTGAAGGGTGGGGCAGCCGTTGTAACTATACTGAGACCTTAGAACTTGTATCTCAAGGTGGATAGCGCATTTACGTTGTAGATGTCTATGGGCTCCAGTAACCATTTAACACCAGGTGGGCTGTGAGCTCGTCCACATATGTAAGGAATGAAAAAAAACATCTTCGACAATTTCCTAAATGATACAAAGTTGCATTCGATATCTAAGAAAGAAACTACTTACAAAAACAATTTTGTTGAAATCTTAGATATACTTTTTATGTTATCTCCAGCAGAAACTTATTAAGTGAAGTCGTACAGAAACGCATTGCAATATTGTACCAAGTGACGTCAGACAATGGAAGCATCAACACAGACTATAACTTAGTAATTCAGTAAATGTCCATAAAGTATGGAGAACGTTCGCATTGAAGACTAGTTACGTAATTTTCGTAGGATCGATATCAATTCGGCTGTTACACAAACTTTAGTCTATGACAGATTTCTTTCGTTCATGTTTAGAATTCGAAATTTGATTGATACGCGAGATAACTACTAAAATCCCGCCTTTGTTATTGAAGAATACTAAGAGATACTAAAATAAAAAAAATAAAACGTATTTTTACAAAGCATTTTACAATCTCTAAATTGACAAATTCACCAAGTCTTATAAGCCATAGACATAATACTCATTTCAATATTTGGGAGTAGTAGATGAAGTTGTGTGTGCTGTCTATTGATGGCATGCATTGCTGTGCGGATGACAGCACGGAGGATGCGCGATATATCGACCATCAGAGTCTTTCTCGGAGCGTGGTGCAAGAGAGACGATCAAAACTTGTGTCTGAAGTGGAGAACTCTCTGGGGCGAGTCTCCAAATGGGATGAATTGAACTTGGTTCAATTCAACCCGTTAAAGGCACAAGTTTGCGCGTTCACTGCGAAGAAGGACCCCTTTGTCATGGCGCCGCAATTCCAAGGAGTATCCCTGTAACCTTCCGAGAGTATCGGGATACTTGGGGTCGACATTTCGAGCGATGTCCAGTTTCGCAGTCATTTGGAAGGCAAAGCCAAGTTGGCGTCCGAAATGCTGGGAGTCCTCAACAGAGCGAAGCGGTACTTCACGCCTGGACAAAGGCTTTTGCTTTATAAAGCACAAGTCCGGCCTCGCGTGCAATACTGCTCCCATCTCTGGGCCGGGGCTCCCAAATACCAGTGTTCGATTCGAACCCAGCGACCTCATGGCAGCCTAGGGCTACGGAAACCAGCACGAGGTGCGCGTCGAACATGTGCCGCGATTCGCGGCGCCGTATGTACTATTTTAACAAAATATCATGCAATCACTCACCGGAACCGATGCCTTCGTCTTCTCACGCCGTATCACTTAGGGAGAAGGGTATAGGGCAGGAATGGATAAGGATTAGCGATGATACACAACTTTAGCGTAGACCGTCAATATACAGGTACCGTCCCGTTCGAGAAGCAAGACAAAGTGACAGATGTCAAATCGCGACGGCACCGTCAAATCGCGACCCGTGTTGCCGTGGTAAGAATTCAAAAACTAACGGATTGGTTTCGAACAACCAGCTTCTTCCATTTGACTCCACTTCATACAGAGGAGGACCGTTCGGATTGTCGATAATCCCATTCTCACGGATCGTTTGCAACCTCGGGGTCTGCGGAGGGACTTCGGTTCCCTCTGTATTTTGTACCGTATGTTCCATGGGGAGTGCTCTGAGGAATTGTTCGAGATGATACTGGCATCTCGTTTTTACCATCGCACCGCCCGCCACCGGAGTAGAGTTCATCCATACTACCTGGAGCCACTGTGGTCATCCACAGTGCGTTTCCAGAGGTCTTTTTGCCACGTACCATCCGGCAATGGAATGAGCTCCCCTCCACGGTATTTCCCGTGCGCTATGACATGTCCTTCTTCAAACGAGGCTTGTGGAGAGTATTAAGCGGCTTGGCTCTGCCCCTGGCATTGCTGAAGTCCATGGGCGACGGTAACCACTCACCATCAGGTGGGCCGTATGTTCATATGCCTACAAGGGCAATAAAAAAAAAAGTTAGCTCCTAATTAACCTTTTGGAGATATGAATGAAAATGTATTTTTTTAATCCATTTGCATTTTAATATCACTGCTTTAATACAATTTTTTGAAGTTAAATTGCTCTAGCATCAATGTGGTATCAAACTCAACAAAAAGGGAAATGATATTCGACAAGCGATACTAAAAAGAAAAAGCGAAATCACAAATTTTTGGTCTATGCTTATTGCTTAATATAACACTGAAACGTTAATCTAAAATTGAGAAATTGAAAGACATACTAGAATCCAATTGTTTGTTTAAACATTATTAGAAAAATCTAGATCACAATTTGATAAAAAAAAACAAAAAGGCTTTATATGAATTAAAATCAATTCCTTGACACGTTTACTAAGAAAACATTCATTTAACACATTTACACTAAAACCAGAGTCACGACTTGGCGACAAATTTAAAGATCAGGAACTCCTCAATTAGATCAAATTTTATGCAATTTATGTATTACAAAAATAAATTTGAAACGATAGCAGATGTTATTAGATATATTACATTGAAAACTTTTCCGTTGAGATTGAAATCCATTAGCTATGTAATAAAATCTACGAAGTCATATTAATAAATTTTCTCTTAATTAGTTAACTGGATTAAATTAAATATTGATGTTGTAAAAATCCTTTTTTTTTCTCTCAAGTTGAACCAAAACATGTTTTGCTTTTTATTTCAAGATAAAAATGATTTTGTTTGGACCTTAAATACGTTCGTGTTCACTTAAAATATGCGACTTTATCGCGATTTACTACCACTCGAATAACTAATTGCATGATCATAATACGCAAAAAAAAACTTAATAAAATATTAATACAGTTTAAAGGATTTTTTTCACCTTACTTTTTTCTCACGCTGCCACTTATAATAAGTATATTTTTTAGAACACACCTTCAAGTGTTCTGTACAACTTTTTCTTCGATTTTTTTTGTTAAACATGAACAGTTTCAAAAATAGAACTTTTCTACTGATTCGTGCCTCAACAATGGCTTACATTTTATTGTTTTAAAAGAAATCCAGCTACACTTAGGTGGCTTACTCCCAACACAAGAACCTACTCGACGCTCAAGAATTCTCAAGCATCCACCAACCTCGTCAACTGAATTTCCTTTCTTTCAACACCTCCCCTTCGGTTATAGACTTTATGTATCGAACATTACAATCTCAATGCTGATATAATGCCTCTTGAGTTATAATATTGAAAAGCGTCGTTGAGTATTCTGGAGAAATTATCTAGATTTACAACTTTAATACGAAGACAATGGGTACGGGAAAATGCGTTGTTAAAGATCGTTGTCGTCATCTTTAATGATAACGTCGACAAAGGAGTAATGATGATGTTAGCAAAATAGTAATAAAAAAGGTTTGTTGAACATCTAATAATTGTAACAGCTACATAAATATTAGTATTTGAAGATTCGTTGCTAGCTTATTCTATGCCCTTAAACATTACTTATCAGATTCATTTGTTATTCTGCGATTTTTTTTACATTTCGTGGTACGATTCTGGTATATTATTATAATATAATAATATCATATAAGCAATGTATATTATGCGAGGAATCGTTTCAACAAATGTGTTGTGTGTAATTAGTAAGGCAGTAGTCAATTACTTCAGTTTCATATAATTTATGTCTTCTTTTTTGTGTGTACATAAATAAATAAATAAATAAAAAACAAATTGTCCATGGAACAGAATTTAATTTAAAAATTGAATGAACTTAATATACTAAATATTTTAAACACGGTCCGTCAATAATTACCCATATCCTCTATACTTAACCTTTACTTTATACTTTTTAAAAGTTCAGTTTTAAGTCCATACCATACTTTCAAAGATATAAATACTTTAGACAAAACCATTCGGTTCTATCTTTGAGCTATAGTCTCTGATAAATAGATATGCCGAGCAGTAACAAAAAAAAGGTGTTACAACAATCGTAAAAATTAATATCTATACATTTTGAAGACATTTTTGGAACCACGAGAACACTTCCCTCGTGAACCTTTTGATCTCATCACAAAAACAGCACTTCGTCACGCAGGACCAAGAGCCCTCTGAAACATGCCGACGATGAAAATCATACATTGTGCCCGTAAAAATTGTAATAAGTTTCTGACAAAAAAAAATCAATGAAAATTTTTTGTACTCTCCAGAGATTGGCTTGAAACTATGTACTTGTTGTAACGATCGTAGACAGCCGAACATATAGTCAACCTAGTGGTGATTAGTTACCATTTTTTTCTCTCTATGCTGGTAGACTTGAGAGGCTATGCCAGCGTAACCTAACAAATAGGTGAGCTCACGGGACTCAAACCTGACGACGTTGCCAACACTAATCCTAGCAAGAGTAGTGCTTCGCAGAATCTACCACCGGATCGGAGCGCGAACCATTGAGAAGATCCGGCGAGTAACTCAGTGGGCTGTGTTTGTGGGTTAATTTACTCGCGGAGCCTTTCGTCGCAAGCGACTGGTTCGACGGGAACAATGACCGGAGTCACCAATGCTCATGGTAGTTAGCAATGCCAGGACCAAACCGCTGCTTACTTGTATAATACTTACAATTTCATGTTCAAACATAGCTTTTCAATACACAAAGACCTACATTATACTATACGCAAGCTCCTAATAAATTAATACTAAACCTAAGCCCATAATATCACACTGTAATGCTTTGACGTTGTCTAAGCTAACAGCAATATGAGCAAGATATTCTGTTTATCCAGAGCTCCGTACATGTCAGCCAAGCATTATCCTATTATGCAAAACCTCCAGCAAGCGTGACTCAATTTCGGCCATCCAAAATTCACATGTGTATTCTAAGTTTGTCAACCGTGAATACCGAGTCCAAAGTATCACGTACCTATTGTGAATTTACTAGTTACTCTCACGAAATAAAGAGAGTTTCGAAAAACATTTCATGTTTGGAATACTCTTTCATTTGACTATGCAACTGAAAAAAAATTAAATTTCACAGTGTAATAAAATGCTCTGTTACCTACACACCGTTACTTCAACCTTTAATATGTAGTATCGGATACCAGTATTGTCTCTCGGACAACCCATTCTTCGTAAGCTTGCAGAAAATCTTTTAAAAAATAACCAATATACTTAGATTGATCATGAAAATTTAAAGTCGATGAGAAACATACAGTAGGAAACTCGTAATTGTTCCTACAACGAGCTTTCTTTGTACACGTTAAAATTTGTGTACTCAAAATACGGTTTTAGCTGCGTAAAATTTTCTCTTCGAATCACTGCTTCAAAAAATATAAAATTATCATGGTAGTATACATCTGTCAAAAATTTCTTATTTAATTAAGTTTCTTAAAAAAAATTAGTACCTAATGTAACCATGTGCATAACAGATTTATGATACTGCATTACGTGTGACGGCATTCCGGGCTAAAATCTTAAACACGACGATAAAACACGACAATTAGGTAACTACATGACATCGTGTGTTGTTTTTGATGACAAAAATTTTTATTTATCGATACGAAACAAATAAATTGATTTAAAAAATATATAACATTCAAAAATAAAGATGACGCTAATAGAAAAATTGTAAAGTCATCTGATTTTTTCTAATAATAAATTAATATAAAGTGTGAAATGTTATTCGTTCGTATTTCGAATTTTCTTAATTTTAACTCATTTTCTATTTAAGAACTTTTGTAGCCAAAGACCGAAGCTATAAGTCATTTAATGATGTTAAATTTTAACATTTTTTCCTTTTACTTTTGTTTATGGTTATTTTATTTTGAATTCTACAGAACTGGCCAGTGTAAAAAAGACGTGTGGCACTAGGGGACTGCCGCGGTAAAGCTATTGCAAAGCATTTTTTATCAACTTATGCAATTACAATTAGACAATAAGAATTTAATACTAAAACAATAATAAAGACCACGCTATATTTATAAGCATTAACAAAAGCAAAACATAAACTGTCCCCTTCACACTCATAAGCTAGACCGCGTGAGAGAGAGATGGGCAGACTTTTCATGATGCTCATGCAGTGCGACGTCACGCCGCGCGCTTATTCACAAACACTACACCAGCGCAACGTGTGAATGTGTTGAACGCGAGCTACATAGTAGGCGTAGTGGGGGTGTCAAGTTATTTTCGTTACGGAATTTCTTGATTCAGTCGCCGCGCTCAAGGCCCGCGATAAAAGTTATGCAATAGCTTAAAAACAAATCAAATAAACAGATAACAACACAAATTCAGAAAATATTATAAAGATGCTGGGAAATGTTCCTCTGAATTATACATAGTTGTTGGGAATTTAAAGCAACATTTGTTTTAAATATATTTAAAATATAGGAATTATTATTGTTATATGCCAAACAATTATTATACGTAGCTTTTCTTTCAGCATGTCAGAGTATAAACGTAATAATGATAACAGTAAGGCGCAAAGTGCTTGTAGTTTTAATATAATCTTTTGTACGAAATTAACATCCATGCAGGTACCAGTAATAAAGTAGTGCGTGCCATGTCGTGTAAATTTTTAATGAAGTACATTGTAATATACTCTGGTATTTGAAAAACTGTGGTCTTGTAGCAATGAACTTGTTTTTAAATTAGTAACTGCAATGCAATTTTAACATAAATTCACATATGTATCCTAGAATTCTGGTACAATGATAGGCGATTTATGTACAATTTAATACCTTACCAATAAGCTTGCGCTACATCAGCTCTGCTTAATCAGACATTCGAAGGATTTAACAATAATACCAGCTACGTCATCCCATCGATGAAAGTTTTCGACGTTTGATTCCCGTTGAAATTCTCTTGATCCGCTTAAATTTCATCCTTATCATTTCTATATTTATTTAATGTTAATAATAACTTAATAAACAAAGACAATTAATGTACTAATCACTTCGTGTACCAATGTGTTTTAGTACATTTCAGTGAATCAGTTTTGATTTACTGTGAGATAAAAGACACACTAAATTATTTCATAGAAAATGTACTATTTTCATACTGAATTGCAACAAGATCGTTTTTGTGGCTTTGATGTGAAAACGTAAAAGTTTACGTTCGCGTTAATAATATTATTATTTGCTATGTAGCTTGTAATAACCACTATTTATAGAAACCAATTTAACTGTGATTCATGACATTAACAATAAAAACATCGGTAACTGGTTACTAGACATTTGCTAACGCAGCTTAGGTGTTTGGATATGGTTTATTCATTTAAAAATCTGCATAGCTATTGCATTATTTCTATAATTTATAATAAAAATAATCATTGCTGACACTTCAAGTTGCCTCTGGTAAAACACCGCTCTCCTCTTTTGTGTCCAATTGAAAAAGAAATAAGCAAACTCATATTTCACAATTTCCACCTAAGTATACGTTATAAATCAAACAACATCATTAATTTTTCTATTCGAATTCAAAACAGCTTTCGAACCCATTGTAATTTTTTATTCAACAATCAAAACAAAATAACAAGATAAAAGTCATCCGCGGCACAATAAGTAAGACACGCGATATACATATTATTATCAGGCGATGCGAGTTGCGAGCGTACCTTGGTTCGAATCGTAGGACTGCAAGTAACATTATTTTTCTAAGTAATTACTAATTAAGTACTAGTACATAAACGACTTCGACAGTGGAGGACTAAATTTTTTTTTATTGCTTAAACGGGTGGACGAGCTCACAGCTAACCTGGTGTTAAGTGGTTACTGAAGCCCATAGACATCTATACCGTAAATGCGCCACCCACCTGAGATATAAGTTCTAAGGTCTCAGTATAGTTACAACGGCTGCCCCACCCTTCAAACCGAAACGCATTACTGCTTCACGGCAGAAATAGGCAGGGAAGTGGTACCTACCCGTGCGGACTCACAAGAGGTCCCACCACCAGTAAAAAATTCTTCATTGCTAGGTCGTGTCTAATTTTAAATGCTCACCACTCGATGCACAATACTTTCCCACGTCTTCCTATCCTCGGCGGTCTTTACAGACTCGGTTATTGGCAGGCCGGTGAGCGTCTTTACTAGATCAGACCAGCGGGTAGGTGAGCGTCCGCGTGATCTTCTCCCGTCAACTTGACCAACTACCATCAGCTTCTCTAAGTTATCGCCTCTACGAGCGATATGACCGAGCTACGTGAGAATACGTTAGAAGCACACAGCAGACAGCCTTGTTGCAATACCGAGCTCTTTCAGAATGGATAAGTTGGTTCGGCATGCTATCTCTGGAATTCGCAACATCCGTCTCCAACACCACATTTCAGTGGTTGCTGTTAATCGGGCGTATTGTAAGCTCACACAGGATATATATGCATATCACCGTCCTGTTTGTTTCTGACTCGCTGCTTTTAGTGGTCCCCGTTCTCATTGAAGCCGTCGAATGCAACGAAGAGTTCGTCGTGAAAATTAACCCGCAGACACAGCCCACTGAGTTTATCACCGGGTCGTCTCAGTGGGTCGCGATTCCGATCTTCCGACAATGCCCTTGCTAGAGCTAGTGTTAGCAAATTCGGCAAGCTGAGCACCATGAGCTCAAAAAAAGTTCTGAACCAAAAGAGGATGTTCATCTTTACATGTCTTCTCACCTCAAGATTCATGGCTATGTTCTTGGTATAACCACCACCACCATTGCCTGTGGGTTCGTGTATTACGCAACATCAGCATAAAGAGTTTCGCTTGCACAACTGCAGCGTAAATAAAAAGCTGAAAAGCTTAAAATTTAAACGATACGACTAACTTCACTTTATTTGAAACTACAGAACAGAATGCATACATACAAGTACCATGCAGTAACTCGTTTTACCGCTCAATTTTCCCTATATCCATTAAACTCAAACTACTCATACTTATGGATGAACACTAAAGGTATTTTCAAATCACCATAAACCCACGTATCCTGTGCAGAATGAAGCATTACTTTAACAATCATTTCTTTATAGACCATTTCGAGTCATGTCATAAGCAAAATCCATAATGGGAGGCTACCTAAAATTCTTGCCGGAACACGACAGGTACTTCGCAAAACCTACTGCATTCATTAATCTTTCTTTTGTCTCAGTGAAAGCGTGCTCTTTGAAGATGTTCGTAATTAAATTTTAATCCTAACCTATTCATCTTGGAACACTTCGCATTTAATTTCATTTCGCGTATTGTAACCTCAAAAACTAAGCACGTGAGTTTAAAAAATAATAATATTATAATAAATTCATACCATTACATTCATTCATACATTCATTCACTCATACCAAACCATATAAATTAAAATCTTAAAATACAAATTTAATAAAACAACATTTGGAAGTCTTATTAATAAAGTTTATAATTATAATTTTTTATTTACAAAAGTAGACACTTCTTGTTCGCCTTTTGGATTTACAAGTCAACCTCATATATTGGTACAATATAATGCTATCTTTAGGCATCTACGAGATTATTCACTATGCATAATTTAATTAAAAATAACGTACAAATCATAGAATTACGTATAATGAATATAATGGACACATTTATGTGTTTAAATCGTATTGAAGTCTGAAACGGCATGTTTATTCATGCCACTGCCATTCCAACGCATCACAATGGGCAATACATTGAATTAAAGCTAATTAAACCAATAGGTATTTATGTTGCATCCTGATATTACTGCGTCGAATTCCCGCTAGAATCAAATGCAAAACGTATGTCGTATATCATTCTAAATATTTGATTTGATGACATTAAGATATCTAATAGAATATTTAATATTTAAGGCAATTTTACGGATTTATCTCGTGTCTATCTTTTTTGTTTGTCGCTAAATTATGTAGACGAGCTCACGGCTAAACTGGTGTTATACCAATGCCCATATACATCAACAACCGCCACCCACCTTGAGACTTGAGTACTAAGTCTCAATTTCTACAATACGACGGCTGCCCCAGCCGTCAAACCGAAACTTATTATTGCTTCACAATAGAAAGCCATCTACTTAAAGAAAAATATTTTTTATAAAGCTTTTTGGGTATTTTACACATACAACAACAAGTTTCGGTTTCCTAATTATGTTTTGATATTAGGTACTCCGAATCTAATTTTTTTGTACACTTTTCCACTCAAATATACTGTAAGAGGTTTGCGACAAAAAAATTCATCGAATTTCGTAAAAAATTGCAATATCGTTTTTTATTTGAAGTTTCAGAACAATGATGCTCAAATGCTCTTTTCACTTATTCGAAATGATGATTTTACAATGATTTTATTTGTTTTTTACAGATTTTACTGGGACTTATGCATGCTGCTACTTCTTGTGGCGAATTTAATCATCCTACCAGTTGCCATCTCCTTCTTCAACGATGACCTTAGCACGCGCTGGATCGCCTTCAACTGTCTGTCCGATACCATATTTCTAATAGATATCGTTGTTAATTTTAGAACAGGTAATCTTTTATCCAATTTATAAATTTCTGGACGCATTTTATAATATACCCAAAAATCAAATGCTGCAATAACTTTTTATATTATTACAGGAATAATGCAACAAGATAATGCAGAGCAAGTAATACTAGATCCAAAGTTAATAGCGAANGCCTTCAACTGTCTGTCCGATACCATATTTCTAATAGATATCGTTGTTAATTTTAGAACAGGTAATCTTTTATCCAATTTATAAATTTCTGGACGCATTTTATAATATACCCAAAAATCAAATGCTGCAATAACTTTTTATATTATTACAGGAATAATGCAACAAGATAATGCAGAGCAAGTAATACTAGATCCAAAGTTAATAGCGAAACACTATTTGAGGACTTGGTTCTTCCTGGACCTCATCTCTAGTATACCACTAGATTATATATTTTTGATCTTCAATCAGGTAAACGTACGTTGCAATTTGGCCGTGTTGTTCTTATTACTAGTTTTAATCTATCTTTATGTTGTTGATATTCTGTTTCAGCTTCGGTGTTCATTTGTTTTTAGAGTGTTATTTTGTTCTTTTTAATTTGTATTGTTTTATTACTCACCTGTGAACCTCTTACCCAACCGCTGCGAGAACCTCTCCGTCATCGTGTATCAAATTAGTGTCTCATGATTTAAGGTCTAAGAAATGTTCCAAGGTTTGCTAGCACCACATATATGTCACCGTTACTTTCAGTATCATTATGTAGCTTTTCGCACATTTACTGTTTGCACGTTTCTGGCCCCTCACTGGTAATTCATTTGAATGATCACAACAATATAATTCATTTGTTCTTAGCCGTGCAGACGGCGTTAAGTCTTTAAATTTGGTCTCTTGTTTGAATTATCTTTTCACTGTGATAATCTATCCAATAAGCACTTTTTCAATACCTGCACATTATACCAGGACTATCTTTTCACAATACAGATCACTTGCTGTTTTAAGGATATCTGCAGTTGTTATCTTCGCTGTGACAGCTACTTTTACTTCATAATCGCTTTCTGTATTCTTGATCACGTGACAATCGCACGTCTTCTTCTCTTCATATTTCATTATATCTTTATCAACCATTTGTGGCATAGTTACAGCATGTTTTTTTTATTAATTTTTTTATTGTAAAACTTCTTGTTCTTTTCATGATTTTTTTTTATATATTTTGCAAGATACAACACGACCAAATTGCATATTATGCAACACTTGTAATATTATATTTTAAAAGTTTTAAGAAAACTTTCAGCAATGACAGCAACTGAGCTTAATATAATGAAATAGGTCACCAATATATCGTTGCTATCACTAACAGAATTCTTAGTCTCTTTATAACCAGGATCGCTGTCAGTGGTGGTAAAGATTACTAAATTCTTATATCGCTCAGCGATCGTTTGAGGGAAAACGTTATTAATGATAAAATCGTCAATGCGCGTAATTAATTGCATTTGTATTATGTGCGCATGCATTAACTACATTCTACAACTCTACTTCAAAGGTATACTGCTTAAAGAGGAAGTATTATAGGACAATACTTTGTCTTCTGAACACATAAAAATAGTTTGTTTTAATTTAATATTATTATTGTATTTATATTTTTTTTCGATAAAGCAATGTGCCTACCGCAGCACTCTCTGCACCATCCTTGGTTAACCGGTAGAGATGCTTTGAAAAATAAGTCCGCGATTGCACTCTTTTGCTTAAAGTTCAATAAACAAAAAAAAAACGTATGAAAACGTAAGCTTTATAACATACATTTGAAGCAGACCAAATCAAACTTTTTTTTAGTAAAGAAAGCGTTGAGTCTCTATATCGGACAAGGATTAATAAGACACGTGTTTAGTTAAGTGACTAACGGATATTGGGATTACAACCTAACGTGCTATCGACAGCCCGACAATCCCGAGACTTGCGTAGCATCATTGCAATATAATTATCGCTAACACATACATATAATTATTAGTTGCTATGGGGACATTTGTGGTTCCTACAAAAGTTTTAAAAATCCAAAACAGCGATCCTGTTTCTATCCACACCCGTAACTATTACGATTGTAAATTTTTCAAAAACATAATTATAACATGTTCGTTACGCTTCAGCACTTTTCTTTGGCTGGCAAAAATCTTTGAAATCAGTAAATATGCATGTCTTACCGAATTATGTAAGATACAATGCCTGTTCATTGTGTGCTCTGAAGGTGACTCTGAGAGCATCAAAATATATATCGTTTACCAAAAACAATATAGATCTGTTTTAACAGGATTTCAGTGAAAACTTTCAAATACTACATGCGGGTCGCGCGCTGAGGATACTCCGATTAGCAAAGCTGCTATCATTGGTTCGACTGCTCCGTCTCTCCAGGCTCGTCCGATATGTCTCACAATGGGAGGAAGTATATGTAAGCCATCATCATCTGTTCCGAGCAACACATTCAATTTATTAAACTTACTATCCTACTGTATTACCACTAACACTGCTCTAACTACATTACGCTCACATATACTTAACATGACTAATAAAATAAAACAATAATATTGGATTAAGCTGTATTAAATTAATAAAATATATAATAAAAATGATGAATGATTCAATGATAATGTTATTAATCTGAAATTGTTTTAGTGCGTAGTGATCCTAAGATGTCTGATGGAGTTTGTTGTATTGTAATCCTGTATTATATACCATTGATCCCACCCTCCACTGTATTTGAGCCCAAAGTCCCGCTCTGCACTTCTCTACTGCTTCTCTGCAAGCTTCTTTCTGCCTGAGCACGCTCTCACACGTGACGTCTGATCTATCTTTTCTCTCTATGAGCCCGCGCCGCGACCGCGTCCTCGCGTCTGACCCGAACCGACTCACACTTGCCAACACGACATATTTATTATTTGCAAAATTATCAATAATATTTATTTGCCGCTTCTCAAGGCCTTTAGAATCGATCTGCTGAAGCTAAACACCAAAATTTCAAAAATTTCAAAACGCACCCATCGCGCGTATATTTAAAATAATTAAAACAAAACACACACTCAAATTATTAAAATCCCAAAATAAATCTGTTCCATTCGCGGGTAGAATGAAAATTCAAAATGTCGCTAAAATACCTCAATCGGGCAATGATTTCTTAAATTAAACCAAACATTCCATTCTAATTGGCAAAAAGTTTCGTCTAAAATCGTAAAAAAGCGGAGAGTCAGTGAGAAGTGGAGTACGGGGAGGGTGACGGCTACGACATCGCTGTGCCGGTGTTGTGTGCAGATGAGTCCCGGGCCGCAGCCGCGCGACGAGCCAGCCGACGCAGACGGCAGCGGCTCACGTGACCTCTTCTCGCAGGTGCAGCATGTCGCCCGCGCCCACCAGCGCCTAGAGTAGGGGATTAGCCCGTATACCACTCGTCTCGATGTTAGTGCATTCTATGTGTGCCGCACGCCCCCCCGGCCCCGCTCCGCCCCGCACACCCCGCGACTACCTTTGCCCGTCGATCCCGCCCGCGCTTCGGGCGCGCCTGGCTCTCTTCCTACTATCTCGTGTTTCTCGCTTGTTTTCTAGATCTTGCAGAATCTTCAAAAAAAGCGCACGGAAAGAAGGGGACGTCTGAGCTCCGACTTTGCCAAAAAGAAGGGGCACACCAAAAGCAATCTGATCTTCAAGGTAACCAGGGTCGGCACGAGCCGGCGCGCATGTGCTCGTTCGCCCGCTTAGCATGTTGCCGGCGGCGCCGCCCGGCGTCCTCTAGCCCGCTGCGTACGCTTCGCTTACTGTTTGTTTGTCGTTTCTGTTTGGCCCCCCTGGTCCTGCCGACGGGCGCGCGGGCGGACGCGCGAGGGCGCGGCTCGCGTGACCGTGAGGCGGCCGCGGCCACGCGACCCGCTCCAAGCCGCCACCAAGCATGCCGCTCCACGACTCGTCTCACGCGTTCATGTTTTGTTTCACACTTCTTTACGACAATTCATCGGTAGTAAATCATCGCGAAGCTTCAACTCGAGCGTCCTTATCGCGCGCAGTCCGCACGGCTTCCTTTAGAGGCGGAATGAACCGATTTGTTCTGAGGAGCTAATAAATATGTTCTCTTTACAGTTTCTCAACATGGCTTCCGTGTTCATGCGGATATTCAACTTAATATGTATGATGCTGTTGATCGGCCATTGGTCCGGATGTCTACAGTTCCTGGTTCCTATGCTGCAAGGATTTCCACCAAACTCGTGGGTTGCTATAAACGAGTTACAGGTCATTATTTCCATAATTAATTTTGATATTAGAAGACAACTTGAATATGTTATTCAAAAATCCGTTACCAACTTTTAAAACTATTATTACGCAAATTCATATCATAATAAAAAGAACGCTAGAGATTTCTATTCATGAACAATGAAATAAACATGAATGAGAGAGAACGAGATAAATAACTTTACCCAAAAATTTATAGGGAAACCTAAATAACAATAGTTTCGTACCGTTTCAGGAGGCTTTTTGGTTAGAACAATATTCATGGGCGCTGTTCAAGGCAATGTCACATATGTTGTGCATCGGTTACGGACGGTTCCCTCCTCAATCACTCACCGACATGTGGCTCACGATGCTCTCGATGATATCAGGAGCCACTTGCTACGCGCTCTTCCTAGGTCACGCAACCAATCTCATCCAGAGTCTCGACTCTTCACGCAGGCAATACCGTGAAAAGGTAACACGGATTTGTTAAATACATATCAAACCATTCTTCATGTTTTTTAAATTATCCCCTAAATTGTTATGAACACCTACATATATAAACCTCTGGCACCGTAACAAAATAAAAATAATAAAAGTTTCTAAAAAAAATAGATAAAACATTACCGGCCCCAAATAATACACGCATGTGCTTAATAAAGCAGATCATTAAAGCAACCATTGCCTGTTTCAGAGATTAGACGTGAGTACAGAGCAGAATGTGTGTTTAGTGTTATATAGTGTGTGATCTTCATGAATTCATCAATATCTGCACAAATTAATAATTCATAAACGTGTGTCAACTAACATTAAAGATTCATACAGCATATCATTATTGTACAGAACACGTTTTTGAAGTTATACTTCTTTAGGCGCGTTATGAAAAATTTATGAGAGTGAAATTTTACGATGCGCACGCATCGTGACACAAAATTAACAGAATGAAGTTGCCCACCAAATTGCTCATTACAATACGACCGACGTAACTTGGCCAGTCTGAATATAGCCGCAGGTGAACTTTCCGAACCGTACCGAGAATTACCGAATTTATACGATGTCAAGAAAAGGGTTGTCCAATATGCGTGTTTGAGGATGTTGTTTAATCGATTTTTTTTCAAATTGATTAAAAAAAAAAAAGAAAAAGAAATAAATTTAATAAAAATAAAGTATAACTTCTTAAGCGCGTACATAAGTACACGCACCCTTTTTTTATTAATGGGTGTTCATAACAGTTTACTTCACAACGGTATCTCTAACCATATGGATTGTTAAAAGCGTGAATACACAGTTTGTTCCTCAGGTTTCATCTTCTAACGAAGGTTGGCAGTCATTAATGCGATTTAGAACTTAAACACCACAGTTCGAAACAAATATTGGGGGCTTTTGTTAAACTATTGGCACAGGTTTTCCCGCCAGGTTGATTTCTTTATCCTGACAGTCCTCTTTCCTTAAAGGACAAAGGAGATCTAATTAATGTGCTATGTAAATAGCAAGTTTCTTTCACTGTCTAATTGTACATAAGCTGTGGGGGTATTGCATGTGTGGCAGTGTGTTTTAAAAAACATATACCTACCTATCCTGGAAATACTTTTAAAATTGTTCTATATTAAATTCTAGGTGAAACAAGTAGAAGAGTACATGGCGTATCGCAAATTACCACGTGAAATGCGTCAACGTATCACCGAGTACTTCGAACACAGATACCAAGGGAAATTCTTCGATGAGGAAGTAATTTTGGGCGAGCTGAGCGAAAAACTGCGCGAAGATGTCATCAACTACAACTGTCGCTCACTTGTGGCCTCTGTACCTTTCTTTGCAAACGCCGACTCCAACTTTGTATCAGATGTCGTCACCAAACTACGCTATGAAGTATTTCAGCCCGGTACGTGTGACTGTTTAATATTTATAAAGCTAAAACCGACGGACCCATCAACACTTTATCAAGTTCAAAGTGTTTTTGACTTCCTGCTTAATGAAATTCTGCTCCGTATTTTTTTTTGTTATTTTTATTTATTTCTTAGATGGGTGGACTAGCTCACAGCCCACCTGGTGTTAAGTGGTTACTGGAGCCCATAGACATCTACAACGTAAATGCGCCCACCCACCTTGAGATATAAGTTCTAAGGTCTCAAGTATAGTTACAACGGCTGCCCTACCCTTCAAACCGAAACGGCCGGCCCGGCCTATTATTGCTTCACCTACCCGCGCGGACTCACAAGCGGTCCTACCACCAGTAATTACGCAAATTATAATTTTGCGGGTCTGATTTTTATTACACGATGTTATTCCTTCACCGGGGAAGTCAATCGTGAACATTAATTTGTTGAATACGTATTTCATTAGAAAAATTGGCACCCGCTTGCGGGATTCGAACACCGGTGCATCGCTTCAACACGAATGCACCGGACGTCTTATCTTTTAGGCCACGACGACTTCGAATATAATTTCTTTCCAAAAATATTAACTTAAAAATTTACAATGCACTTTTTGCTTGTTCTCAGGTGACATTATCATAAAGGAAGGAACAATAGGAAATAAAATGTATTTCATCCAAGAAGGCATCGTAGATATAGTCATGGCCAACGGTGAAGTTGCCACCAGTCTATCCGACGGTTCGTACTTCGGAGAAATCTGCTTGCTAACAAACGCTCGCAGAGTAGCATCCGTCCGCGCCGAGACGTACTGCAATCTGTTCTCTTTGTCGGTGGATCATTTCAACGCCGTGCTAGACCAGTATCCGTTGATGCGACGCACGATGGAAAGTGTCGCAGCCGAACGACTGAACAAGATCGGCAAAAACCCGAATCTGGTGGCGCACCGCGAAGACGACACGACATCCGAAGGGAACACGATCAACGCAGTGGTTAACGCTCTCGCGGCAGAAGCAGAGCACGTGAGTCTGTCAGACGACAGTGTGGCACGACTGTCGGAGAGGTCGCTGGGGCTAGCACTGCAACCGCTGCAGGCGGCATCGTGTCGCATGGCAGGTGTAGCCCTACCGGGGCTGGGCGTAGCGGCTGCGCTGCCGCGTCCCAAGTCGGAGCACGACTTCAGTTCGACGCAGGCTCAACCGCCGTCGTTGTCGTCGGTCGGAGCCGCCTTCCACAAATCGGACGCGGGCATCGCACCCTGACGCCGCACGCTCTGCTAGGCCTGCCGCGGCACGCCGCGACGCGACGCGACGCTCCCGACACTAGGCTTAGTGCGAGGGCCGCTCGCTAGTTGTAGCGTAGACTCGACTCTAGTAGCTGCGACTTCGCCGGCCGCCCGCCGCGCGCGACGCCCCTTGAATCTCATTTTGTGATCTTATACTTAATTCTCCTGTGTTATAATTTAGGTTAAATTTTATATCATTGACGCTGTGAGGAATCGACGAATACGTGACGTATTCCGATTGTATAGATATAAATGTATACCTGTTGTGTATTGAAAAAAACGATTACTATTAAATCTTTATAGGGAGATCTTTATAGATACCTTGCCATTATTAAAAGAAAGAATAATGATTTAGACTAGACTGAAATTTAAAAATATCAATATTTTATGCTACATGTAATGACGTTTGAAATTGATCTTTGTTGATACGGGGTATTCGATGGCGAAACGGTGGGATATAAGTGCATAGTAATAAATCAACGTGCCTGAATAACACGGTTCAGAGACTTTATATTGTTCCATCGATTTCCGTTCCATTATTTTATTTTACTGTGTAACAGTGTTATTGAATCGTTGCGGAGTACGTGGGGAGGTGACATTTATGACGCATTCTCGCCTAAAAATTATGATTTACAACTAAGTTAACTTGTTTCGATTATCAGTTAAGCTTTCAATTGCGGACTAAACAGAAAAGGAACAGCAGCCTTCTAATATTCTTCTAACGTTAAACACAAGAATTACAAGGAAACATTCCTTAGTAGGTATATATCTAATTGCGCCTCACAAAAATCTCACGCTGTACAAGTGACGCACAAGTTAATTCTCACATACGATTCAAATAGCATACGTTGCTTTGTTTAACTTTAATTATAAGTAGTTATATTCACCGATATAAAAGGGCATAATTAGCGCCAGCATTAATATCTCGGTTTCCTAAGTAGAGGTGATATAGTTAGAGCTTCGGAAGTTTCGAGAATTATTTCTGATGTAAATATATTTTATTGTGAGTTTGCGCGTTTATGCGGTTCGATAAATTTACGTAAGTCTAGGGGGCGTTCGGTCGAGCGGTTCAGTCAATTAATCCGTGCTCTCGCGGCGCGAGACGGACGTCTCTTATCTCAATGCACCACTAAACTTCATAATTTCATTTTAATTGTAGGCGAAAATAATTTATTGTCGATAGTGATCATTTAGTAGTAATAAGTAGGCCAAAGCGTTAACAAATTCGGACGAATTACGTATGTGATAGTGGGAATGCTAAAGCTGCACGCGCTTCGGCCGTACTCTCCGCGACCGACATTAGCGTAGCTCGAATGCATGCAACACGTGCTTCAGGACACCGGAAATTAGTTTCACGTTCCATTACTCCAACTATACGCGTTCGATTCACTCGGAACTGGAACGATTGCTTATCAATAAGGCTTGCCTNACAAATTCGGACGAATTACGTATGTGATAGTGGGAATGCTAAAGCTGCACGCGCTTCGGCCGTACTCTCCGCGACCGACATTAGCGTAGCTCGAATGCATGCAACACGTGCTTCAGGACACCGGAAATTAGTTTCACGTTCCATTACTCCAACTATACGCGTTCGATTCACTCGGAACTGGAACGATTGCTTATCAATAAGGCTTGCCTGTATTCACACCACTGTAGACACTTATATAATTAGGGGAATAGTTTTAATGAGCGACATATCCTAGCGAAGCTCGGGAATAGGGTCGCGGAGCGGACGTCCCGGAACGCGAAATCATCATCGTTGATTAATACTTAGTGTCATGACAAATTTGTAAATGACGATTTTGCGAATGTTGAACTTTAGCCAAAATATAGTTAATGAATGAAGAACCAATATGCATTAGCTTTCTTTGTAGAAAAACGCAGCCTAGTTCAGATCGACAATTAACACCAATAGATACTTTATATACTCATAAGATTTATATATTGATCATAGCAGAAATATTATCTGTCAATTTATCTACAAAGAGAATAACAAAATATTATTGCGTTTCATTCCCAGAGGCATTTATTTATTGTTATTTTATCAATCTAACATTAATGCTTTTATAAATTATATAAATTTTATAGAAGAAATCTATTTTTGATTGTGAAGTTAAACTAATGATTGTATGAAAGAGAATCTATTACTATATCAAAAAAGAGTTTTAATTTATAAATGTTATTTGTTAATTATTTAAAAATAATTTCTGGTAATTATCTATTTTCACCAAAAGTGCTCATCGCTGTAAACAAATTAGAGAAAATGCATTAAAAGAATGAAGAAAACTGTTCAGTTGTTTGATTTTATTCTACTAGTAGTAAGCTTAGTTTCATTCCAATCAAGTAGGAACTGTTTCCTGTCCCTCCTATAAGTACCTACTTGCAGCAAAGTAGTCCTATGTCCGGTATTCAGAATGGGATACCTGTGATATAATAAATACAAGTTTTAAGAAACAACTTGGCTGTACTTCTGGTTAAATCATTGTCCATTAGTGGCTATGACTACTTACCTTCAGGAGGCGTATGCTCGTGTGCATAAAATGGTAATAAAAAAGTGTAAATATAATATATATATAAGTCGGCTGGGCGTCCTTGGGGTGAGCCGCGCCGTCTGGTTGTAGTGTTGACCGCGGTAGCCCCCCTACCTCATTCGGGTTCTGACCTCGGAGGGGATCGGACGTCGGGTGTAAGAGTGCAGGGGAGTCGTTTAGTGGGTGGGTACTAAAATCCTTGGGCCCGCGGTCTGCTCACAACACCATGCAGACCGTTGAGTCTCACATACCCCGCGCGCCCCTTTTGCGCGGGGACCTCGTAGGAGGTTCGGCCCTCTAACCGAAAAAAAAAAAAAAAGGATCAAACTCATATTCCAAGGAGGGTTTCGCGTTACGATATCTTTAGGTTTCGATATCCGGTGGGTCGCGACATAAACATTTAACACAAGCAGAGAAAAAATATAGAAACTGTTAGGCCTACTTGGTTTCACATCCTCATAGCCTTACATTGATACCCATCATACATGCTAGAACATAATATGCAGCCCTAGTGTGAGATATCAACAGAATCACGGTCTCACGGTCCACGTGCTTGAAGTGGTTACCAGAGTCCGTAGGTATCATACTGTGAATGTGACCACCCACCATGAGACATGAGGTCGAAAGCTCTATTGTATTATACAACAGTTGTGCCACCCGTTAAAACGGGAACGCATGACTATTTCAGGGCAGAAATAGACAGAACGGTTTACCTACCCTACTATACAATTAAATACTGATTAGCGATCGCAGTACACTGGTACATTCTGAAAACACTGCTGCTCATTCTCCGGTGAATAGGCATGATGACTAATTTTCAAAATCTATTCTATGATATTCAGAAGTATCTATTATGTCAAAAATATATCATATTTCTGTAGAAAATAAAGGCGTAATTTTTAGCGTAATTCGCTCTGATTGGTGTTTAAGCTATCATGGCTGATTCTTGTATTTTTTAGATTTATTTTAGCAAATAAATCATACATCTCGTCAATAATATGAAAATAAATACATTTTTCAAAATCCTTGAATTCTGTTTCATTAGATCAATTAAATATTTTGGGGATTTTGTCATCATGCCTATTCCATAATCGCCTTTTACGATATTCGCGGAAAGAGATGGGCTGATGCTATTCGAAACCAACACAGCCGACACAGTCATCTTTTTACTTTTCAGTTCATATAATAATATATAAATTTTGTACGTTCATAACAATCTCTCCAATTTTAACTTTATTTAGGAAATCAAAATCAGTTCCACTAAAAAAAGGTTTGCTAAACGTAGTCATAAGACACATAAAAATTTAGTCATGACTCCTACTTTTTTGAAATCCATTTAAACGACTAATTTTTGCAAAGTTAATAAGCTATTCGTTCATTATTCGCTAGTTATTCGAAGGTAATACGCTATTTTATTAGCCAAATAAATATATCTGTCGTCGAAGATGAACATTTAATGTGATTTACTAGTCCACTTATTGATTATATTAAAATGTAATTAATAAGATATAATTTTTTTAGTTAAATAAAATAATAGAGATAAGAATCGATACATTGCACGAATAATGAACACGGCGTTAAAGTATTCGTTTAAAGTTATTTATTTTATGTGTTTAACAATCATAGCTAAAGTCTATCTAAGCCGTACGTTTTAACCATTTGCCAATGTTACATTTAAAACAACACATTGACGTTTTGTTAATGTCAATCATTGTCACCGAAGTAAACGGTCTAAAAACGTGTGATAAAATTCTCAGTGATTGTTGCAGTTGATTTGATGTCAGATAGGAAGTTTTAGAAAAATGTTTCGGACCAAGCATAAGTTATAAAAAAAACCACGTCTAAATAAACGGAAATAACGTCCGTTACTAAAACACCATATTTTTTTATTCCTAGTAAATTATAAGTTCTGTAAATTAAACCTGGATTGAAGATGTCGACTAGGAGAGCGAGAATAAAAGCTGTAGCGGCACTTCCGCCTCGTAGGAAAAATGCTGAAAACTCGGAGAATAAGAATCAACAAGGCCCAAGTACTAATGATCTTCAGAACGTTCCAAAAAGTCCAAATGCTACTAAACATGACAATGTGGCAAAGACATACCAGCGTGCTTCGGTTGCTAATTCACCATCGAAATCTCCACATAGTAGTGTGATAACGCAGAATACAGATAGACAACCTCATGTTAATAGAGCTGCAACACCGGTTAACAAAGGGAACATAACTCCTAAGCTATCTGATAGAGTGTCGGTAATTACTTCTACTGCAGGGGTTAAATCCGGTGTTTTTGCATCTCCTCACGCTAAAAGTAGCCCTTTAAGGAAATACATACCGTCACCAGTGCTGGCTGCAATGAATACGGCTGAAGTAACTAATAAAGCGGTTACTCCTGAAAAAAGTGATGCAAAAAAGAATAGTGATAGTACAAAGTCTAGTGGGAATAACAGTACTGAGATTATACAAAAGATCAGTGATTCTGAAAGTTCTACGAGTAAAAGTGGCACAAACACACATAGAAGTGACATTCCAGATGGTAAGAAATGTTCAAAATGCACACAAAAGCTGTAGTCATTTTTATTGAACAACTTTTTCAGATGCTTTTCAAGTTATATTTAGAACATATTTCATAATATGTACTATCTTAAAATTTAATCCACTTTTCCTCTGCCAACCTATATAAATGAAAAATAATTTTAATTATAATGGGACTTCAATGTACAAGTAGTATTTTAAATATAATTTTGTCAGTACCAAAAAAAGTCTTCAATAATTTTTATTACTGGCCTGTTCTTCAATCCCACCTTTATCTATATAAAACTGATTATAAGTTACAAGTTTTACTGAAGTCTGCGGCGGTGGGCCGTATTCTCGTTTGCCAACAAGGGCAATAAAAAAAAAGAAATATATGCAAAAACAAAATCCCCAATGCTTTTTATCCTTTGCTTGTTATCCCAAATGCTTAACAATTTCAGATTATAGTGTACCAAGTGTACCTGAGAGTATCACAGAAGATCCTATGGATGGTATTGTACCTCTACAGCCAGTTAGTGCACCAAAACCAATAGCTTTGCTCAAAAATGAGATTATATCAGAAAATGTGGAGGTTCTGTTTGATCCCATTGTACCTCTGCCTTCACCCAGCAAAGTGCGACCAAAGCTACGGCCCGTGCCTCGATTGGGGCCCCTAAGAAGGAACAGTGTGCAGGTTATTTGTTTTATAACATTTATTTTTTAATGCACACTTAAATATATACCATATTATATGTCTACTGCTCTCATCATACTGCCTGATGCCCAT
The DNA here is from genome assembly GCF_003987935.1 of Bombyx mandarina. Next base: position 7,570,258 of record NW_021011477.1, on the reverse strand, counting down.
TGATGCCCATTACTGCTGCACGAGTAGTCTAGCAGTATGCATGGAGCATCTGAAACTAGCGGCAACCACTTGACATCAAGTGAAAAAAATAATTTAAATCTAACCATAATTTTAATTTTCATAAGACCTCCAAGAATCATTTGCATTGGAACTGTCTCATAGAATCTGTGACGTCAAAAGTTTTTTTTTCATATATCTATACTGGAATATGAAAATGTGAGGTTCGAAATGACATGTACAAATAATAATACAATCCACACACACTTGGCTTTGTTCTCAAAATTTAAACAAAATGTTTTCATAATTTCGGACAATTAATACAATTTTCAACTTCATTAAGGATCTATTCATAAATACACCTGTTAAAACAATTTCCATGAAATAATTTCCATGTAAGCATTATGTAATAATTTTTCAATATACAGATATGAAAAATAATTTGTTACATGATTATGTATACATTAGCTTTTTAAGGTCGATTCATACAAGCATGCTGGTAGCTTGCAAGTCGTCAGATTGTATGTCCTACCATTAAAATTGATCATCATAAAAATAGACGTCAGAAGTAAGACAGACAGGTCAGTGATACCTACCTACTCATCCAAGCTACAACATCCCCTACCAACAGTAAATAGGCAAATTATACAATGTTTTTATTATCATTATTCCTTTATTATGAAAATTAATTGTGAATGTGTGACAATAAGGGTCTATTTGACCATAATAGTATATCATCAAATCGGTCAGGTAAGGTCTATAACCGTATTTTGGATGGATGGATATCCATAAAATTTACTCATCCTTGGGTTTGAGGCTATACTATTAGAGTAGCTATTTCAGATGATAACCTCCAAACGATTTCACACATTTCAGTTTTGATGTAATAATTGTTTTTGTTTAGGCAGCGGCTTGGCTCTGCCCCTGGCATTGCTGAAGTCCATGCGCGACGGTAACCACTCACGAACAGTTGGGCCGCATGCTCGTCTTCCTAAAAAAAAAATTAAAAAAAAAAACGCGTAACCTATTTGATTTACCTGAGGTTTAATAAATTTCAACAACAGAACAGTGAAATATTACAAAGTTTATCTGTCAAATTATTTCATACAAATAGATTTGATCGGTTGTGATAACCAAAACATTGCAATACATTACGCTTCATTTTGACGTGATAACGTCTTATAAATCAATGAGCTCCGGCTAAAAGTGTCACGTTATGCTTGACCTGAGCCTGAGCGTGCAAGCGAGAGCGCGGAACAAGCGATAGAGAGACATAATCGGCGCAGCGTTTTTTTTTTTAAATTAGAACTTTATGAAATGTGTAGGTTATATGGTACATACTACAAATAAATAAAATAATAAATGTACTTTCCCAGGGGAGTGCGAGTGAGTCTGAAGATGAAAGTCGTCGTTCGTTGCTGGGTCACAGATCAGCGACGCCGTTACCGATGCGACAGCGACACGACTCTCACACCACGCAACACTCGAATTTAAACCAGTAATGTTGCCATCTTTATGATTTAACAGTACTAAAATCAATCAATACCACGGCAATATTATAGAAAGTTATTGTGATTGCCTAGTTGACCAACCCTAGTTTTTTTTTGTAACAATCGACATCCAACTTATCTATTTATGTATAATGTATTTAATAACGAAATGAATTCCATGAAAATTATATTCTGGTATGTTCAAAGTTATTTACATCGACTTGAGAAATAGTAATTCTTTTAAGCTAGCATAGCTTTTATCGCGGACTTTGAGCGTGGCGACCGAATCAAGAAATTCCGTAACGAAAATAAAACCTAACACCTACCATGTAGCTCGCGTTCAACACATTCACACGTTGCGCTTGTGTAGTGTTTGTGAATAAGCGCGCGGCTTGACGTCGCTTTTGTTAATGTTTATAAATATAGCGTGGTCTTATTTTATATATATATATATAAAAAATATATTATTACATTATTATTGTCTAACTATAATTGCATAAGTTGATTAAAAATGCTATGCAATAGCAGTCCCCAAGTGCTACACGTGTTTTTTATTTAAATATAAATTATTTCTTCTATTTAATTATTTCGTTTCAGAGACACAAATAGAACGAGAAATGATTCAATTTGTTCTGTCGTCAGTCAACCGACCACTGCAAATCCAGCTTTATCTCCCACCAAAGAAAAGCATTACCAAACAAAGTAAGTTAATGTACATGCAGCTTAATTTTACTTCATCAGTAAATTGAATAGCTAGTGACAGAAGACAGCTGTTTAATTTTACAAGTGTCACGTGATCTTTATCGGTGAATCGTGAATGAATTTATCCGAATAACTTAACTGCTTTGACACATTAAAGCAGTTTTTTTTTTTGTGTGCACCAAATGTACTATTTAGATTTCTTAGATATAGGCTTAGTAAACAAAAAACCGAATATAGTTACGAAGTGTATTGCATTTTTGAACAACATTCGAAACCCGCTGTGCCCCTGGTATTACTGACGTCGATGAGCGACAGTAACTACTTACCATCAGGTGGGCCGTATGCTCGTCTGCCTACAGAGGCAAAAAAAAGTAATTCAAAGGTGGTGTTCTTACTGGTGGTAGGACCTCTTGTGAGTCCGCACGGGTAGGTACCACCACCCTACCTATTTCTGCCGTGAAGCAGTAATGCGTTTTGACTTGAAGGCGGAGCAGCCGTTGTAACAATACTGAGACCTTAGAACTTAAAATCAAGGTGGGTGGCGCATTTACGTTGTAGATGTCTATGGGCTCCAATAACCACTTAACACCGGGTGGGCTGTGGGCTCGTCCACCCATCTAAGCAATAAAAAAAAATAAAAAAGATTCAGATCGTCGAATAAAACACAGTTATCAAATAAAAAGGTTTTACTAATTCGATTAAAAACTCAAAGCCTTAGGACTCACCTACTAGTATAATATGCGTGTTTCATCATCAAAGCCTCTGGTAACAGTAAAAACGTGACGACAAATGTGGTTTCTTAGGACTCGAAGACAGGAGATGAGTCGCCGTATGGCCGCTATGCGTCGGCGGCGGGAGACTGCCCAGCGCGATACGATGACCATGTACGATCTCATATTCCACAACCCCTCCACCAACCCTATGATGTGAGTAGATATTTTACACGCTTTCCCTGTGCTTTTTCGTTGACACTGTTTAAGTAATCAGATAGACCCGAAAGCATATTGAATTGAAGTCGTCGTGGCCTAAAAGATAAGACGTCCGGTGCATTCGTGTGTAGCGATGCACCGGTGTTCGAATCCCGCAGGCGGGTAACAATTTTCCTAATTAAATACTTAAGTTTAATTAAGTACTTAAGAAATGTTTGCGACTGACTTCCACGGTGGAGGAATAACATCGTGTAATAAAAATCAAACCCGCAAAATTATAATTTGCTTCCTTACTGGTGGTATTGTGAGTCCACGCGGGTAGGTACTACCACCCTGCGTATTTCTGCCGTGAAGCAGTAATGCGTTTCTGAGACCTTAGAACTCATATCTCAAAGGTGGGTGGCGGCATTTGCGTGTCTATGAGCTCCGCTAACAACTTAACACCAGGTGGGTTGTAAGCCACCCACCTAAGCAATAAATAAAAAAAAACATAATACTTTAAAAACGCAAATTTGGTTACACAATTGGTTTGGTTTGGCTTAAAGGACCATGTGGACCTAGATGCAGTTTTAGCATAACGTATACGTTAAAAAAAATTATATATTATACATGTATAAGAAGAAAAAAATAGTTTTTTTAAATGACCTACAATAACGGTTACATAAATCTTTCAAACATTTTTCGATTGCAGTCCAGATCAAGACGAAATTAAAGCTCAAGAGGCGAATAAAGCATCACAGAATCAGCCTGACGAGAGCGAAAATGACGACCCGAACGATCCGCCGTCGACGGGCGCGGCTCCCGTACCACAGATCAAACTAGGACCCAACGGCGAAATTATACTGGACGAACAGAGTTTGGTACGTGTTGTACTGTCTGCACGCAAATAATCTAGCGACTTATTATTATAATAGTTGGCAATCTAAGGCGCTGTTGTTGATATCGAGTAATACAATTATGCTCATGTTCCAAACCCTCTGGCAGGTACCAATAATTTTCGTTAGCGAATATATAACGTACAAGTATTTACGGACGACTTGTACCGTCAAGGATTATTAAAAATAAAAATTGTTTTAAAATTGGAAACAGTATTTAAAAACAAGTTGAATTAAAAATTAATGTAACCATTTATTTTTATTTTGGTTGTCGTGGATAGGGCGATAATAGGTCATAAGTTATAAAATGGTTGTATTGTCAACAGTCCCTTATAGACTCGTTGTGGACTTTAATGACAATTGTGTTCAAATATTCCACTCCATAAATCAAGCTAATACTTTTTTTTTATTAAAATGTGTAATAAAAAATATATCGGAAAAGTACGAAAAGACCTTGGCACCTACCGTGCGGATACGTACCTTGGCACGTACCCGCACGGGTAGGTGCCAATGTCTTTTCGGACCCCTGACTTTAAAACTTGCGACCATCCAATTATATGTGAATTTTGAGAATAGTTTTAGGATGCCAAAATACAAGTTTTTAGATGGTAATATACTGGGTATGTCGATTCCCCGAGATATTCACGTAATCTGGCCTAAAATGACTAGACTAGTATGTATAAACACGCGTTAATTAAAGCAGTAGCTCCAACGTAATGTTACCTATATGACGTCTGTCCTGCCCTGCGAAATTTCATATACCGATAAACCCGTGAATTGCAGGTGATAAAGCAGTCGAACAACGGGCGTAAAGTGTCGAGCGAGGTCCGCGAGGGCGCGTGGAACGAGCGCTCGAGCGGCTACCGGCGCAGCGCGCGCACCGCCGACTGGACGCACGACGAGACCGTGCGCTTCTACCGCGCGCTCGCCGCCATCGGGACAGACTTCACGCTCATGGAGCCCCTGTTCCCGGGCAGGACCAGGCGAGACCTCAAGCTCAAGGTTCGTTATTGCCTTTGGACACGCTGCAGACGAGTACGCAGCGGCTTGGCTACGGTAGGCAGCGGCTTGGTTACGGTAGGCAGCGGCTTGGCTACGGTAGGCAGCGGCTTGACTACGGTAGGCAGCGGGATTGCTATGGTAGGCAGCGGCTTGGCTCTGCCCCGGCATTGCTGAAGTCCATTGGCCAGGTATGCTCGTCTGCCTACAGGAGCAAAAAAAAAAGAGTATACGGGCACGCCTTTTTTTTATTGCTCTTGATGGTGAGTGCTTACCGTCGCTCATGGACGTCATCAATGCCAGGGGCAGAGCCAAGCAGCTGCCTCATCGTCACTCAAGGACTCAAGGACAGCATAACAACGGCCTACCTTTTTTTTTTATTGCTTAGGGGCCATCCATAAAGTACGTCACACGAATTTTAGGACTTTTGAACCCCTCCCCCCCTCCTTGTCACAGGTTGTCACATTTTTATAACCCCCCCCTCCTGATGTGACGTCACACATTTTTTAAATTTATGTATGTATTTAAAAATAATCGAGAGAAAACAGCTATTTTCATTTTTTACTTATTTTTATTAAATAATAATCTAATAAAATCAACATAAAGTCCAACATTTCATAAAACCGAAAAAACAAACGACTAGTTAGAAAATAATAAACGATTAATTATATTAATTAAAGATAAAAAACTTAATTATCGAGTGTCCATGGACTTTGGATCCACTCTTTTATATCAGCTATTACTGGTAAATCAGGCACTTCATTTTCGTTCTGAATTTGAACGTCAGGAACATCCTAATTTGAGTGTCTCACTTGCATTACAACGCCGCTCTAGAAGTTAAATGACGTTGCATGAGAGATTATCGCATAGCGAGAATGCTAAATTATTAATAAATATAGATCAAGTTTGTAAATTTTTAAAATTTTTAATTCACATACAAACTTTGCGTTTTAGTATTTTAAATTTTAACATGTGACGTCACAAAAGTGTTGACCCCCCCATGCCCCTTGTCACACGATGTCACACTTCGGTGATACCCCCCCTCCCCATTAACGTGTGACGTACTTTATGGATGGCCCCTTAGATGGGTGGACGATCTTACAGCCCACCTGGTGTTAAGTGGTTACTGGAGCCCATAGACATCTACAACGTAGACGCGCCACCCACCTTGAGATATAAGTTCTAAATTCTCAGTATAGACACAACGGCTGCCCCACCCTTCAAACCGAAACGCATCACTGCCGCGCGGATTCACAAATGGTCCTACCTACAAAAAAATAAATATGCTAAAGATCCGAGAGTAGAACAGAATAGTCGCTCTAGCTATTTCTCTAGGGAACATGCGTACAAAGGTCAGCAGTTTTTAAAGTAATTTGAACATAAAAAATTGAGGACAACTCACACACGATCAATCAATCACCTGTCCGTAAACTTGGAATCCTAAAAACTAGGGACTAACAAACAAACTTAGATATTTTTAAATTGTAGTAACTTATATACATATATATTATTTTTTTAGTTTAAAAAAGAAGAGAAACTGAATATAGCCCAAGTCGACAAAGCTTTAAGATCTCGCGTTGAATGGGACGCTATGGGGCTTCACGAAGAGTTTAAGGAGGAACGAGCAGAGGCCGCTAAAAGAGAAGAAGAGGCAAAACAGCGACTGGAGAAGCAGAAGAAAGAGAGGCAGGAAAGAAACAAAGAACTACGGGGATATAGACAGAGTACATACAATTTTATTTTATGTAATCTAACTGCTGAATTGAATGAAACAAAATGTTAACCTAAGGCTAATTCAATATGGTGACAAAATTACACAGAACTGATGCAACCATTATGAATGAACTACCCTGCAGAAACGCACACAATATTTTTGTTAAATAATTATTTAGTAATTTTAAGCTTTTATGTTGCAGGTATGAGCAAAAAACTGTTGGAGTCGTCAGTCCTGCGATGCGATTTGAGCAACGTAGATCACACGGCGGACGACATAATAGCTAGAGCGTCCGAGTTCAAGTCGCAAAAGAAACGTAGACCAAAAAAATCTATCGGTCAAAAACCAAAACCTGAGCCGGGACCTGGTTCGACATCGTCCCTGGCAACCCTGTCTGTGAGAAACAATAGAAAAACACAAGAATCAAAGAACAGCGTCAGCGACATGGCCGTCATAACGAAAATAGATCCAAAACCGGCCAATATGTTGTTGGATAATATTAGCAATCCTTCAATGCCGTCGAACATTGAGACAGGATCGTTAGTCGTGTTGACGGTCAACGACCCCAATTCGCCGACAAAGAAAATGTTGCAAACCTACATAGCGCGGGAGAAAGGGAAGCTTTTGCCTGTCGATTTACCTCCTTCACTATTGAACTCTGTAGTCGGTTACGTAAGAAAAGAAACAACGGACAGTAACGCGTCTATGGTGTCTTCGCCTATGACGTCGGCCTCGCCGAACAGTGTTGCCAGTATGGATAGCAGAATCAGTGTTACTCCATTACAGGTAAACCCAAGTCCAAATAAGCGACAAAGGAAAAATTCATATACAATTACGCCTCTCTAGCAGCTCATAATGTAATAGTGCATAATAATATTTAGAGTAAACTTGTGTACAATAAGTACAATATATTTTAAGATGTAAATGTTGAAACCGATTTGATCCATTGCCAAATGATTTTTTATTATTACGTACACAAAGTGCAAAAACGTTTAGCTATTCGGTGAAGTTACACCAAAATAATAGATCTTGACAATTACAATGGTCGAATCGAAATTATGATCTCAAATATATTATTTATTTATTTACTAAAAAGATGTTACTCGTACTTTTTACGCAAAATGTTTCAAGAATATTAGAGTACATAATATTCCAATGTTAAGCTAGTTGATATGCTACTAGAATGTAATCAATTAAAAATAGAATGTGATACCGAAGGTAATTTAATTTTTTTAAATACCCAATGTTAACTAACTTCTATTAGGAAGTTCTCAATGCGAGAAGTTCTCTGTGGGCCTCGATTTTGTTTAAGTTGCACAGATGGAAATATTATTGCACATTAGGTACATAATAAGAAGATTAGTTATATTTCCCAACAATAATATAACACTTTTTTAAAGATATTATTATCCGCAACCCGCTTCGTCAGATTATAGAAACAGAGTTCAACATGCTTCATCAATACTAGGTACATTGAAACTTCTTTAAACAACACTTTATAAGACTCCATATCACACACATATTGTATTGTAAAATATATATTTTAGATATAAAAAAAATGGGTACCTAATTACGGCTCCTTGTGAGCACGAATAATTATCACCGCCTTGCCAGTTTCTGTCGCAAATCAGTAATGCGTACCGGCTTAAAGGGTGGAACAATCTTTATATTATACAATCGAGACAAACCTCATGTCTCAAGGTGAATAGCGGACCCACCTATTGATAGACATTACAGGTTACAGTTCCGGTAAACACAACACCAGACGGGTCGTCAGCTCGTTCCTCTTACAAGTAATAAAAAAATATGTGGTGGTACCTACACGTGCACACTCACAAGAACGTCCTACCCACAGCAATTACGCAGATTATAATTTTTGCGAGTTTCATTTTTATTAGGTACACGATATTATTTATGTATGGTTCATATATGGTTCACTTTATCAATGACGGATTTGGAACACTTAGAGCAATAATAACAAAGGCAGGTTATTTATATGAAATTAACTTTTAAAAAAGCTTCCACATGTATTTATTTACAGAACTTAAATCAACTAGTTTTCGTACTGATAGTTTATGAGTGAACTTCTATGACGTCGTGAGGGAACCATTGTGATCCTTCTAAACTGTCCCATAGCGAAATGTTTACGTCCAAAAATTCATTATTCATATGATCCACGTCGATTGGTTTCTTGTGATCTGAAAATGACAGTTTATTAAATAATTTTGAGCACTTACTAGTCTGTCTCGCAATCCTAAAAATTTGTGCCACGAAGCAATCTAGCTCGGATTTGTAAGGTCAGAGTTACTATTATTCTGCAATTGCAATAAGTTTTACGTAGAGTCCTCTGCAGGCCCTTCACGGGGGCGGACGGAGAAAATGCTTGAATGCCCATTATTACTTATATTCTATAGTGAGCAACAGAAAGTCGATAGCTAAATTCCAGTTTTGGAAAGCGACTTGTTTATTTGTCGTTGTTGTTCCAATGTAATTCAGATTTCGAACATATAGAGCGCTATACCGTGTCTTCAAACGAGGCTTAAGAGCTGTATAAGCTTTTAATTAAATTTGTAAAATCTACTTTGTATTAAAAAAATACATCAATTGATGACCATTGACTATTTGTTCAAACTAAAACAGAATATAGTTAAGTTTCAATTATAGCTCACCAACGAGAACCAAATCATCAGTTTGTGTTTTGACAGCGACAGCTGGTGTAGTTTCAGATGCAACTGCCGGTTGGACTGCAGCTGTCGTGACTTGTTCACCCTGTCCATAGTACCCAGACCAGGCTGAATAATTTTGCCAATAGGCTGACGGATCATAATATTGGTTGTAATCCTATAATTACAATGGTCCATTAATATTTCAACTGCTTTCAAATAAACAAATTGCAGCAGATCGTTCTAGAGTATGTATAGTATGTAACAATAGCAGCATAATTTAGGCGGCAGAATAGAATTACAAGAAAACTATTAATGCAACTCTGTCACTATTGAATTTAATATGAAAAAATTACCAGTTCAGTTTGATGAATTTAAGCATCTTTAACAATATTTTTATCTTTCTTTATTAAAGAGATTAATCTAAGATACATGTTCTGCATAAATATTTATACAATATGTATTTGTAACATTTGTTTAGTTATGAGAGTAATTATGTGTAAAATTTGTATTGCACTGTGTATAAGTTACACTTTATTAGACCATTTATTCATATACAAAGATTTCAAATACTGGAAGGGAATTTCAGCTTATGATGAATAAGCATATGTATATTCAAAATTCTCAATTTTAATGATTCCCTAAAACAAGGTAAAGGCAACTAACTGCATGCATAATATATATTTTTTATAAATACCGTTCCGCTAGTGTAGGTTGCGGTTGAAGTTGTAGAAGTAGACTGAGCAGTTGTTAGATTACTTTTAGGTTTAGGTACAGCTGTGCAAATTTTGAGAGGTTTTGTTCCGAGTCCACAATAACCATTCATGGCATATAGTGCATTACGTTGCTCATCTTCATTACCAAATCTGACAAAGCCATATCCTTTTGTATAGCCAGAATTATCTAATATCACTGAAAAATTTGCATTATAATTTAATTAGTGTAGTTTCCAATGAAAAATGAATTAATCAATTAACATTGCAACCTTATATTTCAAATTTAAAGTTCCAGTTAAGTTTACTAAACTTAATTCTATAATAGGATTAAAATACTAAATTCCACTTTTTTATTACATATAAAAAAATATCCTTTTATTTGATAAGACAGTGACTGTAAGATATAACAATTTTAAATTGTCAATTTCTGTCAATTCAAAACTGTTTCTCATTTTAACACCAACCTTTAGCAGTTTTTATGGAAGTATATTTAGAAGCAAACACTCTATAAAGAGAGTAATCATCAACGTCAGGGCTTAGGTCTCCAACCCAAACAGAGAATTCTCTTTCATGTTGCATATTGGCTCTAGTTTCTCTGGATGCTGTGTTTAGTCTAAATCTAACCACTGGAAATGTGCCTGGTATGGGTTTTCCATTCAATTTGTGCATTGCGTCAATCGCTTCCTCATCAGTCTGTAAGGATTTTGAAAAATTTTAATAATGTAAGATTTAATGTGAGATGTAATTTTGTGTACATAGCATGAAATATTTTATTATAAAGTATATATTTTACAAGTTTAGTACCTGAAAATGCACAAAAGCATATCCTGCAGGTTCCCCAGTGAATTTGTTCCTCATGACTTTTACTGCTAGAGGTCTCTGTCCCAGTCTATTAAATGCTGCCATTATGAAACTCTCAGTCATATTGGGCTCCAACTAAAAACACAACACATTTTATTATTATACTTTCATTACTAATTAGATTTCATTGATTTAGTGGAGTATTTATTTTCTATGTTAGCAAGTTGTACTCATAACTATATTTTATGGTCTCATTTCATGTTTTAATTTTTACCATCTTCTTATTCTGCATTGTAAATTTTCATTGGGCACAAAAACTATAGCAGTAAAAATTAAAAAAATTATAGAATCCATTTTTTATTACATTCTTGGCATTATCATTGTACTGAACCTTATTAATTCCAAAATTTATCACATTACAAAATCACTCCAAAACTATAATTTTCGTAATTACTAGTGATAGGGTTACTTATGAGCCCGCTATGCTCCTGGAACTGTTTGAGTACTGTCTGAACAGTTTGATATGACCATTAAGATAATTATTGTTGCTTTTCTCTTTAACTGTTGAAAAAGTAGTAATTTTAAGGGAGACAATGTTAAATACATTTAAACATTATATGTAAATTTCAAAGTTGTGTTGGGTTGTGTATTGAGAGTGAGGGTACGGTTGGCCGCTGTTCCAATATTAATTAGGACACGGGGTAGACGATGTGGACACTATATAGTGTCTGTGGGAACATACCCATCTGTATTTTTATGTTTAAAATTCGTTTAAAATTAATAGTAAGCGAAGGCTACATAGTAATAAAAAATAAAAAACTCACACTGCCCATCCACAATTGACACTGCATAGCCATTTTTGGTGATTTCATAAGACTTTTATAGTTTCAAATTATTTAATGCCACTTTATTAGCACTGATTCCAATTTTCAACGCAACAAATCCAACACTTTCAAACTTTCCACTGAAACAAACAAACTGTCTCGGTAGACCAAAACGTGTTAATAAGCTCAATTTTTCAAGTGTTTTTATTATTTTTGCCGTCTGTTCAAAATTTTATGACTGTTCATGATTTATACGAAATTACCAAGAAATATGTAACTCGTGCATAGATTATACACTTAATATATACGAGAAACTCGTGCATGCAAGATATATAATTGTATGTTTGTGTTTTATTTTATGAATCTATGTTTTTTTTTGGGGGTTTTATGACCTGGTAATTGAGACCTTTAAGTCATGTGTTATTTTAATTTATATTCATATTTTTACGAAAAATGATATTATGGAGTGAAATGAAATGAAGATGTGAATGAGATAATTTGAGACATTAATCAACTGGGATGAAATTAAATGAAATGAAATGAGATGATTTGGAATGAAATATAATCTCAGTAACATTTTACTGAGATTTGGTCATTTACTAAGATTTTTGCAGTGGACTTTTTGGAGGATCCCGAAAAGTTACGACCAGCGGCTTTGTTTCATTTTCCCACATTTATGCACTTTCACATATATTAAACAGTTAATAAACCACCGTTATTACACATTTAAACCTGAAAAAACCTAAATAGTCAAAAAAAATCACGCAACTTCACTCCTCGTGTTCCTTCCAAAAAGTCTGTAAGGGGATAATCTATGAGATGCAATCACAGATTAATAAGGTCATAAAATCCCTTTAAAAAAATGAGATACATTTAATTGTTATGTTTTAAAGATAGTCAAAATTTTTTATTTTAGAATTATTAATGACATTCGGTTTTGTTTTTTTATTTTTTGGATAATTTGAGAAGTAATGTGAAGCGAAATGAGATGCAGTTATTTAATTTGAGGCTTTAACCAATAGCTGACTGAAGTTAGCCCCTCAAAAAAAAATTTTTTTCATGTTTTCTACTTATTTTCTATTAATTCGTTTGTTCATCATTTGTTCTTGATTGTTCACTGTCAATAATTGATTGTTCTGCATTTGTTTATTTAAAAAAAATTATTAAAAATATGTCTACAAGTTAGCCTCCCGATTGCAATTTTTTATATTTTTTCATCCTTAATGACTCGTAAATATTTATTTTCGATTGTCCTTATATAAAATACGTTTGTTCTCTTTCGAAATTACTCATTTTTTGTTTAATTAACTATTTGTATTGGTTGAATAAATGTATGCAAGATATGTGTACTGCGCATGCGTCAACTATAATGCCTAAACTTTCTACGCGGTTTTAATCGTGAAAAAAAAAAACAATTATAAATCCTGAAGGATCAATTAATTGGTCTACAGTTTAATTAAAAAAAATAATAGATAAATAAATGAAATAATGTGCATTGGCGTAAAGTTAGACCAAATACATTTTTTCCATCCTCCTACCTATCGTTATGAAGGTATAAAAAAGATAGGTTAAAACCGCGTAGAAAGTTTAGCATTATAGTTAACGCATGCGCAGTACCAAATATAGTGTTTAATCTATGCGCAGTACACATATTTTGCATACATGGACTTTTTGGCGGGAACGCGAGGAGTGAAGTTGTGTGATTTGTTTTATTTTGTCTCTTTAGTGTTTCTTCAGGTTTAAATGTGTAATAACGGTGGTTTATTAACTGTTTAATATCTGTGAAAGTGCACAAATGTGGGAAAATGAAACAAAGTCGCTGGACGCAACTTCTCGGGATCTTCCAAAAAGTCCACTGAAAAAATCTTAGTAGATGACCACCATTTTACTAAGATTATATTTCATCCCATATCATCTCATTTCATTTGATTTCATCCCAGTTCATTATTAATGTCTCAAATTAATCATTTTCATTTCATTTCACTCCATATTATCATCTTTCATAAAAATAAGAAAATAAATTAAAATAAGACATGACTTAAAGGTCTTAGTAACCAGGTCATAAAATCACTTAAAAAACAATTTTTTGCATACATTTAATCAACTAATATAAATAGTTAATTAAACAAAAAACGAGTAATTTCGAAAGAGAACAAACGTGTTTTATATACGAACAATCGAAAATGAATATTTACGGGTCATTAAGGATAAAAAATATTAAAAATTGCATTAGGGGGGCTAATTTGTAGGTATATTTTCAAATATTTTTTTTAAATAAATAAATGCAGAACAAACAATTATTATCAATGAACAATCAAGAACAAATGATGAACAAACGAATTAATAGAAAATAAGTACAAAATAGGGAAAAATTTTTTTTGAGGGGTTAACTTCATTCACCTTTAACCAATTGGGATGAAATTTAATGAAACGAAAAAACTCGAAAAAGCGCGAATATGTATACATGCTAACGGGTACAGTGCATAGAGTAAAGTGCCTTATTCACGATCCATCTTGCTGTACGTCCCGCCAAGGCCATGCACGATGCACGATGCATTTAGCGCTTTATTCACGATCCATCACAGCTGTACGTCAGCTCAAGGTCGCAATTAATAATAATTATCGACGTACGTCAAGCCTATTCATGATCCTTTTGCATCGTGCATCGTGCATGGCCTTGGCGGGACGTACAGCAAGATGGATCGTGAATAAGGCACTTTACTCTATGCACTGTACCCGTTAGCATGTATACATATTCGCGCTTTTTCGAGTTTTTTCGTTTCATTAAATTTCATCCCAATTGGTTAAAGGTGAATGAAGTTAACCCCTCAAAAAAAATTTTTCCCTATTTTGTACTTATTTTCTATTAATTCGTTTGTTCATCATTTGTTCTTGATTGTTCATTGATAATAATTGTTTGTTCTGCATTTATTTATTTAAAAAAAATATTTGAAAATATACCTACAAATTAGCCCCCCTAATGCAATTTTTAATATTTTTTATCCTTAATGACCCGTAAATATTCATTTTCGATTGTTCGTATATAAAACACGTTTGTTCTCTTTCGAAATTACTCGTTTTTTGTTTAATTAACTATTTATATTAGTTGATTAAATGTATGCAAAAAATTGTTTTTTAAGTGATTTTATGACCTGGTTACTAAGACCTTTAAGTCATGTCTTATTTTAATTTATTTTCTTATTTTTATGAAAGATGATAATATGGAGTGAAATGAAATGAAAATGATTAATTTGAGACATTAATAATGAACTGGGATGAAATCAAATGAAATGAGATGATATGGGATGAAATATAATCTTAGTAAAATGGTGGTCATCTACTAAGATTTTTTCAGTGGACTTTTTGGAAGATCCCGAGAAGTTGCGTCCAGCGACTTTGTTTCATTTTCCCACATTTGTGCACTTTCACAGATATTAAACAGTTAATAAACCACCGTTATTACACATTTAAACCTGAAGAAACACTAAAGAGACAAAATAAAACAAATCACACAACTTCACTCCTCGCGTTCCCGCCAAAAAGTCCATGTATGCAAAATATGTGTACTGCGCATAGATTAAACACTATATTTGGTACTGCGCATGCGTTAACTATAATGCTAAACTTTCTACGCGGTTTTAACCTATCTTTTTTATACCTTCATAACGATAGGTAGGAGGATGGAAAAAATGTATTTGGTCTAACTTTACGCCAATGCACATTATTTCATTTATTTATCTATTATTTTTTTTAATTAAACTGTAGACCAATTAATTGATCCTTCAGGATTTATAATTGTTTTTTTTTTTCACGATTAAAACCGCGTAGAAAGTTTAGGCATTATAGTTGACGCATGCGCAGTACACATATCTTGCATACATTTATTCAACCAATACAAATAGTTAATTAAACAAAAAATGAGTAATTTCGAAAGAGAACAAACGTATTTTATATAAGGACAATCGAAAATAAATATTTACGAGTCATTAAGGATGAAAAAATATAAAAAATTGCAATCGGGAGGCTAACTTGTAGACATATTTTTAATAATTTTTTTTAAATAAACAAATGCAGAACAATCAATTATTGACAGTGAACAATCAAGAACAAATGATGAACAAACGAATTAATAGAAAATAAGTAGAAAACATGAAAAAAATTTTTTTTTGAGGGGCTAACTTCAGTCAGCTATTGGTTAAAGCCTCAAATTAAATAACTGCATCTCATTTCGCTTCACATTACTTCTCAAATTATCCAAAAAATAAAAAAACAAAACCGAATGTCATTAATAATTCTAAAATAAAAAATTTTGACTATCTTTAAAACATAACAATTAAATGTATCTCATTTTTTTAAAGGGATTTTATGACCTTATTAATCTGTGATTGCATCTCATNTATGAAATAATTAGACAGTATAAACGCACTTGTAAACAAAACGCTAGTAAGTATGGCCATTGCCAGCTGACTGACAAAACCGGCGCATGCGCAATGTAGGCGTGAGGTGACGGTTTGCTAGATATAAAATAATTAATAATTAGGAATTTAATTGTTTTTATGATCGAACAATCACCAATGGTCGTCGAACAAACGATAATTAATCAAAGTGAATTAATCTAAGCGATAAAAATAAAGATATCTAGTAAGGGGGTCCCACTTAACGGTGATAATTTGTTTAATTAGTTATAAATGAATAAAAGACGAACAAACAATTTTACATTCGATCATTAACGAACAAACGACGAACAAATAATTATAAATAAAAAAAGTCCGAAAATAAAAAAGGGGGGCCAAATTTACAGAGCCTTATTAACTCCATGGTACAGTTGGATGTCGCCTTCGTCGTTTCAGTGTTGCTAATTAATTCCAATGTGCACAAAAGTCGGGAAAGTCGACACATTTTTATTTTTATTATTTAGTTTGTATTTACGATAAATTATAACACCACATTCATAGAGAAAAAAAACAATGTTAAAAGACCAATCTAGATATTAGTGATAAGCCTAGTTAGGAGATAGATTTAAGTAAAAGAAAAACAAAATACTGGGACTCTTTAGAATTGTAATGTAATAACTGTTGTAACTAATACGAATTTTGTGATGTCATTAAGCGACAAAAATACTTGATCCATACTTTGTCATTCGGTATCATATGGTACCTAGTATATCATTACAAAATATCGTTGTATCGCGTAGAACTATATCGATACGCGAAAATATCTTTTTTTTTTTTTTTTTTTTTAAGAGATTTTATGACCTGGTAACTAAGACCTTTAAGTCATGTCTTATTTTACTTTAAATTCTTAATTTTATGAAAAATGATAATATGGAGTGAAATGAAATGAAATGATAATTTGAGACATTAATCAACTGGGATGAAATTTAATGAAATGAAATGATATGGGATGAAATATAATCGCAGTAAAATGGTGGTCATTTACTGAGATTTTTTCAGTGGACTTTTTGGAGGAACCCGAGAAGTTACGTCCAGCAGCTTTGTTTCATTTTCCCACATTTGTGCACTTTCACAGATATTAAACAGTTAATAAACCACCATTATTACACATTTAAACCTGAAGAAACACTAAATAGACAAAATAAAACAAATCACACAACTTCACTCCTCGCGTTCCCGCCAAAAAGTCCCACAAGCGGTTAGTTTTTTTTTTTTTTAAAAGAGATTTTATGACCTGGTAACTAAGACCTTTAAGTCATGTCTTATTTTACTTTAAATTCTTAATTTTATGAAAAATGATAATATGGAGTGAAATGAAATGAAATGATAATTTGAGACATTAATCAACTGGGATGAAATTTAATGAAATGAAATGATATGGGATGAAATATAATCGCAGTAAAATGGTGGTCATTTACTGAGATTTTTTCAGTGGACTTTTTGGAGGAACCCGAGAAGTTACGTCCAGCAGCTTTGTTTCATTTTCCCACATTTGTGCACTTTCACAGATATTAAACAGTTAATAAACCACCATTATTACAAATTTAAACCTGAAGAAACACTAAATAGACAAAATAAAACAAATCACACAACTTCACTGCTCGCGTTCCCGCCAAAAAGTCCCGCGAAAATATCGAAATGTTTAATGCATAGATTATACACTTAATATGTTTAATGTATCGACCATTTCTATAGAGACGTAGCAATTAGACTTGCGCAAAACATCACTTCCCAATGTAATGTGATATGACATCACTTTTACAGATAGGTGATATTACTCGAAAACATTACACATCACTCTTAACATTACTCGGTGCGTTCAAAGTGATGTGTATAAACACATCACTTAGGTAATGATTCGGGTGTATAGATACAATGTATTCGTCGTCACAGTATCTATTGAACGCACCGAGTAATGTTAAGAGTGATGTGTAATGTTTTCATCAATCATTACCTAAGTGATGTGTATAAACACATCACTTAGGTAATGATTCGGGTGTGTCATTACAGTAGTGTATTACAATACAAAGTATGAACTTTNTACAACCCAAAACAGACGGCCGAACTGACGTGACAATGACATTTGGCGCGCTAAACATGGCGGATTTTCGGCCTCATTAGACGGAGACGGAGATATTTACGTATATTCATGTTCCATTTTATGTACGCACTGAAATACTGTTATATTGTTTTCCTGCGAGTTAAAGTGCTGAGTAAGAACGAGATAGATATATGTTTATGTGTGTGCCTTCAAAATGGGTGCTATTTATATAAGCAATTGTACGTATAGAACAATATGTCGTGTCCCTACTATATAGGTCTATGCAATTGTCACTTGGCAAATGGCAGCTATTTACTTAATTAATATTAACTAAATACCATTGAATAATTAATTAAATTGTAATCTTTGTGCCTAGTATTTTTAAAGTGAAAATTATGTCTCAGTTAGATAATCTTGAAGCATTAGAAAAGCAATTAGCTGAATTGCAAATGGTAAAAGAAATGTGTACTACAGGGAAAGGGAAGAAAGTGCCGCCTGCTGTGCCTCCAAAGAAAAAAACTCAGCCGCACGTTCCTCGCAGCGCTTTAAACAGTGAGCCATCCTATTCGACAAAAATGTCAACATCGACAAGTAACAATGAAACTTACAATACCTTGCCTAATAAAACTTTGATGTCACAGAAAGATTACGCAAATTTAAACCACCTTGAAGACGACTTCGAATCTTCTACATTAAGACAAAATTTAAGTAACACGACTTATAGTAACTTGTCACATTATAAGGCGAATGATATGCACATTCAATTACCACCCCCTCCACCACCACCACCATTAACTACACACACAACATTGCAGGCTCCTCTAGGAACACACAATCTACAATATATGACACTGCCATTACCTAATCCTTCTTCAGGAGTCCACCAGGAATATATGATGCCAGTATTGTCCAAGTCTCCTGTAACTACAAACAGTGAGGAGTATATGCCACCCCCATCACCAGTAAGTTCCAACTACAGTGAATTGGCTAGAGCAAATGCTAATTTGAATTACAACCATGATAGAACATGTCCTCCTGTTTATCAGAATAATTTCCCTGAATACAACATGTCACAAGCTCCAACATATGAATCATTCTATGAACCAATCAGTCCACATCCCTCCAGTAAGACAGCAATGCAAGAAAATAATTTAATTACAAAGAAAGAAGCTTTATCTAAACGATCACCATTGCCCAAGGAACAAGAAGTAGATGCTTTGACAAATCTGCTGGTACAATCAATTACAGACAGTCAAGATTTAGATGTCTTTGGAATATGTGTGAAGTGTGGTGAACGAATTTCTGGAGAAAACGCAGGCTGTACAGCTATGGGAAACACTTATCATGTTCACTGTTTCACTTGTCAACGTTGTAATGTAAATCTCCAAGGAAAACCATTNTTGCCCAAGGAACAAGAAGTAGATGCTTTGACAAATCTGCTGGTACAATCAATTACAGACAGTCAAGATTTAGATGTCTTTGGAATATGTGTGAAGTGTGGTGAACGAATTTCTGGAGAAAACGCAGGCTGTACAGCTATGGGAAACACTTATCATGTTCACTGTTTCACTTGTCAACGTTGTAATGTAAATCTCCAAGGAAAACCATTCTATGATGTTGAGAATGAACCGTATTGTGAAGCTGATTATTATGACACATTAGAAAAGTGCTGTGTTTGCCGAAAAATAATTTTAGATCGTATTCTACGTGCTACTGGAAAACCTTATCATCCAACTTGTTTTTCTTGTGTAGAGTGTGGTAAAAGTTTAGATGGGATACCGTTTACAGTTGATGCCATGAACCAAATCCATTGTATTGATGACTTCCATAAGAAATTTGCACCACGTTGCTGTGTATGTGAACTACCAATTATGCCAGAAGAAGGTCAAGAGGAAACTGTGAGAGTTGTTGCCTTGGACCGTAGTTTCCATGTTAAGTGTTACAGGTGTGAAGATTGTGGCTTACTGTTGAGTTCAGAAGCAGAAGGTCGAGGTTGTTATCCACTTGACGATCATATACTTTGTAAAACTTGCAATGCACGTCGTGTTCGTCTTTTGACTAATGTTATGACTACAGACTTATGAATTGTGCATTTTTGTTTAAACATCAAATGATACTATGTATATATATATATAGATATCTATTATTATATTGATTAATATCATAGGAGTTTAGCTCTGGAAGACAATAAAAAGTATTTTGTAATATAAGGTTTTTATAAAAAATTATTTAAAAAAAGTACTAAAAGGAAACTTTCAAAAAGAAACTAGGAAAGGTTATCAACATAGTCAATTGGAATTCTTTCTTAGTCTGCATTAAATGTGATAGAATATTGTTATAAGCATTATAAAAGTTATCTAGTAGTTATGTATGGATATACTAGTAATTCTCTGCTATGCTGTGACTCACTAAATGTATGAAATACATCTATTGGTCGATATAACCTGCTTGATGGTACTGAGACTAGGATTACATACATTTAATTTTGACTTGTGAGCAATACGTTTTATATTGAATATGAAATATTTACATATTTGCTTTTACAAATAAAAGTGCAAAGCACAAAGCATTTTACAGTTTTACATTTCTTAGTACTAAGAATTATTTTTATATTTTTTTATTAATCCAAAAGGTTACTATTGCTATAAATATATTTGTATATAAATAAACACAAAAATGAACAAAATTGTTTTATTCTATAAAATTATTTACAAATACTGGCTGATAATATAAGGCACAAACATCACAGTCACCATTATAGGAATGTTTCTTACCTAAACATATTTTCTATTTAATTGTTACTTAATAGATAGCCACATGCATAAGTAAACACACCACGATACACGCCACGTGGAATATTACGACACCACAACACATCAATACAAAAGTTTTACAGTACTAACTTACCATACTGTAAGAATAATTTTGAAATGATGAAATAATTTAATTGTTAGTGACTCGCATACTGAGATCTGCTTTATGAAATGGTTAATTTAACCTACAATACTTTCAGGAACAAAATTTAGATTTCAGCCCTTGTGTTTCATCTTTGTATTAGATTTAGATGGACTTAATACCTGTTTCATAAATAGTGATCTTTTCTCCTTTGCACAATTGGAATTATTTGAGCTTGTACTACCTGTAGGAGAGGTACCTGGCCAATAAGTACTTGGTTCTTTCTCTATGGTTGTGACCTTATCACTCGATCTATAATTATTTTTGCTTGACATGACATCAAGTGTTTTTGATGTACTTTCAGAAGTATTACACAAATTTTCCTCATCAGAGTTTAAATGTGTTTTCATTTCAAATTTTTCTCTTAGTATAGAGAACTTACGACGAGGTTTGGTTTTTGTTTGTTTTTTTACATTTGAAAGTTTTGGCGAAGAGCTTTTATTTGATTCTGATGCCGAAACGTCTTTTTGTATTAAAGATTGCAGAGATGTTGACATACGATTCATTGATACATAATCGTTAGAACCATTCGCTGTTGTGGCATTTCCCGAAACCAACTGCCACAGCAAGTCTATATTCTTGTTAGATACATCAGGATCAGGTGGCGCCTTCAAGTTTTTCATTTTACTACGAGTGTAGTTTGTTGAGTGATTATTGAAATTATTTTCTATTTTCATTCTTAATGTATCGTGTTTTGAATTGTTTGTATCTGTCACGTTTAAAGTTTTTCTATTTGTGTCATAACTAGGATTTTGTGATATATTTTTATCGTTTTCCTTTTCAGCCAATGCTTCCATAATATTACTGGGATGGAATTTCGAAGGTTCTTTCCATAATGCTTCGGATAAAATCGGGTCTAAGTTTGAAGCAGTCGGTTGAGGTGAATCCCACAAATGGTCTCCTCTATGANTGTTTGTATCTGTCACGTTTAAAGTTTTTCTATTTGTGTCATAACTAGGATTTTGTGATATATTTTTATCGTTTTCCTTTTCAGCCAATGCTTCCATAATATTACTGGGATGGAATTTCGAAGGTTCTTTCCATAATGCTTCGGATAAAATCGGGTCTAAGTTTGAAGCAGTCGGTTGAGGTGAATCCCACAAATGGTCCCCTCTATGATATAGATTTCTTGGAGAATTTGTAACAGTAGATTTCCTAATCTCATCGATAGTTGCAACTAAAGAGCTCTCTGAATTTAATCGTTTCTTGTTCGTAATATCCATGTCTGTCAGGTCATCCAATTCCTCCATAATTGGTTCTAAATGAATTGCATCTTTATTAGCATCAACTACGCTAAATGAGTCATCGGTACATATTGTAGAGTTTGCGTAGTCATCTTGACTGCCTTTGTCAAACTTAACGAATACATTTGAGTATGTATGTGTTTTCTTCGGGAAAGGTGGTGCCGCTAAAATCGCATTTTTCAATTCCTGAGAGATGCAACTACTAATTTCTGAACTGGCTGAAGTTAATGTGTCGCGTCTTCTATCTCTGACGACGCTTCCGTCGTGACGCCAGTTTTCGATATCGCAGTACCCCTTCCAAGATCGCAGCCCCCACGCTTCACGAGCAATATTTACCGCACATATATTCTCATAATCGTGTACGGACAATATTTCCGTTGGTGTATCTAACTCTCTTGATTTTGTAAAGAAATCTGGATTCGCATTGCTCTTCTTACCCTTTTTAGCGTACATTTCTTTTAGAATGTCCAATGCGATCCTTTGTATGTTTTCAATATCTGCATCCTGATTCCCTACTTTTATATTCTTAAGTGCACTTAAACACAATTTCTGGACTATGTTTTCGTTAAACGTGTTGATATCGGAACTATTGATGTCGCTGAAACTCAAATCTAAATCCATATCAATGGAATCTGATGAAGTTTTCTTATTCGAGCTATCGGTATCGTGACTTATTTCTGAGCATTGGTCGTTTTTTAGTATCTTCATAATATCTTCATTGACTATGGCACAAACGTCGAAATTCATATTGGTTAAATCATCGCTAAGATCATCAGAGGAACAAATGGCGCGTCTTTTATTTGAATTCAGATTGCTCGATGTTATTTCATCTATATTACTCTCAATATTTTCTCCAGCCGATAGTTTAAGCGTCAGTTCCGTTGGTGAACATATTAGAATTTTTTTGTGTTTACAGTTAATTTTATTTGAAATATTTTGCCCTTGATTATCCTGTTTGAGAGTTTGTGGTGTATTTTCAACACTATAAATTTCGATTCCTGAAGCATCGCATCCATTGTTTCCAAACGAGCCGGACGATAACGTCGGTACGCCAATTTTAGCAATCCATTGATCAAGCAAAAAATTCTTATCAGCGTTTTCGATTTCTTTTTTGGGATGTTGTTCTAAAGTTGATTCAATGCTGGAAGCAAGAATCATCGACTTAATTAGAGCGAGAGGGCGGTTACTACTAATTGTTAAAAAAATACTATTAGCTTATTATATTAGAGCTGGAGTGGCAGAAGTGAAATCTGCATCAAATTGCAAAAAAAGCGCACGTCGAGCTGCTGAAGTCATTCCATATTTGAGTGTCAAAAATCAATGGTATCTAATACTCGATCAATTTCAAAATGAGTAAAGTAGGATAGTCTATCATAAATACAAATTAAATTACCTGTAAGGGGCTCCATTTTGATTACGATGCAGAGAATGTTTAAATGACCTAATGGGATTTAAATTGACAACCGTCTTATTTTCTTCGGTTCCGGGGTTTTGTATCACAGCCTTATTATTTAATTCTATATCACTTTGTTTTCTTTTCCACAATAGTGGTCCTTTCGGATGATAAAATCTATAGTAAAATATCATAGCACAAATACCTGGAAAGTAAATATTAAAATGTTTATTTAATATATTTTGTACACACAGCTGTTAGAAAAGCCACGTCAATAAGGATACAGAGTACAAGGGCACTACTTATTTCATGCTGAAATCTCTTCCAGTAGACCCGCAAAAGGAAAGAAGAATTAGGAACACAAACCTAGTGCATACAGTAAACATTACATATAATAATATACACATATTACAAGATACAAAACAATATAGATACATACAAATACACACACACACACACATACATATATTTAACATACACACATATACTTACTTTATATTATAATACAGGGTGGCCCATAAGTCCTTTGAAAAGTAAAATTTGAATAAAACGAACAGGGCGCGCGTGAGCGGTGCAGGGGAAGCGGGGGGAGTAACTTCGGTTTCTGGGAATTTAGTCGCGATGGAGCGTTTTACCGGAGCGGACCGTGCGTTTTGTGTGCGCGAGTTTTATAAAAACGACAATTCGGCAACCGTTGCGCGGCGTAAATTTCGAGAACACAAAGGTTTACACAACTTTGACGACACTCCAACTCTTCAAACGATTAAGAACTGGGTTGCTAAGTTCGAGGAGACCGGTTCGACGTTAGATAAACCGCGGTTGGGTCGCCCAAGGACGTCACGTACGGAACAAAACATAGACACAGTGACACAGTCTATTCGCGAAAATCCGACACAGTCAACTCGTAAGCGCGCCAGAGCATTAAACGTATCCAGGACATCGTTACAACGGATTTTGAAGAAAGATTTACATATGCACCCTTACAAAATTCAGTTGGTTCAAGAATTAAAGGAAACTGACGGTATTCAAAGACAAAATTATGCGAATGAAATGTTGAATCGGTTTACTTCCTTCAATAACATAATGTTCTCTGACGAGGCTCATTTCCATCTTAACGGGCATGTTAGTAAACAAAATTGCCGCTATTGGAGCCCCATCAATCCAAAACTTAAGCATCAGAAGCCCTTACATAGTCCGAAAGTGACTGTTTGGGCCGCTATGTCAGCCCATGGTATCCTAGGGCCTTACTTCTTTGAGGATGGCAGAGGGCGCGCAGTTACTGTTACGTCGGAGCGATATGTGGCTATGATCGAAGAGTTTTTCATACCAGAATTGCAAAACTTTTCAGGCTTTAATGCCACGACGTGGTTTCAACAGGATGGGGCCACTTCTCACACCTCTAACACTGCTATGCCCGTTATCCGTCAACTTTTTCCTGGCAAAGTTATCTCTAAGAGAGGAGACATTTCCTGGCCTCCACGTAGTCCAGATCTGACCCCGATGGATTTTTTTTTGTGGGGCTACCTTAAGGCTACAGTATACGACACAAACCCGCGGTCAATTGAGGCCCTAAAAGAAAACATCCGCAGAGAAATGACAAGCATTTCAGCAGTGACGTGCCGCGCAGTCATCGACAATTTTAGACGTCGTTTGCAAGAGTGCCGTGATCGCAAAGGATTACATTTAGGAGATGTTATTTTCAAAAAATAATTCCCGTTTTTTAAGCTTTTTATGTAAATAAAAATTTAATTCATAATGTAATTAGTTTTATTTTAATAATTTTTTTTTCATATCAAAAGACTTATGGGCCACCCTGTACATTATACAAATTTATAAAATTTATTTAAGATGGTAAGGATAAATAATGTTCCTTAACAGTTTTCTTGAACGCTGCTATGGTTTTGCACGCTCGTATGCTTGGAGGGAGGGAATTCCAAAGTATAACTGCTTGTACAGAAAACGATTTTGCGTAAGCATGTGTTTTATGAACAGGGCAATTGAGGAGAGTTTTAATGTGTGTTCTACAAGGAGCAATGGAGGGACGGGCATAGGTAAAGCGATCACGTATTTGGTAATTTAATTTTGCTCTTATTTTAAATTCTAATTTAAATATAATTAACTGAAGTCTTCTTACCTATAAATACACCAAAAATAATGCAAACGATTCCTATCACAGACCATAACTTCCTTTGCTTGTCGTGCGGCGAAATTAGCAAGTACAATAGGAGACTACCGAAATTTTGAGTTATCATTAATGTGTAAAACGTCAATAGTCTATATTTAGTTTGGCCCTCGTGTAAATTAACGTAGCAAAAACAATAAACAAATCCCATTACTACATTATAAAATGTTTCCTCTAATTTATTAGAACAAAAGCTGGTTTTTTGAATAATAATCCAGAATATCATAGCTGTCCAGTGTAAACCTGAAATAAATTGTTATCATAAGCACAGATGAAGGGTACTTCACGAAATGTTTTTATCTAAAGTATGTTTTTTAAGTCGTCGTGGCCTAAAGGATAAGGCCCCCGTTGCATTCGTATCGATCGACGCGACTTTGTCGGTATTCGAACCCCGCACCCGAGGCACCAATTTCCCTATTGAAATACGTACTTAATAAATGTTCACGAATAACTTCACGATGAAAGTGAAAGGTTGAGAAACGGATTTGGGTAATAGTCTAGTCAACAAGTGCCTTTTTGGTCAACTTTTTTCAGCAGTCTCCGAAAATTATGTTTGAGGTGTCATTCGATTCGGAATAGCACCTAGATGTTTTTTGAAAAAAAAAAAATGAAGTTCCACATTAAAAAATTGCAAAAGTTATCATTCGAAACCCAAAAGATGTTTTACTGGCAATACTGAACCTTATTTTCATAGCCTTTTCTCGATGATCTTTAAAATCAGTTTTTGTTTTATTTACAATGAAAATCAATACAGAATTGATAAAATGATGTGTGAAAAGTAATCCCGCTTGCCTTTTTGTGTATTTCCGACCTCAAAAGGCACTCTTTCGCCACAAATTTACCCATTTTTCAGGACTTATTACTTTGACGACGGCACGCAAGTAACTGAATGAAATAAGCCGGGCATACGCCTGTGGGCTTATATTGAGTGGTTACGCGTTGACGCGGTAACTACTCATCTAGTATCATTTATTTATTCTTCACTGTGAGAATGTCATCACCCTGAAATTTCCAGTACCTTGTCTCTGTGCAAACATTTCACAACATTATTATTCTGTGAGGACTCACACGTAACTTATTAAACATCATTGGTTTGTGAAATGATCGAAGTTCCCACAATGCTACTCTCTCTTCTCTCTCTTCCAGCACACAAACCTCTACTACTGGACATACTGCCACTCCCTAGCTCCACCAGACCCAGTACAACCCAAGAAGTCTTCTGGTACGCGTACAGAGCTCTTAGCGCTATGATTAACGATATTATTACGATTTGTCAAATCTTGTGTGTTTTTCGGTGCTTTGTTGGATTGTGCAGCTGTTTATCCCATGGAGTTGGGTGTTTAAGTTTTCAAATCCCGGTCATTTCACTCCAATTATAAGTGAGTCGTTCGATTTGTCAATATTCTTGATCTAGTATGATTTATTGAATGATTGATTGTAAATTGGCGGTAATTGGTGTGCTTCAAGGATTACTTAAATCTACCGGCAAACATTTGATTTCCATGTATATTATACAAAAGTTTCTTGAATGGCAAAAGTTATTTTCCCACCGAGACAAAGAAACGAAGCGTGAGCATCGCGTTACGAAAACCTTCATACCCGATCTTATAGACCGAATGGTAAACAGTCGACGTCGCCCAAAACACGTCATTACGGATCTTCCCGATCCATTAACGGTGCTTTTAGATACCACAAGCATCGGTCACCGTCCTCGTCGAACCCGTCGCTTGCGACGAAGGACTCGACGAGTTAACTAACCCTCAGACACAGCTCACTGAGGTTCTCGCCGGATCTTCTCAGTGGGTGGCGTTTCCGATCCGGTGGTAGATTCTGAGCCCCGTGACCACACCTACTAGTTAAGGTTACGCTGAAACAGCCTCTCAAGGCCATCAGCTTAGATAGATACCCAGTGCGGGTATTCGATTCGTTTTTTTGTGTTTAGTTTTTAACTTAAATTTAGTAACAATTATCGAACTTTCCTTGATGTCCTTTCTGGTTAAACATGTTCTTCCTACATTTTTTTAATATACGCATAAAACTCAGCATTCATAATTAATGGCCTGTTTGTACTTCTGTTATTAATAGCAAAGATAAAGGTAATTGTAATTGAATAATTTGTGGATTAAGCCATTTTGCGGTGTCAGGCTCCTTTGAAAACGCGGCGCGTTACAATAAACCTCTTATCGTGACCGCATCTAACTACATATCAGACCCAGGTGACGGGATATTGTAAAGCCGACGCTCAAAAATGTCTTTTCGGATCCTACGCATCTATTCTCGGTACTTTTAAGCTCAGCAAGCACCAGTCAGCGTTCTCGTCGACGTGCAACCTAACCAATAAACACAACCCACTGAGTTTCTCGCTGGATCTTCTCAGTAGGTGAAGATTCTGATCCAGTGGTACATATATACCCCCTTAGGCTGCCATTGGGTAGGGAAAAAAGCTTAAGTTAATATATAATTATAATTTACTTACTTAGTGGTAACAATGTCCAAACTCCAAATACTATAGTAAATAGCAAAATTCCCGAAATTCTGCTTATTAACATTCCGAAGAACCATGTAAGCCTCAATCCTAATGATTTCCATTCAAACTGTAACTTCAGGAAAGCTGCCTCATTATATATGTATGTAGAGCACCCCCATACAACTGAAGACATGGAGGCACTCAATGAAAATACTGAAAAAAATGGATTCAAATTATAAATCTTATTACCTTAAAAAAATCCAGTATATAAGAATAAGACATGTTATTTATTATTAGTAATGAGAGTGCGACAAATGTTCCATTATTATCTAGAGAATTTAATATTAACTTCATTATGTATAAGTATACATAGTAAGAGTATGCTTGTTTTGGACACCAATAATAATTGTAATTCCTATCACATTCATTAAATACAAATTACTAAACTTCTCTTGATTTTCTTATAAAATTACATAGCACAAGTATGGGGTGAGCTTTTTAGTAGCTTTTAAGGAGACGAGTAAGGAGAGTAAGTATAGATTGAGGTTTTTATATTGGGGGCATTTACAGTGTTCCAGGGTGGCCCTTCAGCAATTAGTTTGTAAATTATAGTCATTTAAAATAAAATATGATGTAAGAATAAAGTTTAATCTTTAAAAATTAATTCTCTTGGTCTAGTGGAGCTTCTGCAAAGATACAATGAAAATTATATAGAAGTCTTGGTGGTCAGCAGTGGCTTTTTGTTATTGCTTTTTATGACATACTTACTATGCTCATAGACATAACTAATCTCAGAAGAATAGCCACAAAAGGGCTTATCTGTGACCTTCATTTCCCTATTTGGTTCTTGATATTTTTAAGATAATATTTAGTAATAAGCTATTTGTTTATTACCTTTAGTATAGTAGTTTTCATCCAGAACAACAATGGCATAAAGCTGTAGTATAATTTGTGGGGCCGTTCCAGTAAATATGTATATAAAATGCAACAAACTTAGATCATTCCTTTGGGATATCAGTTTGTTTGTTTTCATAGCTTCTAAATTTTTACATCCAAACACTTTGCGTATGAATATGAAATATCTGCAAAATGGTAAATCAGTGAAGTTTCTTAAGTACTGTGTTCATGTTTTGTTGACAATTTAAGACATTACCTTTCTAACAATCCAACCAGGAAAATGTGGCTAATCCAATGAGTTACATTGGATTTATTATCAGTAATAAGCCATCTCAAAGAAAACACATTGATTATAATGTTTGGAATTATTATTAAAATGATTGTGCCTGCTGCCCATTCTAAACGATCGTTTTTAAAATATTCCGCAAATACAATTATATCTGAAAAAAATGGGCACATCTTTTTTAAAATAAAAAGTAATAATAAACTATTTTCTTCTTTTTTTTAACTTACCTGTGGTTACATCAGCTAATATAGAAACCAACGATATGAAAACGCATAATACATTAAATAAACAAAAGTTTTCATCTTGGTATACATCAGTATTACTCAATTTATTTTCAGTAGTACCACTACTAGTTTTGCAAACCTCTGCCATTCTAGATTATTTGTATTTTATAAAGAAGCCAGGTAACTCATTTTAAGTTGTATTCTTCTTATTAATAAGTTTCATTCCAAATATAGAAAAAGCTGTGAATATGAGAATAGGTATTTTATGTTTTATTATTATAGCTTTAGTCTAATATTTCTTAGCCCAGTAATTAATAACCATACTTTAATTAATAGCAATAATCATTGTCCCATATAAGTCGAAAACAATAAAACTTTTAATAATCCTTAGCGCACTTAGCTTTGATGCATGATTTGATTGAAAGTTTGTTAAGTTTGATCAAGTTTGATTGAAAAGCTTTGTAAGTTTTGTGATTTTTTATTTTTAAGGGATTTTATGACTTGGTAACTAGGACCCTTTAGTCATGTCTTATTTTAATATATTATTATATTCTTATTTTTATGAAAAATGATAAAACGGAGTGAAATTAAATTAAATGAGATGATATGAGATGAAATATAATGTCAGTAAAATGGTGGTCATTAAAATATAGGTATTTCTTTTCCCCGGTAAAATATAGGTCTACCAGAATCTGATGGCAAAAAAAAGGGAAAAAAGTAGCGATTTTCGTATGGCAACAAAAAAAATGTCATCTGTCAAAACTGAAATTTCGAGGAATTGTTTTTGGGATTCAAATTTCCTTTAAAAAGTGGTGAAAATTTCGAAGAAACCTCTTCGATTACAAGCAAGAAATATTGTTTTCAATGTTTATCAAAGAATGCTTGATGAACAAGGTACAGAACAAAGACAATCATCGATATTGAGCCATGTGCAAGCGTTGACTGGTTAGTCGGAATGACACGTCTTGATACTTTGGTTTATTGCATTTTCGTGTGTATTATGTGTACTAAACTTTGGTTTATACCAGGTGTTTCTAATACTACCATAAGACGAATTGTTGCTGAAGGCAGATCTAACAGAGGTGTATTTAGTACACCCGGTAAAAAAAGGAAAGGTGGCAAAAATACTGCGCCTTCCTCGTCTTCCTCTTCCGATGAAGATGTTTTATGGATGTGCAGTATTTGGAACCATTTTCAAATTCTAATAGCCTATAGTTAATTAATAAATTCATGAACAGAGTAATTGGAGTTTTCATCTAAATTTCGAACCCCACATTCGCCACAGTAAGATTTTGAAAAATTATCCTTGATCATTGTATAAATTTTTATATTTGCATGTATCACACAGAATCAGCCGCTATAAGAAAACCAAAGTATCAAAACGTTTTACTCCAATTTCCCCAATATTGCTAGCGTCAATTTCTTTTTTCCCTTTTTGCCATTAGATCCTGTTAGACCTATATATACTCGTAGACATCGATGTTCACACATCGGTCACCGTTCTAGTCCAACCCATCGCTTGCGACGAAGGGCTCGACGAGTAAATTAACCTTCAGACACAGCCCACTGAGTTTCTCGCCGGATCTTCTCAGTGGGTGGCGTTTCCGAACCAGTGGTAGATTCTGCGAAGCACGGCTCTTGCTAGGGGTCGTGTTAGCAACGTCGTCAGGTTTGAGCCATGTGAGCTCACCTACTAGTTAAGGTTCCGCTGAAATAGCCTCTCAAGGCTATCAGCTTAGGTAGAGAAAAAAAAAAAGTTCACACTGGTATTCTTGGAGTCCATAAATTTGGATGTCTACTGAGCTATAATAAATAAAATGTAGGTACTAGTAGCACTTGTTAGCAAAATTCTCTCAAAATGAACCCCGAGGGTCCATCTAACTGTATTAAGCTGGCATAAACTTCAAGATCATTATAGGAAAAAAATGTACGGAATAGCTAATATTAATGTTAGAAAATATACGGAATATGTAGGAAAAAAAAGTGACCCTTTTTACCACACATTAAACGACAATTACCATTCATGTAAACTTGGTAAAAAATAAAAGTAACAAAATTAAACAATTCAAACAAATTAACATCGATGCCCCCGCCACTTTTAATTTTACTTTACGTGTCAAACTACGTTTTTGTTGTCGTAGTAATATATTAGTGCCTAATCCATAGAAATAGATTATATTAAATACTACGAAAAAAAGAGTTTGCTTAAAAGTCTCGTTACCAGGCCATACAATCTTTAAAAAAAAGTATCCAATTAATTTTGTTTACCTACCTACCGATAAAACCGTACCGTACTTTTAAAAACTTCACAAATTTTGCTGGTCCATATGCTATTTAATTTAGTTTTTTGGTAAACCATGATTCATGACGTACTATTAATTCTTTGGGATTCATCTGAAAATGGTATCGAAAAAAAAGAGGTATGTACTAGTAGATGCATATAATTTTTAGATTAAATTAAATTATAAAAATACATATGTACTTTGGCCATTAAACTACTGTATTTATAATTTAATATGAAATAAAAAAATCATTTCAAAATTCAACTCAAATTCATTCATATATTTATCCTTTATTTAGTTTAATTCGTCATCAACTATGTGTGAACAAATTTTTGTATTGTGATAATGGCTTGCCTTTCAACAAGAAATTATAATTTAGATAAAATATAAAAAGAGTACAAATATACATGATATATATCTTAAATTTTTGGTTATTTGTGTTCTAAAAAAATATTTTAACAAATCTCAATGACAGATTAGTAACAAATCCAAAGCTTCAATAACAACTGTATACTGTTTCATAATATTGAAAGCTAGATTACGTTTATATTAGACATATTAATAAGGTTGGAAAATAGTATTAAATCAAAGTGATAAAATAACAGTTGTTCATATTGTCTTGTATTTTTTATTTCTTGCAGAACCTTGCATATGCGAATGAGGGTGATGTTGAAATCTATGGTAGAATAAGTGAGATAGCAAAGAGCCATCATAGAATCCAATCCTTTGTAGAAGAGACTGGATTCCAATCCCGAAAAGCTTTATCAGGTTTGAATAGTAACAGGTCTTTTCTGTAATAATTATTTACAGTTAATGAAATTCTATTAGAATCAAATAGCATTTTATAACAAATTTGTAAAATAAACTTCAATATTAATTGCAGCAACAACACACAGTCACAGATATGGACTCTATACCCAAGCACTAAGTGAAGGCATCACTGAAGTCCTACTATCATATAAGAAAACACTTGTAGAAGTTGAATCTCTAGTAATAGGGAATCACAATTACACCTTATCATATGTCTACAGTTACATTGAGAAATATCAAGGTCTTTTCAATACATTGAACAGAATTATAACAACTATTAAAGAAAGGAGATTAATGGGCTGTCAGATATTGAGTTTAATTCATCAATATATTTTAAGTGGCAACAAGTCTATTCATGATGCCGTTTTAAAGTAAGTTTTCAAGTATTCAGATAATTTACAGTGATATAGACTTTAAACTATTTCAGTATTTACAGATTAATAAGTATTTTTAATGAAAACCTCTAAATTTTGTTAATTTAATTTGTGGTCATATTAATTTTTAAATAATTGTAATCTTGTTAATCTTGCATTTATTGTTGTCTTATATATATATATATTATTTTTTTTGTTGTTGCTTAGATGGGTGGACGAGCTCACAGCCCACCTGGTGTTAAGTGGTTACTGGAGCCCATAGACATCCACAACGTAAGTGCGCCACCCACCTTGAGATTGAGATATAAGTTCTAAGGTCTCAAGTAAGTTACAACGGCTGCCCCACCCTTCAAACCGAAACGCATTACTGCTTCACGGCAGAAATAGGCAGGGTGGTGGTACCCACCCGCGCGGACTCACAAGAGGTCCTACCACCAGTAATTACGCAAATTATAATTTTTGCGGGTTTTGATTTTTATTACACGATGTTATTCCTTCACCGTGGAAATCAATCGTGAACATTTTTAACCATTAAAACTGAAAATTATTTTAAATGTCTGAAACAAGATAATGACAATGCATGTGTTTAACAATATAAACAGTTTTAATTTAGGATATAACATACTAAAGGCAATGACAATACTAGAAATGCTTATTTAGAAGATGTGTGTACTGTTGATTTCTTTTTCATTATTTATACATTTAAAAAATGAAGACATCAAAAAGGAACTCTATTAGTTTATATTTAAAAGTAATTTTAAACATTACAGAATATTCACAAGTGTGAACAAAGTATTCATACATCAACTATGTACTTGGCTTCTTTATGGGGAATTAAAGGATGTGTATCAAGAGTTCTTCATATCAAAAAGAAAAGATGACTCGTCAGAAACTTTATTGTCAACACCATCTTCTTCTAATGTCTGTGACAAAACTCTTGTTTCTACAGTAAGTTTTTTTTTTTATTTACTAAAGATATGAATAAAGATAATAATATATAAGGTAATTATGTACGTAGGGTAATATTGTAAAGTAATTAAAGCGGCTTAAGATGACACAAAATGGTAGAGTAACAATTATTTACATGTTTATATTTTCATTTATGTCTTCAATATGTGAGCCCCATTTATAAATAAACATGTTATTTACATCATATTTATCTTAAGACCCCAATGTGTGACAGATCCCTTAATGGCAATTTTTAAGCAACTTCTCATTTTTTTATTCCAATAAGGGCCCTTTTGATATTAAGTAGTTACTCGAGTCCTTAGACATCATAATGTGAATGCTACAGCCACCTTTGAGACATGAAATCGGAAGTTTCAATTTTATTGTCTGCAGGACTGTTTCAAGATAAAAGGTATGATAGTACCTATCTGTATGAGTACAATATGCCGTACCATAAGTACACGGCGATCCCACTACTATGATATAATACCCGGAGAATGCTTCTACCCATTCATAGTAACCTTTTACGACACTAACAGAAAGTGATATGTAGAATGAGCAGTCAGCTTCTTTACAATATATTATTTTTTTGTTACTAGTCATCAGGTGAGACAGGAGTATCCATACCTATCTTACTAAGTAATATAAAAATATTTTATTTCAGTTGCAGGAGACATTAGGTTGTGGTTACACACTCAATCCAACACTGATACCACATTTCATGCCACTGTCACTAGCACAAGAAATATTGTTTATCGGAAAAACTGTAATACTCTTCGATTTAGATCCAAAAAAAGTAAAAAAACACAGTGGCTTTGCTTCAAGCAGACCGATGTTGCCTTTGAAAAAATATGGAATTGAATCTAGAAGGTAAAGAAATTATAATGTCATTATGAATATAGATACTGAGAGTGAGGGTGAGGTCACACTAACTATAATTAACAATTTTGTGTACAAATACTTCATTATTTTTTGTTTTACTTGTGCATATGAATTCTTAAGAAAACCAAGCACATATTTTATAATAAATTACGCAGGTTTACAATTTGGGAGGACAAAGAATCTGAATTTCATGAGAAACTACAAAAACTTAAAGATCCAGATAATTTTGAAGTTCATAATCTGAGAAGTGTTATAAGGGAGATTAAAGAATGTGTAACTAAGGTAACATTGTTTTGATGTTAGTTGATGTTTAAATGAACTTTTATTAGTCTTTATATTGATTAATAGAGATGTTTCTAAAAATACTCTCATATTAGAATTGTTTTTGCAAAAAGAACATAGATATTAATTGTAAAATTACATAGCATTTGTTTTTTTTTTTAAGTGTGACTGAGGACAAATGGAAACATATCGCTGTATCTTTCACTGAACATTAATAGTAGATGTGCACTATGTATAATTTGTTTATCATTTGGCAGTAAGCATACCACCAGTACAAGCTTATAGCAAATTCATTCTTGAGTGAATGATTTTTTTGCTGTTTTAGATTTTGGATGACACAACTTATTTTCGTTATTATATGTTATTGACAAAAATATTTTAAATTACAAATCATCTGGTTGATACCTGCTCATAGACTAACCAAAGTCAACACCACCAATCTAATATGTAAGTTAGAATTGGCAGTGCACACAGGCTGTGATTGCTCAGTGCAGAAAAGTATGCAGGAAATTGCTTAAGAGCATAGCACAATGATACCTGTTTGATTATTTAACACAAGATCTATTTTTTTATAGCATTTGTGGACAGTGGCAGTCGAAGAAGCCCAATTGATACATGAGTTGAAGCTAATGAAAGATTTCTATCTACTTGGCCGGGGCGAATTGTTTCTGGAATTATTAAGACTCACAGCACATATGCTGGACAAACCGACGATTCGCACGTCAAGTAGAGGTGACCTTGTTATTTAGGATTACTACGTTTTTTTTTACCTAATACATTATCATGAATATTTCACATTGAAGGGCTTAAGCTGGGATTTTTAGTGATACCGGAAACAAATTAAAGGCAGTCAGAATTACAGTACCATGTTTACCAACTATCTTTAACATGGTGACTGGCCTGACAGGGAATCCCAGTTTTGACTCGGTGGTACGCCTGTCAGGGCTTTTAACCACTCGACCAACGACGCCCTTGTGTATTTAATACTACAATGTCGACAATTTTTGCTTCATAAATGATTTTTAGATGATCTTAAGTTGCCATTACCGTTCACACTAGCTTTCAGTCTAGGTGATGAGTTATGCAACGGAGTCTTAGACCTCATGTGCTACCTTTGGTCTCCGTACTTCACAACGCAATAATAATTATATAAAGTTTACAAGTGTTTAATATCACCCGTCGTAGTACCATCTGGAGTTTGTAATGTGTGTAATAGTGGCTATTATTTTCTTTCATTTTTCAGACATGAACCAGGCTTTTCAAATGGCGGCACGCTCCGTTTTCCTAAGTAATAATACTGATATAGAAAAGTTTAGTTTCGAGCTACCTTATGTTAAGCCGAACATATCAGGGAATTCGTCGATTGACGAAGACTACAGTACCGGTGAGATTCTTGTAAAATCTTAACAGCGTCAATATCGTCTTTTCTAAGGTTGTAACAAGCCTTACGTGTGATTAAAAATGCTTTTCTTCGGTTTTCGTGAGTATTGTACAATTTAAACTACTTTTACTTTACTTTTTAAAATACTTGTAATTTAACTATTTCCGAATAATTTCGTGTGAAACCGCCTAATACAAGATGAACTCGTTTGCCTAAAATAAGTTAAAACTAGCAGTAATCATCATCAATAAATAAAAAGTAAACTTTGTCTATTTTTTTTCTATTACGAGTCGACTTTTATACCTTTGATGTTAAGCAGCTAAGGTAGTCTTTACGCGAATACCACTACCCACCTTAAAACAAGTTTGGAGCTTTAATTGCATTGCCACACTCTTCAGACAGAGATGCATAATTGCTTTACAGCAGAAATGTATATTATTTAAATTAATATTATAAAGAGGCAAGATTTGTTTGTTTATTTGTATTTGAATAGGCTACGAAACTACTGAACCGATTTGAAAAATTCTTTCACTGTTTGGAAGCTACACTATTCTCGAGTGACATAAGTTATAATATTTTTTGAAAAAATTAGGGATCCTTACTAAAACTCCAATAATGTAACCCAAGGTGTAAAAAAATTACCTAAAATATTCTTTACATCGCGTGCCCTGCGAAAACTATTGATGATAGAATAAAATAATTTACTACGACTTTGTAGAACACATTACTATTTACCAAAAGTGTTGCGACAGCATATTTCTAACTATTATAGTTATGCCGCAATAAGTGTTCTTTTATTTAAAAAAATAAAACAACGTCAGATTTCGTTGAAATTTTTGTTAAAGACCCGAGCGGAGCCGGAGCGGGCCACTAGTAGGTAATATGATAGATAACACGAGTGGCTAACTAATGATCATTAATAATTAGTTGCAGATGGATGGTCGAGTATAATCTTGAAATATGATTTCAAATGGCCGTTACATTTATTATTTACACCGGAAGTACTTGCCCGTTATAATGATATGTTTCGACTATTGCTCCGGCTAAAGAAAACCCAACACGATCTGCATTCGCTTTGGAAAACGTACAAACAGTCGGCGAGGTAAAAAAATATACTATAAATTATGACGATCATTAAAAGTTTAAAAGTCGTCGTGGTCTAAGAGATAAGACGTCTGGTGCATTCGTGTTGAGCGATGCACCGGTGTTCGAATCCCAGGCGGGTACCAATTTTTCTAATGAATTACGTACTTAACAAATGTTCACGACTGACTTCCGCGGTGAAGGAATAACATCGTGTAATAAAAGTGAAACCCGCAAAATTATAATTTGCGTAATTACTGGTGGTAGGACCTCTTGTGAGTCCGCGCGGGTAGGTACCACCGCCCTGCCTATTTCTGCAGTGAAGCAGTAATGCGTTTCGGTTTGAAGGGTGGGGCAGCCGTTGTAACTATACTGAGATCTTAGAACTTATATCTCAAGGTGGGTGGCGCATTTACGTTGTAGATGTCCATGGGCTCCAGTAACCACTTAACACCAGGTGGGCTGTGAGCTCGTCTACCCATCTAAGCAATAAAAAAAAAAATTACCATTGGTTTGAGGCCAGTATAGTGTCATGAATGTGTTCACATGTAACTAATGCTGATAATCAAATGGTGAGACAGAAATTTATGTAACAGGTTACCCGGTATTGCGGTGATCACTTTTCTTTTAATTTATTTATCAATTGAGTTTATTTATCATTTTTTTAAAGAATTCATAGCTATAGAAATGAGCTATATAATAAAGCTAAGAACTATTAATGTTTGCACAGTTTCTCGATGTCCCAACTACACAACAAACTGATGTTTCTAATGGACAACCTCCAACACTACATGCAAGCGGACGTATTAGAAACCAATTTCTCTCGTCTGATGGACGCTGTCAACAAGACGAACGACTTTGAGAAACTCAAGAAGGCTCACGCCACGTTCCTGGCTGATATATTGAGTCAGTCATTTTTGACTGTGACTTTGGTAAGTTTTGTTTTGTATGAGTTTCTTTTTTTTTGCTATAAGGCCAGGAACATTGGCAATACCCCAATTACAAGTTATTTAAAAAACTCTAAAATGGGTATTAACCCTCTGAGCGCGAACCGTCGATATATTGACTCTATCAAAGCATGTAAAGTGCGGGCCGTTGGAATATCGAGTACTGCTCAGTTTTATTGTAAGTATTAGGTATCTACCTATACGGGCGTGTCTTAGGGTCCGCTTGTATAACGTTTTTAATAAGGTTAATAACATTTATGATTAACCATATTAAATTATTTTGCTGTGAATTTAGCATTTTTGTATAAGGTACTAATTTTTTCAAAAAATCCTTTAGCAATTTCTGTAAAGTGTAAAATAAGCTCACTACTAAAAAGGTTAAATTGTTCCTATCATTTTTCAGTCGTCAGATAGCGATTGTTCGGGAGATCCCGCCGATACATTAAATAACCCGGTGTTCTGTAACATTATGGAACTACTGAAATTGTGTCATTCATTCTGCAGTATGAGTGAGATAGCAAACGATAGGGAAGCTGAAGATTATTACATAAAAGGATATTCTGAAAGGTATGATATGTCTTTCTATCATTGCTAGCTTTTGCTCGCGACTTCGTTCGCATGGAATAGTTCACAAATAAAGCTTTATTTTAGAACAAATTTGGTTAGCATAAAAAACGTTATAGTGAGCCAACCTTAACATATAGACATATGTTGTCGCGGACTTTTTTTAGATCTTTTAAACAACAATTCTGTCATACATTATTTTAGCGAAACTTTAACCGTTTCTGCAGCGCACGCAGCGGAAGCTCTCAAAAGGTAAAAATAACCCCGATTTTGAAACATTCTTTATTGGTGCTCCGCGTGTATTAGTCTTAGCGTGATGTTATATAGCCTATAAGTCTTCCTCGATAAATGGGCTATCTAAAAATGAAAGAATTTTTCAAATCGGACCAGTAGCTCCTGAGATTAGCGTGTTCAAATAAACAAACTCTTCAGCTTTATAATATTAGTATAGATTAGATTAGAATAGTGTACATTGACAAAATTGAAGAAAAAAAGGCATGCGTGTATTGTGTCCACAGTAAAATTTCAGTGTGCATTTCACAACAATTCAAAACAATTCTGCCTGTTTTTGCCACGTAACCGTCATGCGCTCCGATTCGAAGGGTGGGACATGCGCTATACATTTGAGGCTTCGACCTCATGCCTTAGGACGGGTGGCGACCTTCAAGTCCTAATTTGTCGACGTCCAGATAACCAGGAGACAGAATTCGTTCTGGCCCCAACGGCCATCCGTTCTACGAGCAATGTGTCCTGCCCACTGCCACTTCAATTCGCAATCATTTGGGCTATGTCGGTTACCATGGTTTTCCAGCGAATCTCCTCATTTCTGATTTTATCCGGGGAAATTCCGAGCACAGCCCTCTCCATTGCTCTTTGGGTGACCTTGAGCCTTCTCATAGGGCCTATTGTGAGCGACCACGTCTCAGTGCCGCGTGTGTATGAATCTTTAATTAATATACTTTCTAGGTTCAACAAATTAGTGAAGCAACTAATGCAACTTCTAGTGTCGCTACGAGATCGTCCGTGCGGCGTTTACTTAGCGAGACTTCTGATGAGACTCGACTACAACCGGTGGCTCAGTAGAGAGGCGCAGTTAACGCAATCTGTAACAAACATGTTAAGATACTGATGAGGGCTTACTTACCACCCTCAACATCGGAACGGTAAGTTTAGTTGGATTCGTTTGCAGTTTAACGTTAACTCTTTACCTCTTAGAGCTTTTTTTAAACTCATTCGTGCTTCACTTGTTTTAGCAGGAGTTAAGAAAACTTAGTGTTTTATTATAAAGAAAACAAGGTGAGGGTAATGCAGTATCTATTTCGCATGTCATGGTGAGCATTTCTTTATAAGTGAGAATCGGTTTACCTATCAAACGAAAAAGTAGAGATTTTTTTACATAAGGGTTTATCTTCAATATTCCACAAAAATTACTCCCGGTAGCGTATTTCCATTTCCGTGTTCACTATGAGGCAGTACTGTCATGAAAGACGCACGGGTTTGTCGCGCTAACTGCCTTAACAAATCCATGTTCAATTCAGAGTGCGCGTCCTGGAGGATCCGTAATTACGTGTTTCGGTATGGTAATGGTAAACAGTCGACGTCGCTCTAAACACATCATTACGGATCCTCCCGACCCATCAACGGTGCTTTTAGGTACATACTACAAGCACCGGTCACCGTCCTCGCCGAATCCGTCGCTTGCGACGAAGGACTCAACGAGTGAATTAACCCATAGCCACAGCCCACTTAGTTTTTCGCCGGATCTTGCTAGGGCCAGTGTTAGCAACACTCCCGGTTTGAGCCCCGTAAGCTCACCTACACGTCAAGGAGAAGCTAAAATAGCCTCTCAAGGCTATCAGCATAGATAGGGGAAAAAATCAATTGCGTACGGGTTTGCAAGGAGTATGCGCATTGATTAAGCGACACAAATCCGTGTTTGTTTGAAGGCATTTTTAATTAATGGGCAACAGTTTGGTATTGTATTGTAGGCAATCAACGTAAGTAGGTAACATAAAGAAATATGAACAAGTAATTATATAAAATCAATGTTTTTTAGCAGAAGGCTCATTATCATCAATATTTGATGCAATATTATGAACGTGTTTTCTCTTCACAGTTTCTGACTTGGCTGGTCGTCCTGATCGAGTCCTTCCACTGCATGGCAGACCTCTTTCTTTGCGGCGAACGATCGATGTTGGTTGTACATGAATCTTTCGAGATTTTCGTCAAACATTTTTTTCAACTACAAATGATATAATACTCGATGGAGTTTGTAGCTTCGACAAATCAGATCCCAACTTTGTAA
Source organism: Bombyx mandarina (assembly GCF_003987935.1). The sequence goes on along the minus strand of NW_021011477.1, from coordinate 7,528,547 downwards.
GAATGTTTTTATATGCAGCATTTGAATCATTTTCCAACATATCAGTAATTCTTTGCCACTGAGCTTTAATATTTTGAACAGCACTGTCAAAGTTTTCATTGTTGATAGTTACACTGTTTTCCGCTCGATTTCTCTCTGGTATAGCATCATTTGGTGTAATAGAGTTAGCCGGATCTAATCAGAGTTGGCTGTATTCATTATTTGTGCTTGATTTACACCTAATATTTTCAAAGAATTACGATGAAAACTGCTCACCCAGAGCTAATTTCGCAAATTATTGATGATCATAATCATTCAAATGTAGCGATGCGGAGTACAGTTCCATGTTTCTTTTCTAGAGTGCAGATATGTATACAAAATCTACCGCCAGCGCCATACGGACAGATTAGTTTTCTCTTTCACAAAGTAGGTATTGTCATACATATAAACTTCTTTTTTTTTCTACTTAAGCTGATAGCCTTAAGAGGCTATTTCAACGTAACCGTAGTAGGTGAGCTCACGGGGCTCAAACCTGACGACGTTGCTGACACGAACCCTAGCAAGAGCAGTGCTTCGCAGAATCTACCGCCGGATCGGAAACGCGACCCATTGAGAAGATCCGGCGAGAAACTCAGTGGGCTAATTTACTCGTTGAGCCCTTCGTCGCAAGCGACGAGTTCGACAAGAACGATGACCGGTGCTTGAGGTACCTAGAAGCACCGTTAGTGGATCGGGAGGATCCGAAATGTCTTATTTTGGGCGACGTCGACTGCTTTCCATTATGTCCGCAGGATCGAGAATGTAGTTATCGGCGGCCACGATCAGAGGGTTCTCGTGTCGTGCCGCTTTGTCGAAGTGGTGCGAACTTCATGGCTTAGTTCCATGTATCGCCTTTAACACGTGTTTAGAAGAGCAGTTGACCTTGCAAACCTGTGCGCGATTGGAGGCGCACTCTGAATCTAACAAGAGTTTGTAAAGGCTGTTAGCGCGACAAATCCGTGCGTGTTTGATGGCAGTACTGCGTCATAGTAAACACGGAAATGGAAACACACCACCCGGTAGTAGGAGGGTTAAATTTTCATGTGATACGGTTTTTGGAGAACCCGTTATTAACAAGCTTTACGATATTCATTAGATTGTAGAAATTCGAATGCTTTTATGGTTTTAACTCATTAACATTTTGATATCTGAATTAATTTCTAAAGAGAAATGAACCCATATTTTTAAGTTTCAACTTAAAATAATTGCGTAAGTATCAGATGTTTAGTTTTATAATGGATTGAATTCTTACACCTTATTGTCACCATGTGTATTTATGTAATGAATGCCAAATGTATTATAAATTAATGATTTTAAAATAAAGCTTGTAACATACATGATTCTGATTTCATTTTATTTAATTTATAAAAACAGATTGTTGGTTAATGGGACTCCATGAATGCTTTAATCAGTATGCATTTAGTCATGTGACATGAGCATGGTTGTGGGTGATCGACAGCTTCTGGATCCAGTAATGTCATCTGTAAATTGTATCTGAAAGAAAAATATTAAATAAATAGTATCAACATGATTTGATTCTCATTTAAAATTATGCTATTACATTTAGTTTGTTTTAATTTATTTTCAATATCGTTTTTATGAGTCATAATGAAAACAATTAGCATTTTTTCATCACAAAAGTTCTCAAAATATTTCTGTAGTAAAAACTAAACCTTTCTGATGTGAATATCGTTAATGTGTAGAAATACACTTGATGAAACTCGCGCGCCACTTGTGTTTATTTTTTTTTTCTAAGATGGGTGGGCGAAATCACTGCCCGGCTATTGTTAAGTGGTTATCAGTGCCCATAAACATTAACCACGTCAATGCCGCCGCCCATCTTGAGACATGAATTCTAAGTTTCAGCTTTTACACTATAAAATCTGCCCCACTCTTAACTCAAACGCATTACTAGTTCATGGTAGAAATATACAGGGTGGAAACACCACTATCGTATGATAATGGTATAGAATATAAAAGATTTTAACAACCATTACTAGTTAAGTTATGCTAGAAACTATAGACCAGAAAAAAAGAAACAAGCTGACATATATTAATATTAAGTATTAGATTACACAAAATGTTAAAATAATAATTGTTTTCAACAAATCATATTTGTTTTTACAGACTGAATGATCAAACTATGGTAGTCTAATTTTGATCCCTTTTTGTTTTTATCAGCTAAATATATATCTTAAAATATAATAAAAAATTAAGCCTTCTATTTTTACCTCCGGTTATGTTCTGTATCCCTTTTCATGCTAAGTTGGAAAGCTATTGGTTCTCCTTCTTCCACTTCCACTTCGTGTGGTAATACTATTGCTGTTTGTTTCCAGTGTGTTGCCAAACTATTTGGACTGGTGTCCAAAATTATACGATTCTCGTCTTTCGTTTCAGACATACTGGGAAAATTGCATTCGAACCATAGACACAAACCTTCATAAGAACCAGATTTTTTAGCTCCTGAAATAGGGACTTTGACTCAATTACTGAATAACAAAATATAAAAACTTTGAATATTATACATTAAACTTAGATGTGTTATAATGGAAATAGATAAGCATTATAAAAAGATTAAATACCAACAACATGCTGGATGCTGAATTCATTCAAATCAGATGCATTGTCTTCCCTCAAATTAATCCAGCAAAGTGCTACTTCATCACCAAGCAAATCCTTTTGCTCTATATTCAAAATTTCTGGTTTAGTGGATTTGTTTTTGCGAAGATGTTTAGCAAAAGCAGACATTGATACTCCATGCACATTGTTCCATTTGCTGTATAGTGAAGGTATACTGCAAGTAGAAACAGAATGTATAATCAAGGAAGGTATAATTCGAAGGAGGGCGAATCTTCAGGATAATACACTAGCTTTTATTTATTTTGAACTATACAATAATGTTATCTACTAAGTTTAAACCCTGAGCGCAGGTACAAGTTTGTGTAGAGATACTAACGAATTGTTGATATCATTTCAACAAGTGTTTCATCTTGACTTCTATGATAAAAATTAACACTGTGGAAATAGTTGAAGCCACAATATTAATAAACTTGAAAATTACTAGTGTTTTGAACCCATGCATACAGATTGGTATCATTGTGTTGACTTCTGTTGTAAAGCAGTTATACATTCCAGTGTGAAAGGTAAGATAACCATTGTATATTATTATTGAAAGTCATCATCATCATCATCAAATTAATGTCATGTCTCAAGGGGGTAAAGTCTATGGGCCCAGGTGGGCCTTAACTCATTAACCTGTTTATTTTATAAAAAATAGAATGAAAAGAAAGTCATATTAGGATTTATACAATTTGCCTTACCTACATGGTGCAACATAAATAACAGCCGTTTCAGGAAACATTTCTCCCCCTTCCTTAAGAAACTTATCTCGAGCAATTAGCACTGAATCTAACATACCTTCATGCAATAGATAAAAACCCATCCATTCAGATACTATCACATCTACTTTTATGTTATTTGGTAATATTACATCTTCAACTTTACTGTGAATTATCTAGAAAAAAAAATTGTTTTTAATTATTTATATCAGTCTGTAGTAAGTGGTTCTTGTACAATTGAAACTTCTAAAAATTTGCTAGAACAAAGACATATGAAGTAAAAGAAGAAACCAACCAACTGATGATACCAAAAGAAGAAACAGAAAGTCCTATGTAACATTGAAACGCTAATGGAGATTTAACCCAAGATTTGGTATTCAACTATTTTTTTTATTTCTTTTTTTATGGAGTTTTAACAAATAAATGGTTACATAGATGTCTACAATACACAAGAAGACATTACAATTGGAAATTTTGGGTTTCATAATTTGTTCTTCAATTATGAATTGAATTGAATATGAATTTTTGGTAATTTTTTAGAAATCTTTGTTACTTTTTTGTTGTACACACAGGTGAATGAGACTGCAGGCTCAAAAGACCCTTTTCCTTGAGTGATTTTAAAAATTTATTCCATCAGATTAAAAATTATGAGCTTGTGTTAAGTTTATATTTCTTTGGTAAGACTGTATCTGTCTGCGGCATTTGAACACTAATATATTATTAAAGTTGTATACAAGTAAACCTGGGTTCTTTTTTAAGCTACAACATTGTATCTCATTAATGTTTTCTATTTACTCGATTCAGTAGTTATGCATACACATAATACAGTATTTTAATGGTCATTGTTTGCCATCTTGTCATTGAGATCCTTAAAGACTGACCTTTATGCCCCCACAACATAGTCTGTACAGTGTATTCAAACAAAATTAATTGTGTTACTGTATGTAATTTCTACAGGACAATCAAAATGTTAAAAAATTGCTTCAAATAAAATGTGTACTACTGTTTGGTCTTCATTAATAAAAATTTAATTTGGACAATACTAACTTCAATAACATTTTCGAAACCATTCTCTTTCACAATTTCTCTAGCTAAATTCGCTAAATTACTTGCTTCCACGGCATATACTTTTTTAGCATCTGCTTGGGCGCAGAAAACAGATAAAATTCCTGTGCCACATCCAACATCCATTACTATTTTATCCTTGAAATAACATTTATTCCCTAATATCGCTTTCTTATAAGCTAGGTTTCTTGGTTCGTCTTCTAACATCAATGTATGCACCTGTTGAATTAGATAATATAAAAAAATATTCAGTAAAGTTAGTCTTTTTAGTTTTTTTTTTATAGATTAACCTCTAAATCTTCGTAGCTATTAAAGTAATTGTTCTGCACTTCTTCAGTTTCCATTTTACTTCTTCGCTTAACTTACGAACTAGTCAAAATATTTAGTTTTTTATCAATGAAAAATAGATAGGTAATCGAAAAACAAATAAAACAAAAATATTGATATACCGAAATCAATCCACAAACTAGTCTTTGCCATAGATTTTTTGGTACAATTTTTCCTTATTAGGAAAGGCAAGGGGATCTAAGCCCATACAGCCTTTTGCCATAAATAAGACAATAAGACGTGTCATTAAGTGTACTATGATTCAAAGCTTTGCTAGCTTTGCTTTGTTAAGCAGCTAACTTCATATTTTCAAAAAACCTGCCAAAAAAGGTCTAGATTTAGCAGTGGTTTTATTTTTTATTCAAGTTTCATAACGGCTTATTGACGGTTTAAAATCTGTAAAAATGAAGCAAATTTACTGAATGAAGACTAGAGTTTTTCTAAAAAATCTAACAACTCTCCATGAATTTCCACTACTTAGAAGCTCCTAAATTTCATCTCGTTCAAAATCTATGGCACTATCTTGTTTCACTACATTCACTTTAATTTAATTTAATTTATTCCGTTATAAATTTTATTTTATTCAGTTCCATTACACTTTTAATACAACAAACATTTAGGTTTTGTTTCAACATTTTATAGGGTTCCATTTGCTCGTTAAATAGATGAAACGAATAAAAGTGATCTCTACAAATAAAGTGAGTCTATGAGTAGGCTGTATGAGGTTAGATCCCTCTACCTTTCTTATAAAGGAAAAATTGTACCAAAAAAAATGTCTATGAGTTGGTCATAGACAGATTTAAACGCTAATATTGCTACTTTTTAGCAAAATGACAAATATAATTTAATATTAAGATAACTTAAGATAAATCGAGAATATAAATTAAATGCTTCTCAATATAAGAAAATGGCTAAAGAAAGTGATATGTCATTATACAGCGATGTGCTTGAACCATTTCGTAGGGTCATAAACACTGAACCACCAAAAGACAAGTTATCGGCGTCTACAAATCTAAACTTTTCTGATAGTACTCAATCTATAAAAGAAGGTATAGTGAGAAATAATTTACTAACTATAAATGTTAGCACATTTGAGAGACATGTGGTACAATGTAATTTTAAGTTCAAGAAATACATTTAACCTAAAATTGAAAACAAGACGAGTGATCGTTGTTTTCATGTCTATTGTTCGCTGTTTTTCAATTTGTTGATTGTTTAAAATTTCTGTTTTCCAAGCGTAATCATTCGCGTTAGTTTGAAAAGGTTGATTGAAAGGGATAGTTGAAAGGCAATGTATGTCCATCAGTCAGTCAGTCATTCAGTCTTAATAAAAATAATATCTCATAAATATTTCTGCCTCTGTTATTAACAACAGAATCACCATTAGTTAAGTTTGTCACCTTTTCAATAAACTGCAGACGTCCAGAAGTAAAATGTCAAAACTTAATAAGTTTATAAACATTAAATAGGCCTCTCCAATCTACTGACATTTGGTAAAAGAAAGTCGAGTATCGGTAGTGTAGATGATGTGACACCAGATAAGAGGCTCAGAAGAGACTCAAGTGGTAATGGAACCACAGCACCACCATCACCATGGGAAACAAAACGTTTGAAGATTGATCTGATTGCTGCAAAAGCACAGGTACAGTGTTTCATAAACTTTTTTTTTTTTTTAAGTTAGAACATAATTTCAATGTTACATAAAAACAAAGACTCACTAAACGAAATCGAGAACAGATTTGATGATTTTCATATCAATTCCAATGGAAAAACACATATTATTGAAAATAAAAACATATTGAAATGTGAAAAGTTATAATAGATGTTTTAATTTATTCCACATTTTCTACCGTAAATCATTCTAATATATCATGGTTATCTAAATGACTCTTTCAAGATGATATTAGTGCAAACAATTGGCCTTAAACTTAAGATATAAAAAAAAATGTGATTTTTTTCCTTCCAAAAGGTAGATTAGGCCATATTCGTCCGATGTGGTCAATTAATAACTTTATTACCTTTCATTAAAATTGTATTTCATTAATATAAATACAGATAACCAAATTAGAATCTAGAGTAAACCACCAGCATACTATACGTAAAGAGATGCAGATATTGTTTGAAGAAGAGAAGGCATCTCTTATAGAACAGCACAAGAGAGATGAAAGAGCTGTCAGTGATATGGAAGATAGGCTGCAGTTGATACGTAGGCGAGAACAAGAGTTAAAAGATGAGTTTAATACGGTAAGGTTTTCATTGATTCACATATAAAATTCAATTTGATAAAACAAGTAACAAACATGATCTCTATATAAGTTTATTAACAAAATATAAAAATCATTACTGCTGATTATAATTTACAATAATATTGATTAATTGAGTCAAATCAAAAGTACTGACTATTGTCAGATGAAAATTGACATGAGTATTGTTACTATGAATTGCAATAACTATTATAATATTAAAATAACAAATTTATTTTCATCTGTAGGATAAATGATGATTATAATTTTTTACTTAAAAAAAATTAACTTGTTTTCATGCAAAGGCCGCCAAAGAGCATAAAGATCTTAAAGCAAATTGGGATAAAGAGAAGACGGATCTCCATAAACAAATAGCAGATCTCAAGGATAAATTATTGGAAGCTAATGTTAGTAATAAAGATCAAATATCAGAAATGAAAAAGGACATGGATGAATTGTTACAGGTATAAAATTAAATTAATAATTTATATTGGTTTCAGTAAATTCCTTATATAATAAAATGGTGATTTATCTGAATAGTACATGTTCTATGATGATGACTATCAAACACAATGATTTTAACATCTTTAGGCTCTGGAAGGTGCACAGTCGGAAGTTGAAATGCTTAAAAAAGAGCTAGTGAAGCAGACAAGTCGTGCCGAACAGTGCACTCAGTTGAAGAATCAACTGGAGAAACAGAACTTTGAATTCCAACAAGTGACCTCGAAATTAAAGGAGCTTGAATATGAAAGGGATTCTTATAAAGACTGGCAGACTCAGTCTAAGGTAAATGTTTCTAACTTACCAATAATCATTTTAAAGAGTGTAATGAGTAATCATTACCATCATTTTGATTATTGATTAAATTACCCTTTATGACTGTTAGTCACATGAATGAATATCAATCATTTAACCTATTGATTAAAATTAGTTCTATGTTTTAATAACCAAAAAAATGCTGAAAAATAATATGAAATGGAAAGAATAGTTACAGTTTTATATGAATATCATTTAGCGTTATAATTAAAAAGATTTATTTTCGGAATAGACAGCCCAAAAACGTCTTTGCAATATGGCCGAACTTGAAAAGGAAGTGACGCGTCTCCGAGCCAATGAGCGTTCGCTTCGTGATGCGATTTGTAATAAGTTGTTGCTGGAGGAACAAGTTCATCAACTCACTTCCAGAGTTGAAGCTCTTCAACCTGTTCAACTGGAGTTGCATGAGGCTAAGGTAAATAAGTAAATGATATCTTGAGATTTTGTAGTTTTGTTAGAAACATGTATATAACATAACATATAGGCTAGATATAAGAATTCAAAGGGTTTAAAGGGGAAATTGTTATATCTAAAAAAATTCACACATTTTATGGATGTATGAATTATCAGTTTATCCTATGCTTTTTATCAAATTACTAGAATTTAACATAAACATTTTTCTAAAGTAATACTTATAATAGGTAACAAGAATATAAACGAACTTTTATAATTGTTCCCAATTTAAAGGTAGACATTTTATTAAACCTCTACAATAGAAATGAATTAAAAAAAAAAGAATTAAAAAAAAGGGACCGCGTGAAAAAAAAAATACCTACAGAACATTTATTCATTAATTACAAACGTCATTCCTTGTGACTTCCTCTCTAAAATCACTTAATTATTAAATATTTAACGAATTTACAATCGTGTTTTACTCACTGCGGAATAAAACTATTTTATTTAAATAGTTCCGAAGAGATTTTGTCGGTAGCCTTTTTCCCGAAATATCTAAACAGAATGTCTAAATATGTTTTGATGACATATTTTAAAGAGTTATTTATAATTAGTGTCATGATCAATAGATTCCGACCGAAAAACGGTGTCCGATTTTTTCGGATGAGGGCTCCATAATGAATTTAAATATATATAGATAATAGTTTTGGGGCATCGACTTTCTTGAGATCTTATAAAATACGTTTAAATTATTATTTTTGTATGTTTTAATCATGATAAAATATGAAATTTTATATAAGCAATCATATTAAATCGATATCAAAGTCATTAAATAATGTACAACCCAAAACAGACGGCCGAACTGACGTGACAATGACATTTGGTGCGCTCAACATGGCGGATTTTCGGCCTCATTAGACATTTACGTATATTCATGTTTCATTTTATGTACGCACTGAAATACTGTTATATTGTTTTCCAGCGAGTTAAAGTGCTGAGTAAGAACGAGATAGATATATGTTTATGTATGTGCCTTCAAAATGGGTGCTATTTATATAAGCAATTGTACGTATAGAACAATATGTCGTGTCCCTACTATAGTCGGATTTTTTATTAGACGAAGTAAACTGACGTTTACTGTGTTGTCAGTTTTTGATGAAATAAAAATAGTGTTGTGACAAAGTGAACAATTGAAAAAACTCCTGAATTAATGAAATTGCCTCGATTGTCTAGTGAATAGTTAGTGTGCCGAACTGCCGATATCGGGCACGGGGTTCGAATTTTAGCCGTGCTTTGTACNAAGTGACGCTTCACTCGGGTTGCTGCCAAAACTCTCTGATCATATATAATAAGAATAGAGTAATGGTAGGCCATTGAGATTTTTACTAATGGAATCATTAATATCTAAAAATATTAAATAATTCATGGTTTTAAGTAATAATTATTATTACAATACATAAATATTGAATTGAACAACAATAAACTAAAAAGTCTGTGAATTACAACCATTAGCAATTTTTTTAATTTGTTGTTCAAGTCATAGACAACTCTTTCGTTTGTCAGCATATAAGTTTACTATAAGGCTGTATGGGCTAATTTTCCCTTTGTCTATTGGCGAATTTAAAAACTATGGCACTCAGTTTTGGGATGTTATCAAATAAGTAATTAATTTTTTTGTAAAACAATGCTAGGGTGAAAGAAATGTTGATACATAAACTAAACAACGTAAAAAAATAAGGCATAGTTTTTCAAGTACAAATAGTTTTGTCATGAAGTTGGCCCACTTTTGGGCATTGTCCTTTAATAAAACAATGTAGTTCAGTATACAAATAAGTTGTTTTTTATTTTATTTATTAAAAAGATTAACATAAAGTTGAAATTATATTATAAAAGAGAACTATTTTGTAAAAAAGATGATAAATAATGTGACGTAATGGTTATTAACAAATGATACAAGATGAAGGTGATGCTTATAGGGCTTAGTTACCAGGTCATAAAATCCCTTAAAAATAAAAATAAATTTTGTCTCGCCGCGATCGACTGAACTAATAGCCACGATAGACCGGTCGATCGCGATCTACCGTTTGGCCACTGCTGGTCTAAAGCATGTAAATGTTCGCATTAACTATGTTTTCATTTCAGGTGAAGTTGTCGAGTGTCGAGTCTCAGTTGGAGTCGTGGATGAGTGCGGCGCGCGCGCACGGCGTGGAGTCCGCGGGCGCGCTGCGCGACGCGCTGGAGTCCGCGCTCGGAGCGCAAATCACCGCCACCGCGGACTCCACGCAGGCGCAGTCGGCCCTCGCGCACCTCACCGAGGTAACCTCACCACCACTACCTCCTTTATAAAACTACTCACCATTCACTAATGTACTGTTCTATATAGAGCGTCCATTAATTACCTGAGACGTTTTTGAGAATTTTTTGACCCCCTCTTCCCCCTTGGTGATTTATCGTAGGATTTCTCTCAACTCACTCCCCCCCCCCTTCCTCCTAAGCTCACGCGAGATTTTTCATAACTTCTATTTGGACGGTTAATGACGATTATTGAGAAAAAAAACTTGCTCTATTAATTTTATTGAAGACTAGCAAAGACTAGTATTTGTGAATTTTACCGTAATTTAAAATCACAATCATAAAATTAAATAATGAATATCAAACAAAAATTAAGAAAAGATTTATTCCAATTCAGTCCATACGAAAAATACTATTTTCTCAGATTTGGCCATTTTTTATTTTAGAAATAAATTTTCACGCAATTTTACATCGTTTTCTGCGAGAAATATAATTACATGATATTTACTAAGGCTTCCAGATTTTCATTTAATTTTTTTTTTTTTTGAGAATATAATAGTAATAAAATGTACGTAAGGGCTTATTTCTAGCAACATTAACCACAATTAACTTATTTAATACTGTAAATAATGATGAGAGCGATTATTGATTTCGAAGAAAACAATTAACAACTTAATTTAAGCTGCAGAAAAAAACAGATTTCTCTTGAACCTAGGAGAGAATATAAAAATCATTTTCTGAATATGAAACGACATTTCTTTGTCTATCAAATTAAGTTAAAACCATCATGACCCGACTTTTTTTAGGGGCCCAAACGCCCTAAGAAAATGGGCATTGTCCTTTGAATAAATAACGTTTTTTTGTGTAAATAAATTGATTTAAGTTTTGTACACACAACACTAGAAGTGTGAGCGAGAGATCCAATATTCCTATATGTGTGAGCGAGAGGTCTGATAAAAATGATTTATGACTCAATTCGCACGTTTATAATGGCCCAAGTATAGGTAGGTATGTATGGGTTGTACTTTTGAATCTTATAACGAGGTTCCCAACCAAGATATATGCATACATATCGATTGGTGAAAGGCCATTTAAAGTTTAATATTTTGAAAAATACCTTCTCATTTTTTTTTTTTTTTTTTTTTTTTTTTTTNATCGAATAGAGTAAACTTAATTGAAGTTCAATTAAAAACATTGAACTGTTGATACTGATACAAAATAAAACGGACTTTTAATTACAAACATAAACGGCGCTTATTAAGCGAAATGTCGCATGCAAGTAGTATGCAAATTATGCATAATCCATTACAGGAAGTGGCGACATTGAAATACGAACGCGACAAGGCCACAGGAAAGTTGAATGATCTCACAACGGTACGCAAAAACCAGGAGAGTCTCATACACAGACTGCAGAAGCGATTGCTATTAGTTACTAGGGAAAGGGATAGTTATAGGTGAGTCGATAATAATATGTTTACTTGTATAAAATACACTGACATTCCGTTTTCAGAACTAAAAAAAAACCGCTCTTTCATAAATGTGCTGAAGAAAAACTACATAACAGTACATAAATGCGATATTATTCCGCAAAAGAAGTACCCGTGACGTGTGCCTATGACTTCTGGCAAAAATACCATAGACACGGAAATGTTTTTAAAATATATATTTAAAAAAAACGTCCTAAGCTAGTAAACTCGATGTATCGACTCGATTAATGTGTTTATTTGGATGGTTGGACCACCGTTATATGTACAATACAACTGACAATTCCATCTTATGACTAAGGTGTTGCGGTATTCACGTCGCCATGTCTTTTTTTTTATTGTCCATGTTGGCAGACGAGCACACGGCCCACCTGATGGTGAGTGGTTACCGTCGCCCATGGACTTCTGCAATGCCAGGGGCAGAGCCAAGCCGCCGCCTACCGAAAATCTATGGACTATTTTATCACTTTACCAATGAGTAGTGTAGTGTATTAGAGTAATGTCTTCACTAAAGACGCGTGTACGATATTGTTTGGGTTTTCATTTGATATAGCTTGAGTTATTTCATTCATAGGCAACAACTAGACTGCTATGAGAAAGAGTTAACGGTGACACTGTGCGGGGAGGAGGGCGCCGGTAGCGTCGCCTTGCTGTCGGCGCGCGTACAGCAACTAGAGAAGAGCCTTCAGGGATACAGAGACCTGATTGCCGCTCACGATCCTCATGCGCATTCCAAAGGTGATGTTGTTGAGTTATATTTTTTTTTATTGCTTAGATGGGTGGACGAAATCACAGCCCACCTGGTGTTAACACTGTAGCCCATACACATCTATAACGCAAATGCGCCACACACCTTGAGATATGTGTTCTAATGCCGGAACCACACTGCGCTATTCGCTATTCGTTATGCGAGCTATTCACGCGCATACGGCGAAGTGTGGAGAGTATATTCGCCAATATTCGCTTTATTCGTACGCATAACACATAAGGACGAATAGCAAATACGCGTATCCGTCGAATTGTCGGTTTTTTGACACACTTCAAAGGACACGAATAAGCCGAATATGCGCATCGACTGCCCACACTTCGGTATGTCATTCGCTCGCTTGTGAGTTGTGGCGGTCGTGTATCGACGTGTCTTATGACTTGTAATCATCCACCAGCGTTTTCTTTTCGGTCTTTCAGTAACTTTTTACAACAAGTATTGGTAAGAAACATTTAGGAAATAATAAATTGCGGCAACTCTCAACACGTCCATCGCTCCACGCAAACAAGACACATATTTGCCTTATTTGGCATAATTCAGCGCACAAGTTCGAAGTGTGGATGGCATGTTTGTTGTTTGCGCGCTTCACAGATATTTTGGCGAATACGGCGTAGTCACATAACGAATAGCGCATAACGCAGTGTGGTTCCAGCATAAGATTTCAGTATAGTTGCAACGGCTGCCCCGCCCTTCAAACCGAAACGTATTACTGCTTCACGGCGGAAATAGGCAAGGTGGTGGTACCTACCCGTGCGGACTCAGAAGAGATCCTACCACCAGTACGCTGTATATGTATCTACGCTGTTTTACATTGTTCTAATGCAAAATCGTGCATTGATGCATAATTTCGTTAAGCGTGACGTCATTTGGGGCCAAATAAAAGGTGGTAATTGTTAATGATACTCTGCTATACTGTGATCAGGCTCATATTACGTCATACATTAGGTTTTGTGTTAGTTTGTAGACAAAGTAGACATGAAGAATTATTAAAAATTTATATAATTTATTAAATGTTATTTTAATATATTATCGATTGAGTACAGAATAGTAAACCTATTGTAACAGTAAACTTGTTTTTACGAGTCTCAATAATGCACTACCTGATGAGTTCATCACCCTATATTATATTTATGCCTGAAGCTACAAAAGATATATATACTCCTAATTATAATTTTCTTTTAAGAAAACCTGTTTAACTGAGTTTCAACAAAGCTTTACTTTTAATATACTAAAATTGCGAACATTTTTATTGGTTTAAAAAATACTAGCGACCCGCCCTCGCTTCGCTTCGGAAACTGTAATTTATTATTGATTTCTCCACTATTTAATGGATGTTATTATACATATTATAAACCTTCCTCTTCAATCACTCTACCTATTAAAAAAAACCGTATCAAAATTCGTTGCGTATTTTTAAAGATTTAAGCATACATAGGGACAGATATAGGGAGAACGAAAGCGACTTTGTTCTGTACTATGTAGTGATACCACGAGTGTGATTGAAGCGTGTTGAATTAATTATCGTGGTGCTTTTGCAGCTCTGGAGAGTCTCCGCAACGAAGTGACGCGATGGCGCGAGGAGGCGGAGGGCGCGCGGCGTGACGTCACCAAGCTGCGGACACAGCGCGACCTGCTCACCGCCAGCCTCGAGCGGATCGGTCCTCAGACGAAGGTAGCTGGGCTTTCTCCTTGTACACCGATTATTTTATTATTTTGTTTATGGGATTTTATGCCCTGGTAACTAAGACCGAAGACTTTAGGTCATGTCTTATTTAATTTATATGTATTCTTATTTTTTGGGGTTGGGGTGTATTGTGGGTTTTTATTGGTAAATCGCTTTTCTATTATCGAACAAGCTTGTCTATTATCTTACACAAAGTGCGGTACTCCCCGCAGTGCATAAAGTCTATCTCGGCGGTGAAGGCAATACGACCGCTGATAAGCGTCTGATGTTGGCGGATCCGGCGAGGTAGCAAGACATCGTGAGAAGGCTAAACGTGGCGGGAGGAGCTGATTGTACTGCCACCTAGATCACTTAAGTCTGCTTCGGTGATGAAGGCAACTCTATAGCTGATAAGCGACTGGTGTTGGTGGATCTGGCGTGGCAGCAAGACATTGTGTTAAGGCCAAAGGTGGCCTTAACACAATGTCTTGTAAAACACTGCATCCGGTTTTCTTCCAATTGTAGCGGGTTTCCGTTCCATTGGGGTCCAGAAAGCAAAGGACGAGAGAGTGTATTTGTGTGAGGAGCAAACAGTTATGCACTTAAAAAAAAATCCTGCGCAGATGACCATTTTCTGTTTAATGTTTACCGGATGCTGAAACTAAGTCCTCTGGCGATGGACAAAGGTAGAGAGGTCTGATACTGATGCTTATTGGGCTTTGTCTAATGTCTGCACGGAGGCGGCATAGGGAGAGTGGTCGCTTCTGCATCGACCCGGAGTAACGGTGCAATTCGGCAGCACACTATGCGATGAAGCTGCTCTATTTAGAGAAGCACAGCTTCTCCCGCTCAGCCGGGGAGGGGACTAGAAAAAGTGCTCTAAAGAAACGCTTGCTGGTGGTGGTAACCACGGCTGCCTAAGCATCCCAATAACGTGGTCGACGCTATTATAGAAATAAAACAATAACTAAATCAATGACTTTCGGCGCGTGGAATGTGCGCACTTTGTTAGACTGGCCCAGCAACATATGCCCTGAACGGAAAACTGCTATAGTTGCGAGAGAGCTCCAGCGCTATAATGTGGATATTGCTGCCCTGAGCGAAACCCATTTAGCTGACGAAGGAGAATTGACAGAGCGAGGTGGTGCTTACACGTTTTACTGGAAGGGCACACCGGCTGGCTACAGATCCAAGGCGCTCAGGGGTTGGGTTTGCAATTAAGACAATTAAAATAGAAGGCACCTTTAATTACAAAGATAAATGTCGCTTATTAGGCGAAATGTCGCTTAAACAAAATAGCCTTTACCTCTCGATATCATTTTTGTGTTAACATGTGGCATTAACAGTTCGATGTTTTTAATTGAAATTCAATTAAAATAGTTCTATTCAAATAGCTGAAGAAGATTTTTTTATTATGTTTTTTTTCTTCAATTTTTTAATTTAAATGGCTCTCCGGTTAAGTTGCAAAAATGTCGCTTAAACCAAATAGCCTTTCACCCCTCGACATCATGACTGGTCGCTCCACATCGATAACTATCTTGATTATTGAATAAATATATAGTTTTTATATACACATCCATTCATTTCCAGGTGCTACACTTAACGAACAACCCTGCGGCAGAAGCACAAAAACAAATATCAAAAGAATTAGAAGCCGCCCAGGAAGAGGTGCGTAAATCGATTTTCACGTTTTCATTTTACATAGAAGAATACGAATATATGAAGCGATTATTCGAAAAGCCATGGCTGTTATGTACTGTTATGTACTATTATGTTTACTGGTGGTAGGAAGTCTTGTGAGTCCGCACGGGCAGGTACCACCACCCTGCCTATTTCTGTCGTGAAGCAGTAATGTGTTTCGGTTTGAAGGGCGGGGCAGCCGTTGTAACTATACTGAGACCTTAGAACTCACATCTCAAGATGGGTGGCGGCATTTACTTTGTGGATGTCTATGTTGGAGCGATCGTCTGGGATTCTTATAATAAAGACGCAGATTTTCATAGATAGTTTTTATTCTAACGGCGATACACTTTTTAGTGTCCGTACTCATTGACTGCGCAAGAAGAAAAGGGGCGAGCACACGAATGACGTTGACACATATTAGACGAGTGACAGCTGTCAGTTGGTATTAACATAAAGATGCGTTTAGGAATTATACAATTCTAACAGTCTATGGGCTCCAGTAACACAGGGTGGGCTGTGAGCTCGTCCATCCATCTATGCATTAAAAAAAATGTAGGTTCGTTTTGTCTTCAGATAAAGAAGTTGAAGGTTGCTCTACGCGAGGGAGGGGCTCAGGCGGACCCCGAGGAGTTGCAACAGATGCGACAGCAGTTGGAGAACAGTCGAATTAAGCTTAAGAGGTATTCATTTGTTTTAGTATTATAGGCTTTATTCCTTTGAAATTAGGGTGAATGTCGAATGTATGCATCTGCTTAAAATTCCAACTGTCACAGATAGACGTGAGTGAGCACACAACATGTTCTGCAGCCAGCTCTATCTGATTAACTATTGAAATATTGCAAGGAGAAGTGAATTGCATTTTTGTTTACTTAGACGTATTCTTCTATTTTCTCCCAGGACAGTGACACTAGAATAATTTTGATACTATTCAATATATATATATATATATATGTATATCTAAAATGGTCATGTCCTGTTGATTTGTTATTTTGCAAAAACCCATTACTTTAAGCTATAGGAAACGTCTAAAATTACAATTATTTTGTAATATATTCAAGCCAGCGTTTCTTCTCAAAATAATAAATAAATTTAGATCATGATAGATTTTAGCGGTATCGTTTCGGAATGTGAAATGGTAACGTGGTATTTAGCGCCTCAATAGACCCAGAAAATAATGTTAGTACATGTTTCAGAATGAAAGAAGAGTTCACGTCTTCCGCTCAAGAATACAGAGACGTTTGTTACATGCTCTTAGGGTATAAAATTGATCGCACTGGGCATAAAAATTACAGGTAAACTTAGTTTTGTTTAATCGTACAATAGTGCTGAGCTTATTTTACGATAATTACATAAAACTTGGTAAAGGCGCATCAGATAGTGAACAAGAAATCTGTTCCGTAATCATGATAAATAATAATACTGTTTTGGCCGATTACCTTAAAGCCTGTGTTTACCGAAATCTCAAAACCATTCAGAGTATTCTTCAAACCAATTAACCAATAATCAAAACTTTATAATCTTATTGTTATTTTGATTAATTTACTTATTAAGATCCTATTTTAATACCTACGAGTATATAAGGATTCCCACTTGCATGTGTTTTTTTTTATTGCTTAGATAAGTGGACGAGCCCACCTAGTGTTAAATGGTTACTGGAGCCCATAGACATCTACAATGTAAAAGCGCCACCCACCTTGAGATAAAGTTCTAAGGTCTCAGTATAGTTACAACGGCTGCCCCACCCTTCAAACCGAAACGCATTACTGCTTTACGGCAGAAAATAGGCGGGGCGGTGGTACCTACCCGTGCGGACTCACAAGAGGTCCTACCACCAGTAAATTGCGTGTGCGCTCATAACATTTTCTTTCATTTCTCTTCATCTAGACATTTCTAATTTTGTTTTTTGTAAATCCGATATAGTTATCTGTAGATTATATTATATTTACCTTTTAAATTTCACTTTTACTATGTTAGTTAACTCAAAATCAAATCAATTAGTCAATATTCTCGGTTTAACAATCGTGTTCGATTTATCCATGGGTTATGCCGTTAACACAGATGAGCTTGGGGTCGTGTAGGTCGAAAACGTAAAATAAACTATTTGTTCGGTGATATATTACCGAAAACATTTGTCGCGTGACGCGTTAACTTTATTTCCACAAATCGTCAGTGCATCAGCAACCACGTCACCCGGGTGCATTCATAATTTTGTAATGTTGTACTTTGGGAGGTGTTAAAGGAAAACGTCTTCTTGTGTGTATTCCATGTTTAATTATCATCTTGATCCTAGTTTACAATTATGAAGAAGCCTATGTTTCTGATTAGGGGGACATACGAGATTACACCTATTAATTATGTTATAAACTAATTCCTATGCTATGCTATAATATATAACTATACTCACTTCAATTTTAACATTTCATTGATACACTTAATAGTTTAACAATAAACGATTTTATGCAACCTAATCTTTGAATAACAAGCTCACACTGCACCCTACACTCCCTCTCTTCCCTGCTATTTATCCCACATGGTGGTGGGGTTAGTTTTACTCCTCGACTTCGCTCTGTCTTCGACATCCTAGTCAGCAACATTGCATTCCCTTTTGTCCTTCAGCACTACATCCGTCCACCTTGTCTTGGGTCTACCTCTAGGTCTCCTACGTTGGAGGTCGAGCAGTAGTGCCAAATTTCCGACTTAGTCAGGTGGCTTCCTTTTTACGTGACCATACCATCTTAACTTACTCTCCTGCGTCTTGTCGGCGATGTCCCGTAGACCGAGGCTTCTATACACGAACTCGTTGCGGATTTTATTGAGCTTGGTCAAACCGCACATCCACCTTAGAATCTATATTACAGCAACTTGAATGTTATGAACGTTCCGCTCCGGGTTGCCGCCCATGTTTCGCTGCCATACTTGTGGTAGGACCTCTTGTGAGTCCGCGCGGGTAGGTACCACCACTCTGCCTATTTCTGCCGTGATGCAGTAATGCGTTTCGGTTTGAAGAGCATGGGCAGCCGTTGTAACTATACTTGAGACCTTAGAACTTATATCTCAAGGTGGGTGGCGCAATTACGTTGTAGACGTCTATGGGCTCCAGTAACCGCTTAACACCAGGTGGCCTGGGTGGCCTACACCCATCTTTTTTTTTAGTTTACTAAGTTTTTATCTTTTCGTTCAGGATATCGAATATGTACGCGGAGTCGTCCGAGGAATATTTGACGTTTACCCTGTGCGACGACGGCATCGAGATGGTCCACACCGACTACTCGGAGACTCTGGGCGATCTGCTGGACCTGCATCTGCACCAGCATCAGTCCATACCCTTGTTCCTCAGCGCTCTCACCATGGAGCTCTTTACGAAAACCACAATCCAACACGCGATCGAATAGATTTTTTTATGAATATCAGTAATACCGTAGATTGGGGTGAATCGGGACCCTTTCCAAATCCAACACAAATTTTCAATGGTTTTTCTTAGCGTTATTATACATAGTTCATTACAATATATACACAAAAACTGAAAAAACTAGCTTCACCGTATAACAGTATGGAGACAATAGTTTTTCGATAGGGCTGGCACTATTTAGTTGTTAGGTAGGTACCTAACTTTAGGTAATTAACTTTTTAATATCTTTAATGAGTTAACAAAACTTTGATGACTAAATTAAACTATTTAATATTCTTAAACACTAAATAAAAGTCATTTTTAGTTCAACAAAGCTAAATCTAACAACTCAACAAAAGTATTGTGACATCCCAGATTTGTCCCTATTCTAACTCTAGTCTCTATTCTCCCTAATCTACCCTCCGTTATTCTTTATTCTGTTTAGGAATTTCAATTTGTGCAGACTGTTAAAATATAATGTATGCATGATTTAGAGTTTGTTTGTCAGAGCGTCAAAAAAGAATATGTGACCCCAAAATTCGATTTAAATACAAATGTAAGAAATGAATCATGTTATTTGTTAATTGTGTTAGCATGTATACGATAAATGTGCGGGATCATACATCTTAAACAAATTGTTGAATTTTTATTATTTTTAATGAAACCCACTGTCTTGCCTGATGCGGAGGATAGCCGCCATTCAAACACCATTGTGACCTCACGACTTGTGAAGACCAATAAAATGAGCTGGCTAATCCACCTGCGCCGGTAAACAAAAAAATCTTTGGCATAGTAACATTATTGATGAAAATTGAGGTCTGTGTGTATGTACTTATCATTTCTATTATTATATAAACTGTTCAGACCATCTCCGAGTTCCAGTTTGTATTCTTTATTTGTTTCACTTTTTTATTTTTTTATTATTGCCTAGATGTGTGGACGACCTCACAGCCCACCTGGTGTTAAGTGGTTACTGGAACGCATAGACATCTACAACGTAAATGCGCCACACACCTTGAGATAAAAGTTCTAAGTTCTCAGTATAGTTTAACTAATTATAAACAGATAGATATACAAAAAAAACGTTTCTGTGAACAAGATTGAATTTTTAAGTTAAAGTATTTATATTAACATCCTACATGCCCTAAATTGGGGCGAGTTATATTTTTGAAATTCGTACTAGAAGTGTCTATGGAACGTAATTTTATTTTATTGGCTTGAAACAATTTAGTTAAAACCATCAGGGCCAATGTCTGATAGAGAAAAACAGTTCACTACATTCCTATTTGTGAATTACTTTTAAAAAACTGGACTTTAAGAAGGTAAATTGTATTTTGTACTTTATGGATTGTGAATTAAATGATCAGAAATAAAGTTTTTTATTCGTAATACACCTTGCCTGCTGAGAGAGGAATGGTCCGTTCACACAGACCGGCTCGTAGAGGTGACCAAATTTTTGTCACATTGGAAACAGAGCCCTGAGTAATTATAGTAAAGTTTATTATTGCATATGCACTTTTTTTGTCATTAAGAATGCTTGAACGCGCTGCGTGTAAAATAGTAAGGGCTGAGTCACACCGGAATGGCAGCGGCCGGCAGCGTCGCGGCGAGCACTTCCAGTGTGAAACAATTTTAAACTTTATCTATATACTTAAAAGATCAGTATCGCTTGAAAAGGTTCCGACACAGCCGCCGCCCGCCCGCGGTGAAGCGAACAGCCGCGCGCCGTGTGCGTCTTGTCTGTGGTACTGCCCGCGGCTGCCAGCGGCGACACAAGGCCGCTCGCGGCACCGCTGTCATAATATATAATAACCAATTCCATCATGTTCACTCCTTACCGGTCACCGTTCTCGTCGAACCCGTCGCTTGCGACGAAGGGCTCGACGAGTAAATTAACCCACAGACACAGCCCACTGAGTTTCTCGCCGGAACTTCTCAGTGGGTCTCGTTTCCGATCCGCTGGTAGATTCTGCGAAGCACGGCTCTTGCTAGGGTTCGTGTTAGCAACGTCGTCAGGTTTGAGTCCCGTGAGCTCACCTACTAGTTAAGGTTCCGCTGAAATAGCCTCTCAAGGCTACCAGCTTAGGTAGGAAAAAAAATGTTCACTCCAAACACACGAGTATCATTGCCCAATGAAGAAACTAAACTAGTCAAGAGGAGACTAGGAGCTTGCAGTCTGGAGGCCGTGCGAGGCCGCCAGCGATGTGTGTACAGAGTTAATGTGAGTACGGGCCGCGTGAGCGAATACTACGCCATGACAGAACGTATACAAGTTTTGTAGAGTGTCACCTTGTTACGAAGAGACAATTTACTTCGCTTGCAGTCCTCTCTATCCCATGGTAGAGTCGACCGAGAAGGAACGCGGCTCGGTAGAGTACTGATTTAATCTGGGGACCGAATGTCATCCCTCTGTCGAGGATGACGCCTAGGTATTTTGACTTCGAAGCTCACGGTATGGGCTGGCCAAATATTTTGATGGAATGGAGTTACCGCGCTTAATTGATGACGAGATACTAGCAATGGTGTCGGGAGGGCCAGGCCAGGATTGGGTATTTGGTTTGTTATATTAAATTCACAATACAAAACAAAAAGGATTTTCGAAGGACTGAAATAAAAGTACAAGTTCAATGTAAAATATTTATGAAGAAACAGGGCAATATATTATAAGTTATCTAGATTACTAGAAGTCTACAACATTTATTAGTCAAAAAGCCAGACATTAAAAAGGAATAAATGAATTTTACTATTCCAATATCAATTTTAGATTAAACAGTTTTAAGTCTTATGTTAACGGATTTTAAACAATTTGTTACAATATTATAGAATTATTATACAATCTATGCCTTACACAGCTCCTGATTCTGAAGCTGAGAAAATACTTAAGAGAAACCAGCTATCAATTACGAAATCCAACTTCCGAAATAATATTATGGACACTTAATTTGAGTTATTCGACTGTACATCTTGAATGAAAAACGAACAATAAAATAAAATATTAAATTTTACTTGAATTTTTTTAGTAAATTTAGAATTTATAAATGACATTAAAATTTGTAACATGTATTTCCATTTTAATTTTCTATTCTGACGATGTTTAATCTAATTTTAATTTAATGAGGCGTTGAAGTAGTAATCGTGCTGATTATGAGGCCGTCCATACCTAAATAACCGTAGAACACCAAATGGTTAGTTGTACCAAATTCTAAATTAATTATTAAATAGTTTTGAATATTTAAAAAAAAACCCTTAGAATATTGTTTTGTTACTTTTTTCATTGGGATCATTCTTATCTATTTTTAGATTTTAGAGTGTTTCGTTAACATTAAATTGAGAAATTATTAAATAGTGTTGTTTAAACAATTTTTTTTGTGAAAATAATTAAAGTCGCTTCGTTCGATTTAGGTAATGTCTTTTAACATGTTTTCACAATGATTAGTTCTGTTATATGCTTCAATGATATCTCAAATATCTTTCTTAAGCTGTTCGATACAGTTGAAAAGTTCGATGGGGCTTCAACTGATGGAAATGATTTTAAAAAAATTGAACCGTTTTTCTATGTACAAATTTATCCCTGTTGATGAAAGTTTTAAGTACACAATTAAGATCGTATTTGTTAATTTAGTTTTGTGGCTTACTGCTCTATGGACCGTCGTAACATATTAAAATATGCTACCTATCTAAAAAAATATACAAAAATAAAATTTCGAAGCCAAAGAAGACTCCTATCCAAATAAAACGAAATGTCATGGTTTGAAAATTATGCTTCAACAAAAAAAAAAAAAATTTTTGTTCCTAATCTTAAATTTGGCATCACGTTCTTACGCAGTCTACCTTTCCATTTGACGTTCGCCTTCTACACTTTTAAACATACGAAAAAAAATAAAACGCCAATGCATACATTTTCACAAATTAATTCCTCGGTTTAACACACATACACACATCCATGAAAATTGGAGACATTTTGAATAATATTTAAAAAAAATAAACAATAAATTATTATTATACTTACAGCCTACAAAAAAAAAACCACTTCATTTTCAATGTAAAAAAGTTTCGAAAATTAAAGTCCTAAAATCTTATCTCGACATAATACTGAAAACGTATTTTTATAACATTCTGAACGTGTTCAAAACCGAATCGAAACAAGCAATACGCGTTCCAGCTTAAACGGAAAAAATTAATAATAAAAAAAAATCTAAAAACAAAACAAGAACATGTTAAATGTCATAATTTTCACAATTTTTTTTTTTCATAAAATTATTGCACTTAAAATCATACACATAACTTATTAATAAATATTGCATAAGCTTTAACCGCATTTCGTGAAGTAAGTCTTAAATAACTAAATGTTAATTAAAATTTTAAAAGAACATTTTATGTCAGTCCGATGAATGTGTCAATCATTTCATCAATAAGAGCTTCGTTTGTACAGCGACTTTCAACAATATGGAAATAACAGTGTAATCATTAAGTTAGAAATATTTAATATCCAAACATTGTGCTAACTACCAGTACATACCTAAAATTAATATTTTGACTAAATATTAAGTACGATTTGGTGCTCAAAATTTTAATAATGTAAGTGTTATTAAAACTAATATAATAATAATTATTATTTATCTATAAAAAATCGAAAAGGTGCATCAGGTTCGACAGATTTTTCTAAAATCTACACTGACTACATTGTTATGGAAATTCAACATAACCTGGCACTTTGATGACTGACTACCTGGCGCTATGAAACACTAATGTATTCAACGTATTTTTTGACGGATAGGTTTTAATTCCAGCATAAAGACTTATTTACACTAGAAGAGTTCTTCGAATAAGTACAATATAATAAACATTAAACATAACAGCGAGAATAAAACAACATTTTTACGTACCTAATGTAAACGAAAGTTTCCGCGTAAAAGAGTTTTACAACTGAAAAGACAGCTTGGCTTTTGAACGTACCATTGACGAGAAATTTTTATTATCGTCTGAATAGCTGAGGTGTTATTTGTTTGAAACATAATATGCATAATCTCGCTGCACTGATTCAAAAAACTCTCCTTGTTTATCTCTATACCGCCGCTTAGTTCTTAGACTCTAAGCATATTACTATGTCGTTGTAAACAAAGATAATCAATATTGTTCAATTTTACGATGTTAGTTAATGTTACAATAGAGCTTAGGTGCCGAATACAGTTTCACTTGCAAATTGAATAGACTACGAAGCTTGGTACGCTAAAACTAGAAGAGTCTATGACTATAGGACGTGCATGTCCAGTGCGCTTAAACCTCTCGCATTAGTCATCATATTGTCCGTTACGTTTACGGCTTCTGAAAGAAAATTAATGAAAATTAATAGAAGTATATCAATTTTGTTGGTTTTCGCGACACTATTTTTACGGTTAATTATTTCATTTTATTCGAGTCAGTCATTTTTCTGTGATCAAGAAAACTGTAAAGTATTTGAATCGTCTCAAACAATGGAATGAATATGATAAACGATAAGATTAACCGGATAAAATGGTTTTATTAGAATTTTTTGAGAGTGTATCTTATTCATCTTGTGTTATCATCATCATTGGTTGGGATGAAAAAGTTATACATTGACACGCGTATGTGGGTGCGAGTTTTGCTAAGTTGGTTGCCAGTGGCGCTGTTCCAACTCCAAACAAATTTGAGTTCACTTTTACGCTATCGAGAGAGTAAAAAAACTGGTAACTACATGGAGTTATGAATTTTTTGGTAGGTAAAGTCACCTTTGCAAGGTCCCCGATGCAGCGGGTCCACGACCCGGCCAGCGCGGCAAGTGGCCCGCTGCAGCCGGCACCAGGACGGGTAGGTGCGGCGGTCGGACCCGCACAGCGGCTTGCGACGGCCGCCGGCGCACCTGCCGCACGACACGCAGCGCACGCCGCTCGCGCCGCCCGACACGCAGCGCTGCCCGCTCGAACAAGACACACTCGAACACGTCGCGTTCGCTGCGTCATACCAAACTATGCAATCAGACAAACTCCCGTCCGGGCGTAGCTGGGATAGCCCCTTAAGGCATGCGTCCATAGGCCCGCGCCGGACGCACCTTTTTTTTCCTGCCTAAGCCGATAGCCTTGAGAGGCTATTTCAGCGTTACTTTAACTAGTAGGTGAGCTCACGGGGTTCAAACCTGACGACGTTGCTAACACGAACCCTAGGAAGAGCCGTGCTTCGCAGAATCTACCACCGGATCGGAAACGCGACCCACAGAGAAGATCTGGCGAGNTTAAAGTATAAATTCTACAAATAAATAATACTCAACAATATTTAAAATAAAATGAGCCAAGAACGTTTATCGATAAAACCTGATGACATTGAAATCTTTTGTACAGCACTAAAACCGCCATGTTTTGTGGTCAGATGACGTCA
Source organism: Bombyx mandarina (assembly GCF_003987935.1). The sequence continues at coordinate 7,502,678 of NW_021011477.1, read as the reverse complement.
CAGTGGCACGAATTTTTGGTTGACGTTTCATTTCCATAGGTTTCCTACTTCATTGGACGCACCGCACGCACGACACGCAACGGATTTTATTTTGCTTTGTATGTTTTCTCATAGTGCTGCGTCCACTGTCCGCGTCGCCCGCACCGAACGCACCGGCATTTATGAGCAAAAAATACAAAGCAAAATAAAATCCGTTGCTTGCGGTGCGTCCGGCGCAGGCCAAGGACGCGTACCTTACATCAGCGAATATGTAGGAAAAAAAAAACACAAACTCAACAAAACACAACTTCAAGTACGGACGTCACATTTCTTATGCAATATTAAATGTAAAAAGTCAATACTCTAAAATCATGTTTTTTGTTTGTAAATGGCAATGAAATTAAAATAATAAATCTATTTCTAAAATGACATGGAAATCTTTTTATAGATCAGTATAAGAAAGAGTGTGTCTTATCTTGACAAATCTTTCGCGATTTATGTATGTAATGAGTTTACATTCCTAGTTGTAAACAGATCTCGATATTTTTTTATAGCTGTGTTTTCTTTGATGATGATTGTATGTTAGAAAAAAAAATTAAGTCGTCTAAAACAGACATACGTATATACAATTAGTGTAATGTTGTGATATACCATAATTAAAAAAATTTAGAATTATTATTTACAAACCTATGCAACGTCCTTTGTAAGCCAGCGGCAAGGCGCGACCACGCTCACAAGCGGCGCGTCTAAGCGCGCACGTGCCCGCATAAGTTTTGCCGTCGACCGCACAAACGAGCGAACCCGCAACATTGCACGTACTACATCGTACGCAATGCACACCAAACTCTGCGTCTTGAATGCACCGCTTGCCTCCACCGCAACGAACGCCATCGCACGAGTCTGAAAATATGTTTTGGTATAATAAAAAATTTAAACACGGTTTTAGGATTCGAATATGTATCGCCAATGAACCAATTTCTGCTAACTTCTGTTTGGATGCTAACGTTAAAAGCTGCTGCTACGTCAGCTGTAGATTGGGTATTTATCGCCGGTTTCCACTATCGCCATTGTTGACTTTAGTTTTCACGCGACTATTTGGTTAATTTTTTAGATAAAAATTTCGATGTCGGAAACTTTCAAACTAATAATGAGTCGTGCTTTCGTTTGTATTGCACTTTGTACACGTCATTAATGTTGTGAGCCGTTTGTGCGGCATTGCTACCGCAGCCGAACTGTATAACCTTACTAGTATTTTTAGCGTGTCCACATTGATGAAAAAGATTACAAATTTAATAAAAAGAAAACAGTACGTAATCAACAAATAAATGACATAATTTGAAATTAGAATTCTATATTTTTAAAATGAAATTGATTTTTCAATCTAGAATTTATTGTCTGCAATATCTACATAAATTAAGTTTCAAATTTACTAATATTGTAAAACGACAACTTCATAGTTAAATACCATATTGTGTACAAAAAAAAGAAAAGATTTTGCAAATGGACTAGTGTGGAACATATGAAGCTTGACAAAAAAAACCGATGTGTTTCTTTGACATTCACACGTCTTGTCGTAAAAACGGAAACATAAAGCCTAATGGAACAAAACAACCACGGTGCTTATCTTAACATATAACTAGCTCTGTAAATATCCCAAAGCTTTTCTCGGTCGATTGTATGATATTGCGGTTTATGGCCCAGCGCTGACCTGAGTCCGGTCTAGAGTCTAGACAGCGAATGAGTGTCCGCTTTATAACTTACCAACTATTTGGATCTATCATGTTCGGAACTCGAACACGAGAATGAATTAAATCAAGCAATCAAAACACAAAGTGTGCTAACTAAATATGCCTGTTGAAATAAATAAATAAATATTTACTAACAATCACGCCACGTTAGCTGGTCTCGTGCTAAGTTCGTACAGAACTTGTGTTACAGGTTACCAGATAACGGAAATAAATGTAAGATTTTTATTATACACATACATATATTTAACACATTATATTTAACACATACACATTTTTTATATTTATTATACAAATATTTTCCCTTGGCGGGATTTGAACCCGCGACCCCCTTGTGTAGTGACCATGTCACTTACCACTACACTAGACGGCCGTTAATTGAACGCAATAATTCAATTTTTAAAGGTTAAGCACCAAACAACGTTTTGTTCGAAACAGTATCCGAATGTATTTAAGACAAGCGGACCGCTCCGGCTCCGCTCGGGTACAAAAATTTCAACGATATTTGACGTTGTTTTATTTTTTAAAACAAAAGAACACTTATTGCGACATAACTATAATAGTAAGACATATGCTGTCGCGACACTTTTTGTAAATAATAATGTGTTCTACAAAGTCGTAGTACATTATTTTATTCTATCATCAATAGTTTTCGCAGGGCACGCGATGTAAAGAATATTTTAGGTATTTTTTTTACACCTTGGGTTACATTATCGGAGTTTTAGTAAGGATCCCTAATTTTTTTCAAAAAAGATTATAACCTATGTCACTCGGGAATAGTGTAGCTTCCAAACAGTGAAAGAATTTTTCAAATCGGTTCAGTAGTTTCGGAGCCTATTCAATACAAAAAACAAACAAATCTTTCCTCTTTATAATATTAGTATAGACAAGGCAATAGTTTATATAAGAGTATCATTGCTTCGTCGTCTGTGTGTGTTGCAATTAGAATTTAATGCAAATCGTCGTATCACTCCGTTGTCGCGTGGGATGACTGCTATTTAAGCTTACATTAGAGTTTATAGCGTGTTCGCGTCCATCTTAATAATACCAAACTCCGGTTTGTTAATTAAAGCATTCTAGTGACACTAAATATACATTCGCGTAACACAAATACATAATGTGAACGTCTTAAAATAGCGGATGGTGTTAAAGAATATATTTAGATGGCAACACCGAGTGCTTTACTGCGGGAATTTCGCGCTGCGGTTTACGGTCTATTCGGTCGTAAAACTCGATGAGTTGTTGCGACGAAGTTTCCAGTTTACTTTACGTCTGTGTTATCGCGAAATATTATTCATTATATGGAATGAGGACGTCTGGGTCGAAAGGGCCGATCGCGGTTGTGGCGGCTCGCAGACTTATGGAACTGCGGATGGCATTGTCACTTTGTTGCACTTATCAACTATCTGTGTGTTTAGTGCGAGTTTTTTAACGTTCTCGATAGCGTAAAAGTTAACTCGTATTTGTATGGAGTTGGAACGTTTGCCGCTAGGGGCGCTGTTCCAACTGCATACAAATATGAGTTACTTTTACGCTATCGATAGCGTTACAAAACTCGCACTAAGCACACAGGAGTGATAATATACTTGCGTTTCTTCGAATGATTTGTGTTTGGAATTCCTTTTCTACGTATGCTATCACAGTATACACACATAGAAAAGAGATAATGTAAAATGTCGACTAACATTTTTGTCACGTTATATTAACGACTTTAAAATCGAAATACAACATTATGGAATAATAAAATGTATTTCCAATTGAGCGAATGCAGTGTAACGGTAGAGGGAGCGTCGAGAGGGCCGGTTCCGTAATTGCCCTCTCCTGACTTGTCAGTTGTCGCACTGGCCAACAATTGTACTGAGAATACAGATCTCTCCTTGTCCATAAAATTTTTTATTTTTGAACGGAGAAAATTGTGACCATAATTTTAAATTTGTAATTCTACTACATTTCTTATAATTCTACTATTTCTTCTACATAACGCAGAAATACAGTTAAATCTGTAGATTTATTTAATACAAAAAAAATACTACAAATGTTTCGAATACTATACAGTTTTCGGGCTCATTTGTTTGTTTCAAAATTTATTTGTTTTTTAGATTAAACTTTGTGTGCAATTGTATAGTTTAAAAGACTTAAGACTCCTAATTGCTAGGTATACTTATTAATTCGTTTGTGTAACAAAACCAAACCATACGAAAACAATATTGATATACCAAGCTAAGCAATAAGTTATATAAAATAATTTGTTACTTTAATTGACATTTCGAGAATCAGTAATGCAAAGCATCTGGCAGATGCCCACACCTCTTAAGTATTCTGAAGGCTATAGATTCCGTGCCTCAGATGATTGTAAATCGTGTTACATTACGCATCTCGTTAAGAATATACAGATAGAGAGATAGTGTTATCGCGTGAGGATTTCCCAGTACTACCACTCCACATCATCTTCGAGAACGATTTTAACAATACCCCGATACTTATCTAGCCATACGATGTCGGGCATTTCACAAGTGCAACCGAGATAAAGTTTCATCATATTCATCTATATATATACAGTCAAACCTGGGTAAGTGAGAACTGGATAAGTGAGAAAACTCTATAAGTGAGAGTAATAGCCATGAACCGTCATTTTAAGCCCCAAAACCTCTATTAGCACATTTTTTTCACATTCCCGTGGGACGTGACATAAAACGTGGTATAACAAAACGCAACTGATATGGAATAACAAAACGAAACTGACAGCTAAACGTAATGTAGTCTATGCTTAATTATAGTAGAATTTTGAAGTTGACCGGTTGATGTGTTAGAAATAAACCGTGTGGCGGAACACAGTTCGCCGGGTCCACTAGTTTAAGATAAAGTTTCATCATATTCATTTAATGTCACTACAGTCGCTTTAGTTACATATTATAGGGTGCATTTAATTCAGAAAAAATATTTCCAAGAGACAGATTTTATGTATCAATACGAATGAAGCTACGTGTAAAAGCTAGTTATTAGTAATACCACATTTTGTTTTTACTTGAAAGTTATTTACGTATCTGTCCATATTAAGAACAAATGATGAAAACCAAAATAACGTAAGGTAAACTAGATTGCGGATAACTAAATGCCAGACTGTTTTGCAAGTTAATGTATGTATAACGATTATTATTGAATATGTTAACGAAAGCAAGTATTATTAATTGTTTACCACGAAGGCCGCGGCTCATTTAGTGTTTAGTTTACACCAGCTATTTATAAGTCATTGCTGCATAATTTGTCTTCTCGCATTAAAACTGTATAATCTCAAAACTTACTAATTTTACAGGAGAGTGTTTTAAAGGTTTAACATGTAATATTTTTTTAACATGTAATAATTATTTCTTTTAAAGTAAGATAAAATTATGTGTCAATATTGTTAATAGCAGTCAAAACATAGGTAAACTAAAAAAAAAACTAAAACTAAGCTACGCTCTTTTGACAGTATTTATGAGAAAAATACTGATGATACCAAGTTTACGTATATTTACTCAATTTCGAATATATTTGAAATTGTTTTAATGCGAAAAGGCGAATTATTTATTTAAAAATTGTATCTATCGTATCGGCTGTCACGTTCAGAATGAGTTTTTGTCGATGATTTCTTCTTACGTTGAATTCAAGTGTGAAACGTGTCTTTAAAGGCGATATATGTTCATTAGGTAAGCGAAGTTTAGTTTTAAATAGAACAAATAAAAGCAAAGATGATTTTTATCGCAATTTTATCCCGTGTGTCATGCCACGCATATTTTTTTATAGTCACGTGGGCAGCGGCATTCCGTAACCGCTTTTCGGCAGGTTCCTGTGATGACAAAAAAGTCGGACCGATTAATTAATTAATCATCATGATCGATGAGTCCAACTGGTCTAGATGTCAAGTTAGAGTAAGCGGTTACTGGAGTCCATGGATATCATAATGTGAGTTCCGCCGTAAAAACTAAGATAATATCATGTCGAAGCTTGAATTTGTGAAGCACAATTCGGACCGCATGACTGCTTCGCTGCAGAAATAGGCCGGTGGCGATAAACTTTTAAGAAGTAAGTGACTACGCAATTTTATAAACTTACCAGTTTGTTTTCTATTACACAGTATTATTCTTTCAATGTGAAATAATTACTGGTGGCTGGGCTTGTGAGCCGATTCGAGTTTAAAAAAAACAAATCTGTATTCAGAAATTCGATGATTCCGGATTGCTTTATCACTATTCTGAAAAAAACAAATCTGTATTCAGAAATTCGATGATTCCAGATTGCTTTATCACCGTTTTGTGGTAAGCAGCGACTTGGCTGTGCCCCTGGCGTTGTTGATGTCCATAAGCAACGGTAACCACTCAACATCAGGTGGGCCGTTTGCTCAACTACGTACGATGGCAAATAAAACAATACTTTACTTTGATTGATTTGTTTTGACTACCGACTTTTCATAGATCAGATTGTTTTGGTATGGACCGGTTGCGGTATATGGGAATGCGAGGAGAGGGCGTCTGAAAAAGACTGTTGGTCTGTGTGAAAGAGTTTGCGAGAGAAGGGTGTGAGTACAGAGATGACGTATAATAGAATTGAATGGAAAAGAGGATATGCTATCCCGATCTCTCATTACGGGATAAGGGTAAGGACAAGAGGGAATGATCGTGGTTAGTCCAGAGACCTTTTCGCTTAGCCAGGACGGATGGCTGAACTGGAGAGCTTAGCCAGAAGGGTAAAATTTGCTAACACTGCCTGAACGCCCTCTGAGGAGGCCTAATAGCACAAGAGCTGATGATTCGTGAGTACATCTATCACTGGCTCGGAATCGCAACTGGCTGAGAAGATCGAGCAAATCAACGGGCTGATGTTATAGGAACTACATCGGCGAGTTCAACGATTAGTGTGAGCTGTACTTTTGTTAATGCTACCAGTAGCTTTGAGAGTAGATCAGAAGGATTTGAGAGGACGTGTCTAAAGGGTTGACGGTGGTTAATGATAAGTGAGCCGCGTCTGAGGTGTAGTTGGCGGCGGTCATGATAAGTGGATTCTATAATCCACTTCTGGATTCTATGGACTTCTGGATTCTATACTTCAATACTTCATTGCAAGCTACCGGTAAGCTGCTTACATGCAATTAAAACCGCTTGGGATATAATCCCAATAGATTCTGAATAGTACAAGCAAAAATACGCTTTAAGAAGACGAATATTTTCATTCCCACACTCCCATACTGTATATTAGCACGAGTCGAACCGCAGGACTCACCTAGTAAGCAATGAAACGTAGCGAGTCTATTTGAAAATATTTCGCTGTAAATAAACTAAATTTATTGCTTATAAACTGCGGTTGCCACAAATAGGACAACAAGCTTAAATTGCTTTTGGGTTCTTATCTAATTACTACTTTCGATATTTACGAGAATTGTATGAAGCGTAGAATTACGCCTATATCTTAACTACAATTTACTTGTTTTGCAATTATTTACCCTCGAGGATTAGTGTGAATAAAAAGAATTACATACAGCGAAGCTTGTGAAACTATGGGTTCTCGTTTGCAAAAAAAAAGATCGAATCTATGTGTTTTTGAAAAAAAGGCTATTTAAGTTCGCGTGGTTATTTCCAATGCAATTTACTTTAAATAGGGATATGTTTTTTATTTGTTTTGTAGGTTCATCTGCTTNTTTGCAATTATTTACCCTCGAGGATTAGTGTGAATAAAAAGAATTACATACAGCGAAGCTTGTGAAACTATGGGTTCTCGTTTGCAAAAAAAAAGATCGAATCTATGTGTTTTTGAAAAAAAGGCTATTTAAGTTCGCGTGGTTATTTCCAATGCAATTTACTTTAAATAGGGATATGTTTTTTATTTGTTTTGTAGGTTCATCTGCACGTTTTTTCAGGTTAATCTGAAATTTGAATGCGGATGATTCCGATTTCGATGGAGCCCTCCTCACAGGCAAGCTTACATATTTTATTGAAAAGCCATTCACTAGCTGTCTTCAAATTTTTTTGTTATTTCCATGGTCATTCCTAGCACTGATCATGAGAACACTGTGTGCGAGCAGTAATATTCAATTTTTTTTTCCTGCCTGTGCTGATAGCCTTAAGAGGCTATTTCAGTTTCTCCTTGACGTGTAGGTGAGCTCACGGGGTTCTAACCGGGAGTGTTGCTAACACTGGCCCTAGCAAGAGCAGTGCTTCGCAGAATCTACCACCGGATCGGAAACGCGACCCACTGAGAAGATCTGGCGAGAAACTCAGTGGGCTGTGTCTATGGGTTAATTCACACGTCGGGCCCTTCGTCGCAAGCGACGTGTTCGACGATGACGGTGACCGGTGCTTGTGGTACCTAAAAGCACCGTTAATGGATCGGGAGGATCCGTAATGACTTGTTTAGGGCGACGTCGACTGTTTACCATTCGGTCTACAGGATCGGGTTTGTCATATTCACTTGTACTTTAACCTCACTATACACTGTAGCTTTAAAATAATCTTAATGAAACTGCAAAATTTTTAAAGGTCGGATGTGGATTCGATAATAAATAGTTGCACAATATCGAGTATTCATTGAATTCACGCACCTCGGACGAGAAATATCCAGAGACGTATCGTGGATCTTGAGAGAATTGAGACGCGATCCACATAGAGATGTAGCCCTTCTTGAAACAATTTGATTTACTGAGTCGTACTCGAACGTAGAGTGCGTTTTATTTATAATGGTAGAATAAAGTTAAGAATTATTAATTTCTGTTCGCGTAAAGAAAATTAATTCAATGATTAGATAGATTATTTAAGCCTTGAATGTAGAAATTATCGATCTACCTTCAGATCATTAAAATCGATGGGTACGAACACAAATATTATAATTATTTAAAATTTGGTTCAAATAATTGAAATATTAAATAACACGGAACAAAAAAAAAGTTTCGAAATACTTGAAAGCATTTATGCTTAGAAATCGCTCAGAAATTAAAAAATCGCTTAAATTTAGTATTTTTCCCATTTTAGTCCATTTATATACGACTTGACAAAATCCAAACACTCGTTAAAGAAAACAAATTAACTAATTTCACACAGGGTGCGCGAAGCCACTGAAATAAAAAAATCACCAACTTTAATAGGGAAGATGTTTGGTGCTTTTCTAAAATCTGGAATTTCCTTATCGTGAAGATGAAAATAAAAATCAACAAAACGCAACAGCCCTCAAGAAACTGTTGGTTCATTCTGTATGAAATAAAACCTAAAAAGAAAAAAAAAGAGGTATTTTTTTTAGGAAATAGACGGTAGTCAGCTCTGTATTCAAATATCGATAAGGTAGTGGTTTTTTCAAAGCCATAAAAGATTCGATCTTCTTCTCGTGGTGGACTTCAACATTCAAATTTCAGTAGTTATGGATTCTGGTAACCAACCTCTAACACTAGGCGACCTCATACATCCGATTGCGCTGATAAATAACCAGCAAAATCTAAATGTCAGTGAGTTAACACGTTTCCATTAGACACAAGTAGTCCTTGGGCAGTTAAAAAGATATTGTTATTAAACAGCTGCAAACCTACGCGAAATTCCATAAGCAAGATTATTCAAAAATGAAACATATGTCTTTGCAAATTAGAACCATTCGGTATCTAAATAGAAGTTCGAAGCCACTACTTGAGATCTCCGAAGATCACGCGATTCGCTAATCACACCATTCGAAACAGTCTAATGATTTATTTTAAATTCATTATTGAAATTGTTTGCATTTTGTTTTTCATAGTCGGTGAACTGTTGTCAATGGTAATAATGTTTTTTTTTATTTATAATCTGTGACAGATCGTTGGAGATTTTCAAGTGTCATCCTTTTTTTTTCTAGCCGGATCCCGAATCTCCTGCGAGGTCCCTGCGCCAGGGGAGGAGGGGGGTATGTGGGACTTGACAATCTGCAGATATTTGGAGCCGACTGTGGGCCCAAGGATCTTTTTAGGGCCCCACCGCACTAAAATGACTCCCCTGCTCTCTCACATCCGACGTCCGATCTACGCCCGGGATCAGAGCCTGGTCAGAGTAGAGGGGTTTCCGCGGTCAACACTATAACCAGACTCGGTGTTCCGGGATACCCTGCTGGGTCAGAACCAGCCTGCCGAGTCGAAACGTAATATACCGCCTACCAACAAGTGTCATTCTAATCTATCGTAACTTATAACTTTTTAATTTGGATAGAACAAAAGAACTGTCGGTATTAAAACTAGTATAACATATTTATCTTATTATGAGGGATAATCGCAGGCACATATTAGTTTATATCACTCAAAGAAACCTTGCGAGCCAGACAGAAAACACTTTAGAGTTTATTGATTCGCAAATATTACAGCATACGTTGTGTAAGGTTTTTTAATTGCAATTAATTTGCATTGTTGAGTCATTGATTATTGATTTAAATAATACACACAAAGTTGGATTTAATATACGGGCCGTACTGAACCCGACAACGAAGACGAATAGTGGTTTTAATGATTACAGATACATTCTCTAGCACAAATTGTTTGCATTTGAGTATACATTTCAAAAAAAATCGAAAATTCTTTAGAATATTTTGGGGGCTGCTGTCACTTACGTTAGTGAAATAATTACGGCTCACTATGATTTATGCCAAAAGATTCGTTTCGTTTTAAATGGTTTTTGCACATTTTAATGTTATCAATAATAATAATAAAAGGGTGCGTGTACTTATGTACATGCGTAAGAAGTTATACTTTATTTTTATTAAATTTATTTCTTTTTTTTTTAATATTAAATAATTAATAATAAATATTTAACGTTAATAATTTAATAATATTTAGTATGAATTATTTTAAATAATAATTTTGTCATTTATATTACTAAAAAATGAATGCTAATAACACTTTTTTTTACGAGTGTACATACGCGAAAGTTCACCTGCGGCTATACTCAGACTCGCCAAGTTACGTCGGTCGTATTGTAATGAGCGATTTAGTGGGCAACTTCATTTCTGTTAATTTTGTGTCACGGTGCGCGCGCATCGTAAAATTTCACTCTCATCAATTTTTCATAACGCGCCTAAAGAAGTATAACTTCAAAAACTCTTGCCCATATTTACATTCAAAATGAGTCAATAATAAAACAGAGAAAATGCGACACATAAATCAATTTAAATCTTGAGGTTATTATTCATTATGGTCGAATTTCAATCATTCGGCGTACACAAATCCAACTTTAAAACCAAAAATGTAGGTAGGCTTAGTTAATGAAAAATATTTTCTCTTTAACCCAATACTTTAGTTTCGTCTGTGGGAATGATTTCATTACAACTATTATACTACCATGCGCTACACTAGTTTATTATTGACACGTACTAAAAGCTTAATTAACGGCCGTCTGGTGTAGTGGTAAGTGACATGGTCACTACACAAGGGGGTCGAGGGTTCGAATCCCGCCAAGGGAAGATATTTGTATGATAAATATAAATGTCTTTTCCAGGGTTATGGATGTATATTAAATATGTGTATGTGTATAATAAAAATCTTATATTTATTTCCGTTATTTGGTACCTGTAACACAAGTTCTTTACGAACTTATCACGGCACCAGTTAATGTGGCGTGATTGTTAATAAATATTTATTTATTGTTATTATTATTATTATTATTAATTACGAGCTTACAATCTTCTAAAACGATCTCAAGCTGATATTTTATTCGAAATTCGTGTCGGGAAACATGTAATTTGGTAGTGGTCGTTGTTGGTGGTTGTAAGGTCACCAGTGCCAGGCGGCACAATAACGAGTCCGTAATTGGATGGACAGTTTATTTCCAATCACAGATAGTATAGCAATATTAAGAAGGAGAAATTACGGAGTACAGAAGGCACAGATAAAGCGGTAGCAAGTTCAAACACAATTATACAAAATAAACGAAAGCAATAATTCGTAACGAAGCAAAAGAGTACGCGTAAGTCGAGGAGTGACACAGTCTTAGCGTAGCGTTGATCAAACCCGACTGGCCGCGAGCGGCGGCCGAGTCGTGGCGCAGGCGACGACCAGTACGTACGCAGTTATACATAGTCGGGGTCTTTGCCGCATACAAGCGGTTGCGCCCGACTATGTTTGTGTAAATAATATAATTTTGAGTAGTGTTGTGAATGTATGATTGTTTGGCGTATTTGTGTACTGTATGAGAGTGTGTTATAGAATACGTAATTAAATATGATATAATATTAAATATTGAGTAGGTGTGCAATGTAAATTAATAAATAATATGAACTAATATACATAAATATAGTAGAAACACCTACATGTAATAGAACTATCAAACGGTGATCTCGAAGAGACTGTTGTGACTATGTTCAAATCCCCCAAACAGGTATAATACAATTTTTTCTAATGAATTACGCACTTAGTCTATATTCACGAAAATCTTCCACAATGTAGGAATAGCATGGTGTGATAAAAAACAAATAACAAAAAATAATTGCGAGGGTATTGTAAGCACCTACGCCTTGGCATCTCCATCCTGCCTATTTGAGATACAAGGTAGTTCCTACTCCTTTGAGGAGTATCTAAATAATAATTCCGGAGTATCTAAAGATCCCTACCGAGAGGTAGCCATGCGTTCCGGAATTGAGAGTTGGGTGCCAACCCTCAAAGCCTTAACTTTAACTCTCAACTTTACTATACAAATGATACTTAGAGCTCATTTTTCGTCATATTTATTGGTATCCACTATGCATCGCACCTGGTGGTTCGGTCGTGTAGTTTTTATTGGTGGTTACTTCATGGATCATTGACTGCGTGTTGCTAGGCGAGAAAACGTGTAATCATATTTAACATGCTCATTGCGTGCAAAGCCGGTAGTAATTGAATGATAGGCATATTTATTGTTGTCTAATTATAGCTTTTATTATTAAATGTTTGGAGGTTTTTGCGCTTGTAAATTTGTTTTGTAAATATTGTCTGAAATATGACTCAAGATTGGTGCTTGAAATTTATTCTAATAGATTCGTTTTCACAGTGCAAATTTATCAGGTTTACTTAGGTATATAAATTTCTTAATTCCGTTTTGTACATTACTTGAATATGTTTATATCTTAATAGTTTAAGACAAAAAAAAACAAATACATTACTCATGATCGAAAATAATTCCTTCTATTAAATATACATATCTTCATCGTAATGAAAGGTAATCATAGTAGGAAGTTGTATTATTTCTGTATTATAGTTTCCTTCATTTTGTTAGGATCTCTTTCTATAAAATTTTGTAAATTAATTTCTGCTTAAATCATATTGTAGTACCCTTAGGTATTCTATAAAACAAAAAAAGTGTACTTATTACCCTATGGTATTAGTATGATTTTTACCATGAGGACTTTCTGGCAGGAACGCGAGTAGTGAAGTTTAGTGATTTGTTATAATTTGTCTATTTAGTGTTTCTTCAGGTTTAAATGTGTAATAATGGTGGTTTATTAACTGTTTAATATCTGTGAAAGTGCACAAATATGGGAAAGCGAAACAAATCCGCTGGACGTAGCTTCTCGGGATTCTCCAAAAACTCCTCTTAAAAAGTCTCAGTAAATAACCACCATTTTACTGAGATTATATTTCATCCCATATCATCTCATCTCATTTCATCTCAGTTGATTAATGTCTCAAATTAATGATCTTCATTTCATTTTACTCCATATGATCTTTTTTCATAAAACTAAGAATATAAATTAAAATAAGACTTGACTTAAAGGTCTTTGTTACCAGGTCATAAAATCCCTTAAATTTTTTTTTTACCTTGACAAGGTCCATGGTAATCTACGACCAAGTGCTTAGCTGGCTTGCGACAGGCTTGTCGGCGTAATTTGCACAGCGAGCGGTAAGTCTGCCCGTCGCTGCCGCACACCGCGCTCACTCTGCGGCACGACGCCGCGCAAACACACTTGGCGCGACCGCCTCTCACCACGCAACGGCGTCCGGCGCCGCAAGACATTCCGGCACATGATTCTGTTAAAAAAATATAAGCGTGTTAAATTGTTATATGTTTTCAAAACCAAAACTATAAGGTTGAATTTTATAAAAATACAGTATTTTAGTTAATTATTTTAAATCATCGTAGGTACCCCTTAATCGCATAGATATCAGAATCAATTAATTTTAATATACGAGAAAGCATATCTTGATGTTTTTCGAGGTGCACCTAATAAATGAGCCTTTGAAAATTTTATCAGTGTTTTTTTTTCGTAAGTTGCAAGTCAGAGCTAGGTTCTAAATGTTGTAAGCGTACTATTACGAAACCAAAGAGAGGGAGGTTACTAGAAGGTACTACCCCTTGAGGTTACTAGAAGAGGTAGAAAAAAAAAGATACCATTTTACTAATTTGGTACTCTAAGCAGCAGAAGGTTTCGATAACCGTTATATATAGCAATTGAGACTTCGACCACGGGTCTCAAGATGGATGTGGGTTTATGTTCAGATGTCTATGGGCTCCGATGACCTCCTGCCATACCATACCAGGAATGACGAGAGCTTACATCTACTCAGATCATTTTGAGACAGTCGACCCGGGGTATTTGATAACAGTGGAGACAATGAAAAAGTCATTAATATAATATAGTCATTTACTGTTACTGTCACTGCCATTTTCGGTAGCGTTTCCTAATATGTCCTATATTATAAGTTTTATTCTTATTTCATATTAACTGTTTGTTATATTATTTACAACAAATGATACTGAATTGCATTAAATGAATTAGTTATGCAACTGTCAACTGTCAACAAATCCACGTCAATCTGCTTTTCACAGGTATGCCCTGCTCTATTAATTGATAGTAGAGGTCCCGCAGTAGTCGAAATTCCCGGAGGCGCTCGGGTAGCTGTTAGCAAATCCCACCCCTCCTGGCTGAGCCTTTGCTCGCCCACCTGTCCTGGTGAAACTGGAAAGGCCTCCGGGCCACCAGTAATCCTTCAATCATAAAAAAAAAAAAAGTCGAAATTCGACTATAATTAATTGGAATTATAAGTTTGTACACTATTATGATTGTATTTTATACTTCTATAATCACAAATTTCGCCAAGACTACACTATAAAAAATATTAACAAAGACAAACAATATTTAATCTATTCTCAATTTGACAACAGACGCCAAGAACAAAAGTTTGACAATAAATCACAATAAATAGTATGCATGCGTGTGTGCCTCAAATACATGGTATGTAGTGTGTGTAATGCTTTCTTTATTGATTTATTGCATCTTTTATACATTATTTAAAAAAAAATTAGCATTGTGCACTTCTTCTCTATATTCTCTATAAGTGTGGAAAATTTCATACTCCTCCGTCCGCGCAATTTTCGTAAAAAGGGATACAAAGTTTTTGCTTCACGTATTAATATATAGATAAAATTATTCAGTAGGAGCTATTCTGGTAAACAAACGTGAAAGCTTCGGTGCAACAATACGAGCTTACATAACAAATAGAAATCATTGCCAAAACAATTCGTTTGTACGTAAAATTATAGTGATATTTGAATCGGGAGATGAATTCTTGTCGTGCTGCCAAAGCATTCCGTCTCCTACGTATGCGTATGCCTACCCTGTACTGACTATCGTAAAAAGCTCTCGACGCCAAGCTATTGTTGAAAATGCACGTGGTTAAGTATGAAATATTATAAAAATGATATATATTTTTTTTAGGACACTAAAACCTCGATGCAAATGTATTTTACAATTAAATGTTTATGAATGTAAAGAAATAATTAGTATCATATTTTTTAAATACCACACGTAGTCGTAAAGTTAGGAAGGTAATTGTTATCGAATGAAATTGGGACAACTGGTGACACTTATGGCTTACTTTACTGTGCATATAAGTGTAAAGGGTTTGTTGAAACTGTTTCTTAAAACGAAGAATTGCATAGCATTTGTACGAATATCCTGATATAACATTATAAAGATCACGTTCTAAAAATTTTATTTTATGAGTTGTTTTTTCTTATCAGCAGCCCTTGATGCTTATACATTTATAAAAAATACATTACTTATATTGCAAATTCATGATTTTTTTATAATATTGTTTTGAAGTTAAGTGAAATGCATATGACGCAATTTTCTTTATTGCATAGATGAGTGAACGAGCTCATAGAGCACCTGGTGTTAAGTGGTTACCGGAGCCCATAGACATCTATAACGTAAATACCGCCACCCACCTTGAGATATGAATTCTAAAGTCTCAATTTAGCTACAACGGCTGCCTCGCCCTTCAGACCGAAACGCATTATTGCTTCACGGCAGAAATAGGAAGTGTGGTGGTACCTACCCGTGGAGACTCACAAGAGGTTCTACTACGAGTATTTAAAAAGAGCCAGTTTTATTTCATTACGCAATGTTATTCTTATGGAGAACTATATTTTGAAAGTAAAGCCAAAATGAAGATCTTCCACTGTGCGCGTGAAATTGCTCGGTAGACTGATGTCCTGAACTGTCATTGTTCGGAACTTGCAAATATGGAAGCTTATCTTGAAAATATTGTAAGCGTGATCTAGGCCTTTGTTAACTATCTTCTGTTCTGTCATAACCTAGCCGCTAAAATATTTTCGGGTACCAGAAAATTTTATATTGAACCGAAAAAAATATTTTCAAAACAAACTACTTTCATACTTTAATGAAAGTATTTAGATTGTCCGGATTTTAATTTTTCGCAATAACAAAAGCTGCACTACAATAGAATTATTCTCGAACAGCACACATTCTATTCATTACCCAACAAAAGTACCTTGCATAAAATGTTTTCAATCGTTTGTTCATAACAATCAATACGCTGGTTCACAGCGGTTTTATCTAACTAGGTCTTTCCGCATTGCTCCACCTTTTATCAATCAATACATTAAACATAATTACATGCAATAAATTACAGAAATAGACGTAATAATAATAATAATACCCATAATAATTTCATCAACCGGACTCATTCCAAAATCATTACACACATCGCTCTCAGAACCTGATCTTAATAAATATTCATACATCGCTTTACAAAAATCTGTAATAATCGACACCTGTTCCATAGTTTGACCTTACATCCACTACTCAAACCCCTACAACACTACACAATGAACCAACTCACTTGGCGTAAGCCCGTGCTAGGTTCACACTTACCAGCATTGGCTGAGAAAAAAAATATATCCATAACCCATAATAATAATAACAATAAAGTCACCTACATTATTGACATTGCAGTCCCGAATACCCACAACATTCAAAAAACTTTTACAGAAAAAATGACCAAATACACAGAGCTTAAAGAAGAAATAGTTAGAATTTGGAAACAGAAAAAAGTTTACATAGCCCCAATAATAATCTCAACCACTGGAGTTGTCCCAAACCACATCCACAACAGCTTAAAGCTTCTAGATTTAAAAGATAACATATTTATTTCACTACAAAAAGCAGCTATACTAAATACATGAAGAATACTACACGTAATAAAAACTAGCCTAAGAACTCATAGCTACTGTATGTTACTTGGCCAAAAGCCCNAGAAAAAAGTTTACATAGCCCCAATAATAATCTCAACCACTGGAGTTGTCCCAAACCACATCCACAACAGCTTAAAGCTTCTAGATTTAAAAGATAACATATTTATTTCACTACAAAAAGCAGCTATACTAAATACATGAAGAATACTACACGTAATAAAAACTAGCCTAAGAACTCATAGCTACTGTATGTTACTTGGCCAAAAGCCCGTATATACAGTTCTGCCGGCTCTGTCGACAGACTGGGCTGAGAAAGGGGAAACCTAATATAAATAATAATAATAATAATAAGCCTTTTATTTCCCATCTAGAAACCTAAATATTACATGTAAATATTCTCAACCATATATGACTCCCACATTCAGATCCAATTCCATTGCCGTTCACTTTTCCTCGACAGGAACCCCTATTTGGGTATAGGCCTCCTCCAGCTTAATCCAATTTAAATAGACGTACACATATGTAAATAAGCCATTTATCAGTTGAAACTTATAACTAATGGATTTGTCAAACGACTAAAATGATGTAAGGCATCCCGACTGATTTTATTGGAAGCATGGTTTCAGAAAGCATCTTGAAACCGGGTCTTTCCCGAAACGAAAGAAAATGTTAATACTGATCCCCAATACACAATACTGATTGAGTAAGCAATATTACAATTAAATAATAATAATCTTCGAGCAACGGGCATCCGGTTGCTACTTTCACTTACCATTGCTAGTTCATAAAATACGATCTAATATACTGTACAACAAATTTCATTGACTGCCTACTATGACCGTACTATATTTTATTCATTTTTATTTTTTTAAGAGATTTTATGACCTGGTAACTGAGACCTTTAAGTCATGTCTTATTTTAATTTATATTATTCATATTTTTATGAAAAATGATATTATGGAGTGAAATGAAATGAAGATGATTAATTAGAGACACTAATCAACTGGGATGAAATTAAATGAAATGAATTGAGATGATATGGGATGAAATATAATCTTAGTAAAATGGTGGTCATTTACTAAGATTTTTTCAGTGGACTTTTTGGAGGATCCCGAGAAGTTACGTCCAGCGGCTTTGTTTCATTTTCCCACATTTGTGCACTTTCACAGATATTAAACAGTTAATAAACCACCATTATTACATATTTAAACCCGAAGAAACACTAAATAGAGAAAATAAAACAAATCACACAACTTCACTCCTCGTGTGCCCGCCAAAAAGTCCTATTTTATTCATGATTTTGGGATCTGTATCCACCGTCTCTATAGTGGATACTTTTTTTTTATTGCTTAGATGGGTGGACGAGCTCACAGCCCACCTGGTGTTAAGTGGTTACTGGAGCCCATAGACATCTACAACGTAAATGCGCCACCCACCTTGAGATATAAGTTGTAAGGTCTCAACTATAGTTACAACGGCTGCCCCACCCTTCAAACCGAAACGCATTACTGCTTCACGGCAGAAATAGGCAGGATAGTGGTACCTAACCGCGCGGACTCACAAGAGGACCTACCACCAGTAAACTAACAACCGTTGTTACTAACAACCCTTTTATTTCTTGGAAAGGAATATTGAGAATCTTTTATCATTTATGACTTCCACTGAACGGAAATTCTGCAATTATAATTATACGACCCAAATAGACAAATAGCAGTTCGGTTATTTTAACTTTGGTGTTTGGTATGTAGCGCGTCATTGTGACTTGTTAAAAAAACGCACACAAGTGCAAAAAGTCGTCGTGGCCTAAAGGATAAGACGTCCGGTGCATTCGTATATAGCGATGCAACGGTGTTCGAATCCCGCAGGCGGGTACCAATTTTTCTAATGAAATACGTACTTAACAATTGTTCACGATTGACTTCCACGGTGAAGGAATAACATCGTGTAATAAAAATCAAACCCGCAAAATTATAATTTGCGTAATTACTGGTGGTAGGACCTCTGGTGAGTCCGCGCGGGTGGGTACCACCGCTCTGCCTATTTCTGCCGTGAAGCAGTAATGCGTTTCGGTTTGAAGGGTGGGGTAGCCGTTGTAACTAAAACATGAGACCTTAGAACTTATATCTCAAGGTGGGTGGCGCATTTACGTTGTAGATGTCTATGGGCTCCAGTAACCACTTAACACCAGGTGGGCTGTGAGCTCGTCCAACCATCTAAGCAATAAAAAAAAAAGTCATTCCAAAATTTTTTACCATCTACCCTCCGGCTCTGGTATAAACTCCAATTCTACGGTCTTTCGGGGTCCTTCTTTAAACGAGATTTCAAAATAATTCTGGACAACGGTTTATGTGGGCCTCTAACGTTCCCAATATCCACGTCCACCGATGAACTCTCACGATCAGGCGAACCGTAAGATCGAACGCCTTGAAAAGGTAAAAACAGTATTTGGTTTGCATCGTTGATGTGTTCAGGAATTTTATAATCTGGTTCTGTTGAAGTTCCAAACATTAATTTAATGCATGCCGTACCGCGTGTTGACGTAAATTCAATTTTAAAACAGATAAAAACATCAACTACCACGAATAAACCAATATAAGCGCAATAAAAATGAAAACTTTTAACACAGTATACGGTAGAACTGAATGGCTTTTATATTTAGTCGCGTATAAAAAAGTAAGACGTAAAATACGCATTCGAATTACTATCGATGAATTTAGGATTGTTTTCACTCGTATCTTCAGTAAGTTATGACGTTATAAAATTCGGGGAGTTATAAAATTTATTTAAAATTTCTTTCAATGTTTTATTTAAAACGAAACCTGAACACAAGTATATTACACTAATGTGACAAACACAGTATACGTTTATTACAGTACTGTGATTTTTTATTAATAATTATCATTTACCGTTTCGTAAAGTCTATTTTGAATCAGGGCTGATATAGTATATTTCAATAATTTAGTATTCTCCGATGAAATTTGTGTGCTATCAATATTGTGTTTGTTGTTGTTTTAATATGATTCACATCATATTAAAAATGATTTACTAAAGTAGGTAGGTAGGTGGTGGTAGGTTGTGAGTCCGCACGGGTAGGTACCACCACCCCACCTATTTCTGCCGTGAAGCAGTAATGCGTTTCGGTTTGAAGGGTGGGGCAGCCGTTGTAACTATACTGAGACCTTAGCACTTATATCTCAAGGTGTGTGGCGCATTTACGTTGTAGATGTCTATGGGTTCCAGTAACCACTTAACACCAGGTGGGCTGTGAGCTAGTCCACATATCTAGGCAATAAAAAAAAAATGAAGAACAGATACAAAAATGGTTTTAAATCTATTTCACCACGGTTATAGGTTTTTAATTTCTTTTCGGAAAAAACAAACAAACCGTTGTTTTTTAAGAAAAATATTTTGTTATGCAAAACTATTTGTATCAGTGTGCTTAGTGCGAGTTTTTAAACGTTCTCGAGAGCGTAAAAGTTAACCCAATTTTGTATGCAGTTGGAACAGCGCCCCTAGCGGCAAACGTAGGCAAACGATCCTATTCGCTACAAATATTAGCTAACTTTTACGCTATCGAGAACGTTAAAAAACTCGCACTAACACACAGATTTCGGACCACCAAATCTAAATTCAAACTTGGCGTAATAAATTTAAAAGAGTCTGGATGTAATATTTACCTGCACAAGCATTACACGGTACTCCTCCCGAGAGAACCTTGTAGAAGAATATTTCGCCGCTATCGTAATCCTTGGGGCTCCAGGCGGCGGGAGATCGAGAGGCCCCAGTACAGCATTCAGCGCGGGTCATGCGTAACGCAGACACTGAACTGCAGCGCCCGGCGCGGTCCATTCCCACCCAGCAGATCCCGGCTAAGCAAAAACATATTATATGTAATCAATGTTACTAGTGGTCCCGCAGTAGTCGAAACTCGACTAAAATTATTGAAATTATAATTTTGAACATTATTATGGTTCTATTGTCAAAGACTATTATACTAATCACAGATTTCGCCAAGACTACACTATAGAAAAATATTAATAAAGACAAACAATATTTAATCTATTCTCAATTTGACCACAGACGTCAAGAACAAATGTTTGACAACAAATAAATAGTATCCATGCGTGTTGCGTCAAATACACGGCAGTGTGTGTAATGTTTTTTTTATTCATTTAACGTATTTGTTAGGTATAGTTTAAAAAAATATGAACATTGTGCACTCCTTCTCTATATTCTCTATAAGTGTGGGAAATTTCATACTCCTCCGTCCGCGCAATTTTCGTAAAAAGGGATACAAAGTTTTTCCTTTACGTATTAATATATAGATTAAGGTAGGTAAGAATTTAATGCTGAAGTTCCGGCACACGGGACGTCATTTTATGACCATTCCTTTGCGGTTGAAGGAGTCTGTTTATGGAATGCACTACCCTTAAGCATCAAACACTCGTTCTCGCCGAAAATTTTCAAGTCCTGATTAAAATCGCACTACCTTGCACAATAATATCGCTCCTAGGATATAACTGTATAAGTTGCTACTTATTGCGTATTTACTTGCATATTTTTAGTATTTATTTGTATTTAATCGTATGTAAGTCTATCTTATATTGTATTTATTTTTCACATATGTATATAAGTATATATTTTTATGTAAGTTTATTAAGATATAGCACTTTCCATGCTAGTTTGCCTGGAAGAGATCGTTTTCAGCGATAGGCCCGCCAATTTATGTCACCGTCTATTATTTGTTGTATATGCTTTACTCTGTACATGTGGTGTCAAATAAAGAGTTATATTATTATTATTACTAGAGGTCCCGCAGTAGTCGAAATTCGACTATACCTAATTGGAATTGTAAGTTTGTACACTATTATGATTGTATTTTATACTTCTATAATCACAAATTTCGCCAAGACTACACTATAAAAAATATTAACAAAGACAAACAATATTTAAGCTCAATTTGACAACAGACGTCAAGAAGAAAAGTTTGACAATAAATAGTATGCATGCGTGTGTACGTCAAATACATGGTATGTAGTGTGTGTAATGTTTTCTTTATTGATTTAATGTATCTTTTATGCATTATTTTATAAAAATATTGGCATTGTGCACTTCTTCTCTATATTCTCTATAAGTGTGGAAAATTTCATACTCCTCTGTCTGCGCAATTTTCGTAAAAAGGGATACAAAGTTTTTGCTTCACGTATTAATATATAGATTATTAAGGTATGACCGATAAAATGTAGTGCTGTATTCCGTCTATTACTGCCGCAAAGGCAAATATCGATTGTCATCGTAACTGAACAAGTACAGTTTTTTTAATTGCCCTTTTAGGCAGACGAGCGTATGACCCACCTGATGGTGAGTGGTTACGATCGCCCCTGGACTACAGCAATGCCAGGGACAGAGCCAAGCCGCTGCCTTTTTTTATTTTTTTATTGTTTAGATGGGTGGACGAGCTCACAGCCCACCTGGTTTTAAGTGGTTTTAACTGGAGCCCATAGACATTTACAACGTAAATGCGCTACCCACCTTGAAATATAAGTTCTAAGGTCTCAGTATAGTTACAACGGCTGCCCCACCCTTTAAACCGAAACGCATTACTGCTTCACGGCTGAAATAGGCAGGGCGGTGTTACCTACCCGCGCGTACTCACAAGAGGTCCTACCAGGCCTACCAAATACGTGGGTGTAGAATAATTGTAAGTTTAGTACGGCTTATGAAAGCGGTAGCAGCGGCTTAGACGAATACGTAATGAGTAACGAAAATGATATTTACTTCGGTTTTCGCGAGTCGTAATTAAAACTTCTTTTACGGTTTAATCACGCATTTATAATGGTTCCAACGTTAACAATAGCTTAAGTGGTAGGACCTCTTGTGAGTCCGCGCGGGTAGGTACCACCGCCCTGCCTATTTCTGCCGTGAAGCAGTAATGCGTTTCGGTCTGAAGGGTAGGGCAGCCGTTGTAACTATACTGAGATCTTAGAACTTATATCTCAAGGTGGGTGGTGCATTTCCGTTGTAGATGTCTATGGGCTCCGGTAACCACTTAGCACCAGGTGGGCTGTGAGCTCGTCCATCCATCTAAGCAATAAATTAAAAAAAAAAAAAAACAGTTTTCGTGGTCAGGGACGACTAAGGTATTTATTATTCATTGACATTTGAATATTGTGTTAACTACATATTCTATTGTTCTATTTAAAAAAGATCTAGACTGTGTGTCATTTCGCACCAAGCCATTCAATAGTGTCTCGAGGTTTACCGAGAAGAAAATGTTACTTAATTGTTTTGTTTTTGACTATTATGTCTATGTTTGTCTATTCGTGTTTTATAGGCTAGCTTGTTTATTTTTAAGGCTGCTTTGAAGCTTTCTGAATTGGTTGGCACTTCCGAAAAGGTATCTGATTTAGTACCATCGAATTAGGATGGGTAGCGCGTGAGTAATTTCAATATTTTTTTACTGGTGGTAGAACATCTTGTGAGTCCGCACGGGTAGGTACCACCACCCTGCCTTTTTCTGCCGTGAAGCAGTAATGCGTTTCGGTTTGAAGGGTGGGGCAGCCGTTGTAACTATACTGAGACCTTAGAACTCACATCTCAAGGTGGGTGGTGGCATTTACGTTGTAGATGTCTATGGGCTCCAGTAACCACTTAACACCAGGTGGGCTGTGAGCTCGTCCACACATATAAGTAATAATTAAAAAAAATATTTACGAAACCAAGGAGAGGGAGGTTACTAGAAGGTACTACCCCTTGAGGTTACTAGAAGAGGTAGGAAAAAAGGTACCATTTTACTAATTTGGTACTCTAAGCAGCAGAAGGTTGCGATAACCGTTATATATAGCAATTGAGACTTCGACCACGGGTCTCAAGGTCCGGTAACCACTTAACACGAGGTGGACTGTGAGTTCGTCCACTCATCTATGCAATAAAAAAACGTTTTTATACTATGTACATATTTTTAAAAGTAATCGAGAGAGCTGCGGTATATGTCTTGGTCAAACATAAATTTAGTTTATTAATATTTTTATCAATAGTCTAAAGTAACGTAGGCTCGGCGATTATATTTCACAGAATAACATTATTTATCACGAAGTTTTTGTATATATTGAAAATATACAATAAAAATGTACATTAAAGCCTGTCCATTAGCATTTTGCGTAAGCACAGTAGTCAAGTTCCGGAAAGGATACAGCAAAAAAACGTAAAACAAAAAATGAAGGCAGCTTAACATAAAGCTGAGATATGTTTAACACTAAGTATGTTTCCCAACAGACCCATACAAAAAGTAACCATTTTGTAAATTGAATTATTTAAATCAATTGTGAGCATATTATAATTGACCCTTCCCACAAAACTCAAATAAAATAATTAAAAAATACTTATTAAATATCCAATCTAGTATCTATCTGTGTTATCTGCGTACACTGATTTCACAATGGCAAAGTCTATGAATATAATTCGAGTCTAGATCGTAATCTTTTCTCGTCTTTTGTGTATTATTATGCTGATCTCTTGTACTACGACAGCTCGCGTGAGGAGTTGTTCTGTATGCTTACGTAATAGCGTCTTAATCGCATAGGATATCGTTCCCAATCCGTGTATTTAAATAAAACGATCGCCTGTGCGTTGTCCGTTGAAAATAACACTACCCCATCTCTTTCCGTGGGTGTCATACAAAGCGATTAACTCGAGAAACGGCAACAGCATTCTCTGGTCAGTATACTTATCTGCGTGAAACTGACCAGTCATCGTTCTCGTCGAACCCGACAAAGGGCTCGACGAGTAAATTAACCCACGGACACAGCCCACTGAGTTTCTCGCCGGATCTTCTCTGTGGGTCGCGTTTCCGATCCGGTGTTAGATTCTGCGGAGCACGGCTCTCGCTAGGGTTCGTGTTAGCAACGTCGTCAGGATTGAGCCCCGTGAGCTCACCTACTAGTTAAGGTTATGCTGAAATAGCCTCTCAAGGCTATCAGCTTAGGTAGGAAAAAAAAAGTGAAACTGAAATAGTCCCTTAGGCTACCAGCGAATAGGTAAGGAGAAAAAAAGAGTATTATGCCAGCGTCTTGCGAAGGTTTATCGTATTTACTAGGGGTAGGGCAAATTGTATGCTCGCACGGGTGGGCTCCAGCATGAAAGGTGGGACAGTCGTACAATAACAATTAAGACGACGAGCTAATATATCTGAAGAAGGGTGACGGATTTGCGTTGTGATATCTACAGGCTCTGTAACTATTTAACTCGTTCTTCCGCTTTCTTCTTTTTTTTTTCCTACATAAGCTGAGAGCCTTGAGAGGCTATTACAGCGTAACCTTAACTAGTAGGTGAGCTCACGGGGCTCAAAAGTGACGACGTTGCTAACACGAACCCTAGCAAGAGCCGTGCTTCGCAGAATCTACCACCGGATCGGAAACGTGACCCATTGAGAAGATCAGGCGAGAAACTCAGTGGGCTGTGTCTGAGGGTTCGTTTTCATCATTAATCAAGATTGCCTTTGTGAATTTTATTCTGAATTGTGACGTGTGATGAAAAGTGAATCTCTACAGGGCTAATGAAACGTAATGGATTGGTTATGGCTTCATGGCGTGCTTCAATAAAGGTTTTTGAGATCCGTTACATCAATAGCAGCAGATGTGATATGAAGAACTCCGAACGAAGACGGTGAAACGATCAGAGTACCAGCCTAATCACACAGCAGACCAGACAACTAACATTCTCCTGTTTTGCCAAACCGTTATAAAATTACAAGTTAGAAGCTAACTGTCGCACTAGCGAAAAATAGCCCCGTTCATATTTTTTCTTCAATTAGTACTTCTCAATATTCACAGAATGCGAAACAAATAATCCTTCCCGACTTTGTAGTGTCCGGATTTGCACAAGCATAAATGATCTTGCTTCGAGGTGTCAGATTCATTTAGACAATGAGGCTCATACACTGATTAAATAGGTACTCAAAATTGTGTTGTTTTAAAAAATATATGTTTGCATTTTTCCTGTAGCGTTGTTACCGTTTCTGCTTAGTTATTTAATTAGGATTTTGAAGTTCTCATTTTATGATGAATCTCTCGTCTAATATAAATTATTTTTAAAGATAAGGATTTTTTGTACAAAAAATATACTGATATTTACATGTTACATTTTACAGCGTATCAAATTAATTAAGTAAATCGGATAGAATTAATTATAAATAAATTAGAAGTGATAATTTCATTTAAAACAAGCCTAAATAAAATTTAAGTCTTAAACTTTAATATCTCTATGTAACATTTTACAATCGTATATCACTTTATAATATGTGTCCTCAAGTTTAGATGTTTAATTAGTTGAGAAGTAATTTAGGGTACATATAATATAAATGTCAAACGATAATAATAAAAAACGCGTTATACTCGTATTACGCACGTTTAGAGACATCGAATGATCACATGACAGTCAGATCAAGATTTTTTTATATATTTTTTTTTCCATGGCCCGTATATTTCATTTCGCTAATAGTTTTATGATGAGAAGAGTTTTTTGGTTCCCATAAAGTTGATTTCAAGAAACTAAAATAGATTTATGAAAAGATTACTTCAATTTTCTGTATACTAAGCCGCAACTTCATAGATATAAGGAGTAAAGACCTGCTATAAAGTGGACAGGGGAAGCCCTATACATAAATACGTGTTTTCCTCAAGCGTCAGATAGGCAACGGTATTTTTTATCCTCCGACCGAGAGTTTTTTTTATTGCTTAGATAGGAAACTGTTATTATAAATTACATCTACGCATGCTTTCAAAGTTGAATTTGAATTCAAAAATCTGTAAAAGCCATTGGAAATTATAGTCTAAAATATTTTCATACTTTGCAGACAGCTGTATTCATCTCATGATTCCGACACGGAATGGACCGAGGCAATCGGTTTTGTATACTAAACTATCGTTAGCTTTTGTGCCTATGAACGTTCTATAAGTCGTTTTAAAATATTCTATAATCAATCTCGAGGTATGGCCAGCAAGAACTGAATGAAGAGAGCCGCCTGGGCTCAGTTTTTCAAATTGGTAGAGGCCTTTGTAAAGCACTGGAAGACTATGGGCTGATGATGATTCAATCCCTTAAATAAAACCCACTGATTTCTCACCGAATAATTTCCGTAGGTTGCGATTTAGATTCGGTGGTAGAAAATTCTTTTAGGCTGAGCGTTGTGAGTTTGTTTAGCCAAAGTGAAGTCACATAGGCAGGCAAAACAAAATATAAAATAGATCAGTGAGTTTAAGCTGTCTTCCAAATGATCGAGGCTTGTTCTAAAATCGGTTTAAAACTGTAACGCTATATGAAAATCGTATTACACGTGTTTACTACTTTAGCTGTAATAAAAGTGTTCGAGGGTATGGAATATATCCAGACTAAACAAATTGGGAACAGATGTGTTCAGCGCGTCTGGTCTTGTACTACATACATGTACATGTGCTTTTTCTTTCGTTCTCACAGCTAAATAACCATCGGGTGATTCAAAATTTTCTAGAGAAATATCGGAACGGTTTACGAATTGTATATTTATTTTGTTTAAAGTTTTTTTTTGAGCCTAATTTCATACATCTTTGAATGGGCATACTTGGTACTTATCTGTGAATATAAGTATATTAGTGGATATGGAAAAAAAACTGTACCTTATATTAAATTTGATTTGAAATATATTGATTTATTTTATTTACTAATAAAAGTTTTCTAGTATTTTATTTGAATGATTTGAGTAATAGTGTTATTCCAAGCAAACATCTTGTATGAGTGGTATAAGAAGAAGCGTCAGAACGCTACTTGGAAAAAGCGGCGCGACACGATGACCCTCCAGGTAACGGGTAAATGCAAAACCGCCTTCACCCAAAATATGTCTTGTCGGATCCCCCGGATCCACTCTCGGTGCTTTTAGGCCTCTCAAGCACCGGTCACCGGCCTCGTCGAGCTCGTCAATTACGTCGAAGAGTTCGAAAAGCGAACTAACCCATAGACACAGCCCACTGAGTTTCTCGCCAGATCTTCTCAGTGGACCCTTCTCAGTTTGCGACCCGGTAGTGGATTCAGCGTACTCTGTTCTTGCTAGGGCCAGTGTTAGCAATTCTTCAGGTTGAGCCCGTGAGCTCACTTACCCTTCCGCGTAAGCTAGAGCAGCTAGAGTAGCCCCTTAGGCTACAAGCGAATAGGAAGGGACAAAAATAATTGGTATTCAATTTCATTTATTTACCTTTCAATTATGGCAAACTTCGATTGCTGCTAGACAGGGCATATATTTTTTTAAAGTTTTTACTGTTTGCTTCAGACAAATGTATATGATAAGTATATATTAGGCCGTGGATAAGGTAGTAAAAAAAAAATTAGAAAATAAATACTTTGCTAGACAGTGTCCGATTGAATTGCAATGACGTGATGATCACAAACATAAAATTTGTATAATCATGGTCATAATCCTACGCCAAAATATTGGTCTATTTTTAAATTGCTTAGATGGGTTTGACGAGCTCACAGCCCACCTGGTATTAAGTGATTACTAGAGCCCATAGACATCTACAACGTAAATGTGCCACCCACCATGTGATATAAGGTCTCGGTATGTCGGCGTCCCGCGGTCGACTGTCCCGCCCTTCAAACCGAAACGCATTACTGCTTAAGACCAGTAAAGTCTACTAATCTATAATCAATTTCACTTTAACAACGAATATTTTCATTTTAAAAGTCCGTTATGCAGTTACGTTATTTAGCATTGAACGCTGCTATAGTACGTACAGTGTAGTGTGAAATAAAATGCTGGCGTGAGGGTCGACGAGGGACGGGTGCGCGTGAGTCACGAACAACCGATCGAGACTCGCTAGACGACGGCCAGACGCTATTTTTCAACGGTCGGGTGTCGGTGACGCCACCGAACGACCCACAGCCGCCGTGCAGGCCCAATAATAACCATAAAACACTGATTAATCGATGCATTCGAATGATTATAAAAAAAAAACAAATCGTGCTCATGCTAAAAGCCTTTTTAGTTTGTACGTAAATTTTTAAATAAGCATCTTTACAATGAATTTAGAAATTCAAATTTGTGCTGTTTTTTTCTTTCTTCTACTGCTTAGATGGGTGGACGAGCTCACAGCCCACCTGGTGTTAAATGGTTACAGGAGCCCATAAACATCTACGACGTAAATGCGCAACCCACCTTGAGATATAAGTTCTAAGGTCTAGAAATAGGCGGGGTGGTGGTACCTACCCGCGCGGACTCACAAGAGGTCCTACCACCAGT
Source organism: Bombyx mandarina (assembly GCF_003987935.1). The sequence continues at coordinate 7,473,246 of NW_021011477.1, read as the reverse complement.
AATAAGCTTTAGTGTTTGAATTGGTAGCTCTTTCCGTAACATCGCGAATAAAAATTTATAAACTGAACGATCAAGGTGTCTCAAACGAGTTAGTCATGAAAATTTCATCGTACGTAATACGAATTTTATGAAACCAGATTCCCTCTCTAGAAGTCTGACTGGTGGTCAAGTGGTACTAAAATTCACATTAAATAAGACTAATAGGCGTCATTAATGGAATTACCATATTTTTATTTTATTTTTGTCTCTAATAGATATTATGTTGCGGAATTACCGTGTAATGAAAATNCTCAAACGAGTTAGTCATGAAAATTTCATCGTACGTAATACGAATTTTATGAAACCAGATTCCCTCTCTAGAAGTCTGACTGGTGGTCAAGTGGTACTAAAATTCACATTAAATAAGACTAATAGGCGTCATTAATGGAATTACCATATTTTTATTTTATTTTTGTCTCTAATAGATATTATGTTGCGGAATTACCGTGTAATGAAAATTAAGATCTTATTTTAATTTGAACACATAAAAGTTTATTTGGACTATGAGATTTACTATTAAAATCGATAAATCTTTTCCTAAAGAATAAAATTAGAAAAAAAACCACTAAATTCACATATACTATTCTAAAGTAATATCTGACTTGGTATTAGGCATTTCGTGTTTACGCACTGAGATAAACTATACTCATCTAAAAAAAAGTATTTATTATATTTACCAAGATCTTTTTCGTAATATGCTATTCCCGGATTATGTTACAATACTTAGTATATTATATTCGTTAGTCCACTGAACGTGTGGTTGTCTCTTAAATTTTCAGACAATTACGTAATCGGTAATTTAGTTAGAAACAAACGAGAATCGTAGGTCGGTGCTCCCGTTACGGAAAATGCTGTAACCGATTAATTGAGAGTAGTTTTATCGACGAGTTCTAAGTCAAATTAAATTGTTTATAAAGTTAATTTCGTTTTATGAAAACCGATTAACCGATAATTAATCTTTTTAATACATTCCTATAAACATGTTCGTTCTCAACACAGTTCACGTCGCAGAATGGAAATAGTAAAGTCAATATTGTGATGTATTATAAATATAAATGTTTTTTTTTTAAAACAACTGCTAGCTGGTCGATAGTTTACATTTAAATAAACAATATTCTTCTAGATCATTTAAGCAATACTTTGCTTATGAATTATAATTACTAGATGATGACCGAGCTTTGCTTCGTTTTTTTTTTGATAACGCCATCTTATTGTGTTGTTGTATGGCTAGTTGCCCTCAATTAAGAAAAATAGTATTATTATTCGCCAATAGATGTCGGGAAGAGTTGATTATTGAAAACACGAATAAAACAACATTTCTGAAAATAAATCGTAGCTAGATCGATTTATCGCCCCCGAAATCCCCTGTATACTAAATTTTATGAAAATCGTTAGAGCCGTTTCCGAGATTCAGATTATGTAAGTATATATTAATATACAAGAATTGCTCGTTTAAAGGTATAAGATGATTTTTTTTAAAACAACTGCTAGTTTTTCGATAATTTACATTTAAACAAACAATATTTTTCTGGATTATTGAAGCAAAGTATTGCTTAAATTATAATTATAGCTAGACTTGAAACCGGTTGAAGAGCTCCCATACTTTGCAGATATTTCCAATAAATAACAAATCCTAAACATTTAGCATTCTGACCGATGCTTAATCAGTTTTATCAGAAATTTGCTTGGAACAAGAAGAAAAACGCTCTACATTTTTCTATTAACTAATTAACTGGGTTTCATTACATTGTGGTTAAGCTTGTGATTAGATTGAAACATTTTCTATTGCAAGGATTACGATGATACAAAACCACATTTTTCATTATCAAGAGAAAACAATATAAGATGAGCTCACCGCCAATTTCAAGTTTATTCACAGTATCTACTAGAGTCCGCGCGGGTAGGTACCAACACCCTGCCTATTTCTGCCGTGAAGCAGTAATGCGTTTCGGTTTGAAGGGTGGGGCAGCCGTTGTAACTATACTGAGACCTTAGAACTTGTATCACAAGGTGGGTGGCGCATTTACGTTGTAGATGTCCATGGGCACCAGTAACCACTTAACACCAGGTGGGCTGTGAGCTCGTCCACCGATTTAAGAAAAGAAAAAGAAAAAAAAAATTTAACGTAAGTGAAACTTCAGTATACAATATAGTATTATTATTACTGCGGGTTTGAAGTGTTAACGCTCAGAACACGAGTCGCCGTTGGGAACAAGTTATCCGATCGATTGTAGAGAAACAATTCGATCGGAATGTTTGTGAGCCTAGCCCCAAATATTCTGCAATTGTCAGCGATCCAGTATGAGAAATGCAAATAAGACGGGTCGAATATGATTTTGGTGTCGAGCGCAGTGTTGCGCGGGCGTTGACTCTACCTCAGCATAGAGGTACGCTCTTTAGGGCTGCCCCACACGAGCGTTTAGCCGCGCTTCACTGGCTGCCAACACTAAAAACTCGTTTTGTATTCGCTGCGGACGCGTGTTACAATAAAGGCTTGTTGCTACACTAAAAACTGTTGCCAAGAAAAATCGCGTTATAATTGTTATAATTGCCAGTGTTTTCTGCTCATTTATGTACTTACTAATGTGCTGTATTTATGATCGTTTTCGAGTCCTTAATATGAAGTAAGTTGAATTGTTATTAGTATTTATATTTAGCTTCGTAACGAGTCATCGGTTGAGTTAATACAAAACTATACCTATTCAGTTCACCGTGTATATTATTATAGAACAAAAAAACAGTACTAGACTTTCAACAATAAAAAATAAATACCATAAAATGCATATTTAATCATTCGAGTAACTATCGACGGCTTATCTATTGATAGAATCAAAATTCGTCGTGTTACGCACCGTTTGTGGCGAGCTTTATTATCTCTTTATAAATAATTATCGAAAGGCCGGTTCCGTCAGCTGTGGCGCCATGTTTCGGAGACGAAATGAGATCCGGCTTTATGGACCGTACGCACACGTCACGCTCCGCAAAAACTACTCCGCAAAGAATATAATATTGTTTTAAATGTTTTTTTGCGTAAAGCGATAATTTATTTTAGAGAATAGTGTGTGTGTGTGTGTGCGTTTTAGACAAGTTTTGTACGTGCTTTCAAACAGTTTCTTTATTCAATAAGTGATTTCAAAGAAACGCATAATAAATTAGTGTCTTTTAACAACAAAACACTAAAGTCGATTTAGTTGAGGTATTTAGTGTTCAAAAAATGCTGATATTAAGTCAGTTGCAAATTTTTTGTGAACTGATTTATGAAACTTTTTAGTATGAGTTACGTAGAGTAATATGAATTTAAAAGTATAACATTGTGCGACAATTTTTTTTTATTGCCTCTGTGGACAGGCGAGCATAATAATATGGTCCACCTGATGATGAGTGGTTGCCCATGGAAGTTGGAAATGCCGGTTAACATAACCGCTGTCAACAGCATTGACCCTGTTCTTGACAAAAATGGAGTAAATAATTCTTAGAGCTGACAACGTGTTTATATTTTAAATTATGTTTGATCCGCTTAATCCAAAAGATAAGACTACTTATCTTCACTATTTCAGGTGACACGTTAAAATGCCGCATATTTTTTTATCTATTTACATGTGATCACATAAAATAAGGCACACAGAAATAAGAAAGAAGGCCATTCTTATTGATTGATGCTTTAGAGTTTAAAACGTGTCAAAAAATAAAGCAGAGATCTTTATTTGACGAAGCGTATTATGTTGGAGAGGTGTGAAGTACACACGAAGCGTAGGTGATATAACGAAAATAATCCAAAATACGAGATTGGGCTATGCAGAGAAAAAACCGAGACCACATCCCATGCAAAATGGATTCTAATCTCTTTATTTTAATTTTGCATAAACATACTTTTAATTTATAAATTAGGTGGTACAGTAGCTTGCTACTATTAAACGATTTTCAGTGAATGTTTAAGAGCTTAGCAGCGTTCGCGGGCTAACAAGATCGTGACCCACCTGATTTAAGGAATTTATAAACGTCACAGCGCGGTCGCCGTCGGCCACTTCGACTTGTGACGTCGATGTCTCATCGGCATTGGAATAGCAGCTATCGTACTAACCAGGTCGGGCTGCCGACACGCCGGTGCTGGGTCAGAGGATTTTATTGATAATAAACTCTGCGGCTATGAATCATAAGATACGGATATGCGAATGCGTTCGAGAACTACTTCTTCCCTAGTTTACTACCCAAATGCGCCATAGTTTTTGCTACGAAAAAAAAAAGCGGTTTCCAGGGCAATCCGTTTGTTTTACTTCAATACGAAATTCAAAAGTTTGTATTTATTTATTGTACACAGAAAACAAACAATACAAAAGGTATAATTGAAATAAGGTATAAGAAAGGTATAAGGATAAATGCACAACAAAATATTTAAAATACAAATACCTACACAACATATGTATTTAACTACTTGGACGGGCATACATATATAAATAAACAATGAAATTATGGACGGTTTGTCGCAAAATAAATCGTCAATAAGAAAGTATGAGAAACGAAGCGATTATAGTATTGGGAAAATAATAACAGAGATAATTTTTTTTGTCAAAAATGGATGCTTTTCAACACGCATAAAGATAACACTGTCTGATTTTATTAACGCTCGCAATATGAAATTAGCGCGTCGTTCTAAATGGACGAGATAACAAACAAACTAATGTCAAGTGCGGGCAATGCTTTAAAAATAGAATACTAACTAGACTTGACTCTTGACACGTGACGAATCGATGTTAGATACAACAATGGACCCAAGAATAGAACTGTCTAAAACCGGCCACCTAATTATAAACAGCGTATGCATTTTAATTTTTAAACGATTACAAATCATTTTCAAACATAACATCCGCCGTCGGCGCTTCCATCAAAATAACTATGCCTACAGGTGATTTAGTGAATCGAAACCAGCTGTTATTTTTGGCAAGCTATCTCTATTTTCTTATAAACAACTTGTCACAGTGATATGAGAATAGTTTCGTTAAATTCATTGATCAAAAGAAAAAGATTTGAACTTCCTGTACCTACATTATAAGAATCATTTTAGCGACAGAAAATAGTTTGTTTTCATTTTTTCTAATATTTCCATTGGACTCTTTGTTTTTGTAAATCACATTCAAACGTTGCATAACTGAATGGTGTGGATCTTGTGGAATCTTTTATGAAACATAAACTGTGCTAATGCTAGGTTATAAAGATTATAATACCTTAAAATGTAGACTGTCTCGTTTACGGAATAACAAGTAATAAAGGCGCGGGTGTAATAAAAACAAGGGACGGGGTAAGATAATGGAAACCATTTTAAAATCTCGCTTAAATTCTGTGTTCTAATTTGAAATTGTGATTGTCTGGCTGCCACCCGGCCGACCTAGTTTTCGTTTCTGGGGCAATAAAGGTAACAAAGGGCAGAACCTGGTTGTCTGGGCCCGAGAGTCATATTGTGTGTATTATTTAAGCCGTCTAGCCGTAAGATTAATATTTTAATGGGCGTTAGTTACTGAGCTTGTTACGGCCTCCATTTTAAATGAATATTCAACGGACTGAAAGATTATAAACCTTTCGTATATACACGATGCTCATAATTTTCCTTCTAATAATTAATTAGAAATTTAATTTAATTACGTTAAAAAATTACGAAAAATATATAAATTAGGTTCTAACATCTATTGAATTATTTCAATTCAAGAGTGCCTACGTGTAATTTATTTTATTTGTTAATATATTTAAGCTTAATGACGCTAATTAACGCGTTACAGAATTTAGTTTATTTGAAAAATTTTAGATCTCATTATTTATATTGGATAAAGAGAGGCGAGTCGGTACACAAGGTCGGTTAATTAGCAAGAAATACCGCGATGGCACATCCTGCCGGGCGGCAAAGCGGAACGGTCTGCTGAAAATGACATGTAGCGCGGACGTGAACATTCCTACACATTGCCAACTACAAAAAAAAAACTATCATACTATATATCATGTATTTATCAGTAACTAGCCGTACTTGCCTGCTTGGCTGTGCATTTAAAATTAACATTATTATCTATTGTCATTATTATTTGGGAGTCCAACACTCATATAAATATTAGCTAGAAAATACTTACATGTATTTTCTATATATCCATATACCAAGTTTCAATTCAATCGGATGCATGATTCAGTAGTTATAACGGAACATCCGTAAAAAACACTGTAGATTTAATATTAGTATAGATTCCTGAGGTTCTAAGTGTCACAGATTATATTATTAAATACACTTTTACGGTTGAAAATGGCGTTATTTTTTTAATATTATACAGTGTCTCCATTTCATTTTAAATTTTTTTTGGTCACGGAACATGTAGATGTTATATTATTAATATGTCATTATTTAAAATTGGAGCATCGTACTAACTTAAAATTAATGGGATGATTTCGAAGAAATATTATAACGATTATGTTTGTGTCAGGATTTCATCTTTATGATAAGGATATTATTAAAAAGTTACTTAGCCATTTTTATTCTAATTCGGTAATATTAAATTTACAATTTGGATTTGAATGGTTTCGTGTAGTTGTCGTTTAGATTATTTTTGGCGTTAATAGATTAATGATCGATTCGAAGATTTCACGGCCCACTGGTGGGCAAAAGCCCATGGACATCACAACGTGAGTGCCGTTATCCACCATTAGAAATAAGGTCGAATTCTCAAAAATTCGAAAAAATAAATAATTTACTTAACTTTAACAGATCAAACCACGTTATCAGAAGCAAAATGACGTGATGTCATTTTTTCAAGTTACTCTTTTTGACATTTTACAATTAAGTCTGTAGATAAATAGCGTTTTTGCTAATGTCATCAATCAATCAGCCATTTTTTAAGTTATTTTTTTGCTTTTAAGGACATAAATCTTTAGCACTGTCTATGTGGTGCAAAAATTTATTTCCCGGATCTACTTTCGGTGCTTTTAGGGTCTTCAAGCACCGATTGGCGTCCAATTTTCTCAGTGGTCGCGATTTCGATCCGGTGGTAGATTCTGCGAAGCACTGCTCTTCCCAGAGCTAGTGCTAGAAAATTCTCTCAGGTTGAGCCCTTGAGTTCTCCAAACCGTCCGCGCGTAGCTGAAAGAGCTGAAGTAGCTGAATACTGCCATCTTTAGAACATCAAAGAATCAATTGTATTCCATGTTTTTATGCTTTGAACATTCAGGGGTTTTCACATGGTAAAAATAGCAAATGAACAACCGATTAGAAAAAATGTCTTCACTTAACTTGGCAAGATCCTACAACCACGTTATAATTCTGGTAATAAGTGATTAGTGGAGCTCATAGAAAACGCATCGTGAATGCCTCTATCTTAAACTACATAAGGCCGGAGAATCTGTCAAATAGAGTAACATGTTCCAACCCTATCACTTAATATTGAATATTTGAGCGGTTGGGTAGACACTTATTTTTTATTTATGGCTTGTTTGAGTAGACTAGCTCACGGTCCACCTGGTGTTAATCTTGTAAACCTGGTAAACCTGGTCATCAGAATCCATTCAACAACGTATAAGCCGCCACAAGCTTTGAGAACAAGCCTCGGCTTTATAATATAGTATAGTATCGAATAGTAGATAACACTATACATATATCCCTGGTATCCTGTGTGTTCATAATAGGAGACCTTAAAGGAATTACATTAAACCTGCTACTTTAATATGTCCCACCGACTTGTTACAGAATCATAAAATAATATTCAGAAAGAGGTATTTTTCGTATTTAATTTACGAATTCAATAAATTTTTTATCATGGTTTATTTAGGTAGTTATTTTATGCCTTCGTAGGCTCTCCTGATGGTGAGTAATTGCTGTTGCTTATGGACAATGGCAATGTCAAGGGAACAGCCATGTAGTTGCTTTTGCTACTACTGATCATAAACGGCGACAGAAGCGCCCCCGGGTACATCAAAAATTACAAATACATATGTATTACTGAAAAGGTAAAGGACACGATGTCAGTGCAATGACTGTGACTGCAAATGATTTGAATTTTTTTGCCTCTGTTTGTTTGTCAGAGCACCTACCAAGAACTGTTGAATTGAATTTGTTGATACTTGAATTTGTCAACTATTTAAAAATAAAGAGAAAAAAAAAACATTTGTATTTAAAAATAATATTTTTCACCTTAGCCGATCAACAAGGAGAACTTCAACATGCGCATTTGGAATCACGGGGACGCTCTTGTTTTTAAAGTATTTTATATTCGTAACTTTATTGCATGTTTAAACGCAAGAAACAAAAAAAAATTAAGTACTTTTATCTTTTTATTATAATCGTAATTAAGTTAAAGTATACAAATATTATTTTATTGTGCACATTGCAGTGCAACCCGGCCGTGCTGCTTTGCTTTAGTGATGTAGCCGAAATTCTGCATTTTTCTGTCGATAGAATGAATTGAATATTTTTAAATTAATTAATATTTTACTATTAGTTGAATGGATACTGATGTTTTATTGTTTTCGCAAAAAATACAATTAATTGCCTATTCACATTTTAAAATGATTTATTTAGTAGTAAGTTATTGTAGTAAATAAAATAAAAAAACTGAAGTAAATGAAATAAATAAGTAAATAAATAAAAAAGTCTTACTTTTATTTATTTAAATTCAACCGTGAAACTTATAAACGTAATGCTCTAGTTAGGTAGATTAGATCACAGAAAACTTTTTTTTATTAAGTCATTATTAGGCTCATACATATCACAGCCTGAATGGGGTCACCTTTCTTGGGATACGTAATTCTTTTTTGTACATATTTATTGTTATTGCATAGTTATCGCCAAATACATATAGAACTGAGATATGAGATCAGACTGTCACTTATTTTGGTCTGTTCTATCATTTGAACGGGAGTGCATAAGGTTGCTTTATTGAAAAAATTATCAGAATTATGGTAGCCACTGTTACGAGCTTTAGATATTTTTAATGGATAAAAATTTGTATTCCACGATCCGGTAATTAATCGTGAAAAACCTTCACGAACATCTCATCGGTAGTTATTATTACTTGGGTTTTTTAAAGAGATCAAAAGTAGATTGCAGTACTACCGATAAATAAATCTTAGCTATACATTTTACTCACATTTATCTAAATAATAAATTATTATTTAATAAAAATTACGCACGCGATACATTTGTTGGATGGAAAATTTATTATCAACTTTTAAACGCTTTTCTTCTTAGAGCGAGAACAGTTGATAGCTGCTGATGGAAGCACGGTTGAAAGAGCGACTTCTCACGTTGAATTACATGGAAACAGTTGTACGAATGTGGTCAACGGGCGGGACACACATAAATCTCTTAGACGATTGAATACCGACGCTTAAGCGTGCCCATGCGCATAATTGAAAGGGGCGATCACCAGGAATCGTCGTTTGGCATGCAGACGGCCGTGTTCATTCCAAAGCAATAAACCCGTTAGCGACGACGTAATGTGCATATCGGAGAACAATAAACAACACAAGTACCAGTTCTACTAAATTTTTCTTTTTTGGTTATCATTCATCATACGGAGCGAAGTATAGAATACGAAATTAACCGAAGCCTGTGAATCCTAAATATATAAATCGCGGAACATATCAGTTTACATCAAAGGATTCGCATCATAAACCTGTCGAGATTGAATTTAAGGTAAAGAAGCGTTTTATTTGTTATGAATAAACCATGAACGTTCGTAGGTAACGCGAAATTCAAACAAAGTAAATTTAAAAACAATAAAACAGATTCGTAGTTAATTTTTCAACTCGTACCCATTCACAATTTTCGTGTTTTAGAATTCGATCAACTATATTTGTTAGAAATTAATTATTTGTTATTATAGATATCGATATCGGCATAGGATGTACTTAATACCAACCCGCAGTTGTGGCAGGGATTGTCTGTTGTAATGCATTTAGAGGCACGGGAAGCATCGCACTGTGATCGCACCTACTTACTCTTTTAATATTTAATAATAATAATAATATCGACGGGAGAAAGCTAAATTGTCGTAACTTGTATATTGGAATTCACTTTGTAACCATATTATAAATATTATACATATATGAGGCCGTCAGCGCAAAAGTGGCCTTGCCCACAATTTTTCATAATCATGCTTATAATTATTCTTATTATTATCTATATTGCTTATAAATTTCTTTAAAATATAATAAATCATTTTGATGCAAAACCGGCCTATCCATAGTTTCACGCACGCATAGGTAACAGAAGGCTTTGTAAACATTATTTCTGCGTGTATTGTTTTTTTGCCTACTCAAATTCAAATTCATGAAAACTTAAGCCTCATTGCTGCATAATAACTATGGTAAGCTTAGGCCAGTTTTGCGCTGACGGCCTCATATGAGGCTCTGGTGTAAAGTTGGGTTTTTCAAGTTACGATAATTCCGCTTTCCTTCAATATTTAGAGTTGGCCCACAAGACTACCGCCATGTTGATTCAACATTGTTTCAATAGATGTGGTTTGATAACGAAAAGTTTCGACTAACACCTTAAGAAACTTTCATTATACAGCTGGTTTAGGATCCTGGCGCAGAAAGCAGTTATCCTTGATACGCCGCGTATTGTGAGAAGGTTTCTCACTCTAGAGTCCTTATCACTGGTGGGTTTTGTTGCAGACACCGCCATCAATGGCAACCTATTTTGATTTAGTGCTTTTTAAAAATTGTATTTTAAAATATTTTTTTTTGAAAATATTGTATAATAAATAAGATTTAAAATAAATTTAGAAGAATAATAATAAATAACCGGGAACAAATCACGCACGGTCATCCAGCCCCAATTTAGCATTCCCTGTGCTATGGTTACCAGAGACGGATAAACATACTTATATATGTTTAAATGTCTATTATGTATATATAGATAATAAACATCCAGATAAAGAGCAGACAAACCTGTTCAACACACGAATGTTTGAATGAATGAACGCCCGATGTGGGAATTGAACCCATGACCCTCGACGTAATAGTCAGGGGTGCTAGATACTGCACCACAGCCCACTGAGTTTCTCGCCGGATCTTCTCAGTGGCTGGCGTTTCCGATCCAGTGGTAGATTCTGCGATGCCCTGCTCTTGCTAGAGCAAGTGTTAGCAACACTTCCGGTTTGAGCCCCGTAAGCTCACCTACATGTCAAGGTGAAGCTGAAATAGCCTCTCAAGGCTATCAGCATAGGTAGGAAAAAAAAGTGTAATCACTTACAAAAACCTACAATATGTACGGATTTGTGTAAATGGTTGTTTCAGGGCGTATTATGAGCGCGCACAGGTTGGTAGCACACCGTTCTGTCTATTGTCTATTTTTACCGTAAAGCAGCCATACGTCCCAGTTTGACAGGAGGGACAACCGTTCTATGTAAGTTCCGGTAATCATTTAATACCGAGTGGACCGTGAACTCGTTAATTTATCTGCTGCAAGTTTTGCGAGTTTTGTCGCGTCGTGTTGATTGTATCTGATTCAATTTCTAGTTCACCCATCGCCTTCTTATTCCGCCGATTAAGTCACTCATTAGTAATTCTAATTTAATTATAATTTTTAATGTATTCTACCAAATACAACAGTTTTTTCTTTATTTTTTATTGTAATTCCGATAAAGCTTCAAGTCCGACAAAACGTTTTTTTTAACAAAGTTTTAAGGTAATTTTCTTAGAGGACGTATTGAGTATCTGTTTGAAACGGAGCGAATTATGAAAGGTGGGCAGGATTAAAATGGATTTAGGAACTTGATTAAAAGCGCCGAGAACCAAGCTCGGTAAAGCACATTCAGAGACGCGTTTTTTAGCATTGAACCGTTGTGGGCTGTAAATAATGATAATGTGCATCTGCGCGTGACATGTGATCTTATGGCGACGCTCACCCGGGGCTCACAGAGACTCGCAAACAGACCACAAAACGAAATATATTCTAATTGCAGAGGAATTGCGGCTCGTATAGTTTGAAATTTAAATGCATGACTGCTTCGCTGTAGAGAAAGGGTGAACGGTGGAATCGGTAAATTACCCATGTCATTCAATCTGTTAGTTTTTTTTTTTACGGAATTATCGATTTATTTCAAAATTCGATCGATTTAGTACATGTAATGTGGATTAAGAAAATCGATATTTTTCGAATTTTACATAATAAATCGATCATAATTACAGGTAAAACGATAACAATTATTAAGGTTGTTTGTGTGGCTTGTTTGGGTTGTAATGGTACTGAATTGAACGATTTGTTAAAACAATGTTCGATCCAATACAGAAATTTTTCGATTGAATAATGAAAATTCATTTTCCGAACAACTCTCGTAGAATGATGACGTTTAAATGTTTTCAATAAAAATTAAAAAAAAAACGTAAACTTTTTAAATATTCATGACATAAAATAACAAAACCTACACAAGTTTCACGATGTGTGTGTGTGCACGGGCAAAGTTAATACGAAGCAGAGCGGATGTTTCCCAGACAGTGAAACATTTTGTTGTATATACATATGTATGTTAACTTACATGTTAATGAAGTATACCCAATGTATAAACATAGTAAAGGAGACCACATAATAAATTACTTAAATCATTTAGTTTTTGTACTTTTGCAACTTGACTCCCTATTTATCAGACGAAGTTATCATGTATTCAGGTATTTTTTATTGTTCTATATGGGCCGTACCTGGCATTAAGTGATTACATAGATATCATAGTGCGAATGCCACGGAATCGTCTTGAAATATGAGATGAAAGTCTCAATGATTTTGTCTAACGACGGCATCCTATTACCAGTGAAGGTTCGAGTTCAGAGCAGCGGTGTGAGCTTTAGATGTGACGTCATTTGAGGCTAAACTACGATATAATGTATAGATATACAAAATTAGTGACATGTAACGTAATGGAGTTTTGATTAGAATTCAAGAGGATTTGTAAAAATCTCAAAATGAAAGAAATCGTTATTAATTTAGATTTAATTATGATTGAACGATCGTTTTGACTTAATTAAAATCTATTATTTTATAAAATGATTTTATTGACTGCGGAGTGTACTTGACGGAGACTTTGATTCTTGAGACCGGTCTCGATGACTTGACACTTCATCTCAAGATGGATCGTTGTATTCACGTTATAACTAAAGACTCCGGCCATTTGAGACCGCGAAATATAGGTGTTTTTTTTCTTTATTACTTTTTATTGCTAAGGTGGGCGAACGAGCTCACATCCCACCTGGCGTTAAGTGGTCACCGGAGCCCATAAGAGAACTTAACCACGCTAATCCTGTCGGCCATCTTGAGACATCAATTCTATATCAGGGTGGGCTTGGTGCAATATGATGGTATCGACCCGTGCGGGCTCACAAGATGTCTTACCATAATTACGTAAATAAAAATTTTTGCAGGTTTGATTTTTAGTACGCAATGTTATACTTTAACCATTTGTTTAGGTGCGTATTTCATCCCGTTCCTTCCGGGGCCGGAGAAGGGATTTTGCCCGATTCCGGCTCCTATAGGAGATAACCTCCCCCTGGTGAAGACCATGGGGCGACCTGAAGGGGTGAGATCGCGCGGCGTGCTACCTGTGCTCTAGCGCGTATGGCAACAGTTCCATGGAACGGTTGTGTAAGAGCAACCGGTTGGTGGTGTATCGTGTTCCGACTTGGCAGGCTGGTCCTGATCTAGCCGGGTATTCCGGAACACCAGCGGCACCGCCTGGGGCAGCCTCTAAGGCTGCCGTACCGAGACGGCCGACGTAGGGCCGTTAACTATCGCCGACCGGTCGGCCAGGCGTCCTCGGTGTGGCGCCGCGAGTCCGGTTGTAGTGTTGACCGCGGGAACCCCCCTACTCTGCCTGGGTTCTGACCCCGGGCGGAGATCAAACGTCGGGTGAGAGAGTGCAAGGGGGAGTCGTTTCGTGAGTAGGGCCCTAAAACATCCTTGGGTTCGCGATCTGCTCTTAACATCTGCAAACCGTCAAGTCCCACAAACCGCGTGCGCCCCCTAGGCGCGGGGTCCTCGTAGGAGGTTCAGTCCACGACCCGAAAAAAAGGTACGTAATATATTTCATTAAAAAAAACAGTATCTGGCTGCGAGATTCGAACAGCGGCTGAGTCGCATCGCATCGCTTGACACGAGTATACCCTGCGTCTTATCATTTAGGCCACGGTGACTTCGAAGCTGTCTTTAGTAGGATGTATAATAACAGTATCGACTAGACGCAAGTTGGGCCGCATCGAACTAAGGTCTGGTTAAAACAATCTCCCGTTCGTTTAGTGACCACCCAAACTGACGAGAATTCGATAACTGATATTAATTGAATATCCGAAATTGGGTCATAGCGTTATAATTTGACTTATACTTCATAAGCTCCGGATTTACCATTGGGTGGACTAATATAACAAAAAGAAGAACTTCTTTATTGTTCGATTATATTAAATGATTTTGCAATCGCGATTCGTTGTATTAATTACATTTCGAGACGGACAAAAACCCAGCCGATGTTCATTAATGCTTGTTTTAACTTTTTACTCGGTTATCTAGCCGACGCATTGTTACCGAGCTATGTGTTAGATCGTGTTTTTTTTTGTCTATTGAAATTTAGTGTTATAATAAATTTGTATTGAAATTAATTATATTAAAATTAATTATATTAAAACGATAGATTTCATTTATCGAAAGTTTTTGTTTCGAGTTTTTATTTGATAATTTTCTGATAGATGCGTTTTTTTTTCTATCGCTTAGGTGGGTGGACGAGCCAATCAAGCAAATTCTCTCAAATTGAGCCCGTGAGCTCACCTGCCTACACGTCCGGGCGTAGCTGGAATGGCTATTCCATTATTCCTTACCTTCCTACCTTCCTACCAGCGAAAAGATAGAAAAACTAGAAATAGAAAAATAGAATAGATTAGTAGACTTTACTGGTGTTAGGACCTCTTGTGAGTCCGCACGGATAGGTACCACCACCCTGCCTATTTCTGCTGTGAAGCAGTAATGCGTTTCGATTTGAAGGGTGGCGCAGTCGTTGTAAGCCTGTTGTAAGCGTTGTAAGCCTGTTATACTAAGACCTGAGAACCATATCTCAAGGTGGGTGGCGGCATTTTCGTTTGTGAGCTGGTCCACTCATTTATGCCATAAAAAAAAAAACGTGTGCCCTAGTAAGAGCAACGCTTCGCTAAATTTAGCGCCGGATCGAAATCGCGACCCACTGAAAAAGCCGATGAGAAACTCAACGGGTTGTGTCTGTGAGTAAATCTCTCAAAACTGGCTTACTGTTCAACTAGTAAAATGCGGTCACGTTTCACTGCAATTGTCACCAAATGTACGAATATATCGATCGATACGTTGCAACTACTCGCGCCGGAACTTTCATAGCTTATGTTATATGTTAATAAATAATATAATGTTAATAAAGTTCGTAAGGGTAATGTGAAAAAAAGACAGTCTCCGAATTACCAGCAATCATTATTATTATACAAAGTTCAAAGTATGGACGATCTTCGATTATTATCAGGTCAGGATAACGAACACATAAATATTAATTTCGGTACAGATTGTTAATACGTTCTTTAGCCGAAACGAGAATAGACTAATTTAAATGATCGAAAAACTCATCTCACAAAACCCGCAATGGAATGTGAAGAGAATAAGTACATATACATATATTGTTATAGTATATGTATATATATTATTTTTATTGCCCTTGCAGGCAGACGAGCATACAGCCCATCTGATGGTGACTGGTTACCGTCGCCCATGGACTTCAGCAATGCCAGGGGCAGAGCCAAGCAGCTGCCTACCGTGCGACCTATATGCGACTTGCTGGTTGGTTTCAAATTACATTGCTTGGCAATGCAAAAAACATTATTAAAACGCAATTCGATGCCACGCTGATCACGATCGCCTTGTATTCAAAATAAGGAGAGTTGGAGACATTTCTTATTCACGTTTGAAATCTTGTTATGTCTAGGTTATTTTCTGGGAAACGTTGCTTGATGAGTAATATGATATTAAATGATATGTTATATCTGACTATATATGTAAATGATATATTATTATACTCATTGCGTTCCTTAATGTTTATATTATACAATATATATATTTGTGATGGCGCATAATTATTATATATATTATTCAGTTTTAATGTTAAATACTTTTTATCAAAACCATACCATTACCACTAATTACACTCACTCACACACTCAGTACTAAGTACAAAGGGTACGGGGTGATTTAGTTTAATTAATTAATTAAATCTTTCTTCGAACATTTTATTTCTTTTTTTAGTATTTTTCTAGTATTTTCTTTTTCTTTTTCTAGTTCTGGTTAATATTTTAGGAGTCACCAGTTCTGCTACCTCATCATTTTAGCGAACGGCAAATTGAAAGCACCCTGTATTTTAGATTATATGAGATGCTTTTCATCATACTTTGCCTTTGTCGGTACTTAATTATTGCTATTACTAATTATTGGTCCGAATTATCAAACTATAGAAAGCGACCCTGAAACTATATCTTACTTAACATCACAGCGTAATGGCAGTATCTTTATTTTATTTTTAAGCAATTCCTGTCTCCTACGGTAGCGTTTGTTGTAGGCCCGCATTGATACTAGAGGTGTTCTTATAGATTGTCAATCGCACTATTGTTGTATATAATACTCACAGACCTTTGCTGCTAGTTCTCCAGTGAATACCTTAGTCGTCTGGTGCGACAGAGCTTATATTAATGTAATATACGAGTAATCTAGCATAAGCCACAGTGTTTTGGTTTAATCATACATAAATATGGAACATATGAATTCTGAAAACCTACAAATATATCTGAGAAGGCGTCATTAATATCTTTTTTACTTTTACTGTTTTATAACGTCATCTAAGCTTAGGAATGCATTTTAAATTTTCTAACCATGTATTTAAATGTCAATCGTAAAACAAAACGAGTTATTAGTGTCGTCGTGGCCCAACGGATAAGACGTCCGTCCGGTGCATTCGTGTTGAGCGATGCACCGGTGTTCGAATCCCGAAGGCGGGTACCAATTTTTCTAATGAAATACGTACTCAACAAATGTTGACGATTGATTTCCACGGTGAAGGAATAACATCGTGTAATAAAAATAAAACCCGCAAAATTATAATTTGCGTAATTACTGGTGGTAGGACCTCTTGTGAGTCGGCGCGGGTGGGTACCATCACCCTGCCGTGATTTCTGCCGTGAAGCAGTAATGCGTTTCGGTTTGAAAGGTGGGGCAGCCGTTGATAATTGAGACCTTAGAACTTATATCTCAAGGTGGGTGGCGCATTTACGTAGTGGATGTCTATGGGCTCCAGTAACCACTTAACACCAGGTGGGCTGTGAGCTCGTCCACCCATCTAAGCAATAAAAAAAAAAGGTTTCAAAAATAACTTAAACATGTAATGACGTAATTAGAACAATATGTTTTGTATATTACTGCCGTATGCAGACTAGCTTCTGTCCACCCTGTAAGTCGTTAGTGTCTAAAGCAACTAAGCTGATTTAGGTAACAGTTTCCGTTTAAATACGCCGAAAATGTAATTAACTTTTAATTACAATTTACACGGGTCATTTTGTTCTACACGTGCTGTTTATTATATTATAATTTTTCGTATCTGAACCAAAGAAAAATATCGAAATTCGATATTAAAGTTTCAGTAATGATTTAAAAATAGCAAGGAAACGTTTATTTATTGGCGCCTAATCTGTTATCTACGACACTAACAAAGTCTATTCGTTGATTTCAATTTATTCGAGTTCTAGTTATTTTTCATCAAAATTCCATTTTAAATGTAACAAATACAATAGTTCTCTAATTTTTTGGAATTTAATATTGCGTAATAACATTTTGTTTTTCTTATTTTCCGAAGCTAACACCAACATTGTTTTCGCTGGATGATCGTTATGACGTGACTCATTCAGTAATTAATATTGTTTTGTTGTTCAATATATACACAAATAGACTAGCATTTTTTTTTTTTTGGAAATGAAATGTCATAAATTTGTTTAGTCATAAAGACGTAAGAAGTGAAAAATAAAAGCATTATGTAGTCGATAAAATTGTTTCATCCATTGATTTACGTTAAGCGATTTGGCAAGTTCACCGCAACGAGATTGATCGCGCTGATAAATATAGAGGTAATTGCGCTTATTTTCAGCTGTTTGTTTATGTTTCGCGAGAGTTTAAATTAGTCACAGAATTTAAGTGGTAATTAATTAATAGTATTTTTCTTACTATAGAACGGAACGGTCGAGTCATTCAGTTTCTTGGCTGGACCCGGTCCAAACAATTATTCTAGTATTGTTCTTGCGATTTTTAATAATTATTTTTGTTATTTCCAAATTAATCTCACGCGTAAGATTCACGTTTAAGATGAACGAATAAAATTTTAATGTTTTGTTTTAAAACGAATGAGATATCACGATGGTGCTCATAAAATTAATGTTTCGTATTGCACTTTTACGATCGTCGGTTTTTTTTTTCTTCTCGAAAAACATACTGCGCGCGATAAAACGAGAAATGACTCACAATTAAAAAAAAATATATCTATAAAGAATCTCAGGGCAATTAAATCACCGAATAAAATGATATTTTGTTTGTAGACGACGGTCAGGTGCGTGCGTAACGTAAAACGGAAGCCGATACAGCAGACCGGCCGCGACAACACACGCCCTTCGCACTAATCACATGCACCGATTAAATCAACTCATTGATCTTATCTCTGACACAGCCTTAATCAAGGAAAACGTGTCATGAGCTTTATTAACTTTGTAAGTAACAGGAAAAAAAAATGGTTTAGATGAGTAAATTACTTATTGAAATTGTAATCATTCAGATTAAGCGATTGGCTGAGCCTTTGCTCGCCCACCTGTCCTGGTGAAATAGGAAAGGCCTCCGGGTCACCAGTAATACTTCAATAATAAAATAATAATAAAAAAAAGCGATATGGTCTTCTCGCATTAAAACTGTATAATCTCAAAACTTACTAATTTTACAGGAGAGTATTTTAAAGGTTTTACATGTAATATTTTTAATATTAATCATCTTTGCAACATTTATTTTTTATCTTTTACCAGTTACATTATCGGTCTTTTAAAGTAAGGTAAAAGTATATATTAATTTTGTTAATAGTAGTCAAAACATAGGTAAATAAATAAAAAACTAAAACTAAACCACGCTCTTTTGATAGTATTTATGAGAAAAATACTGGTGATACCAAATGTTTACGCATAAAAAGTCAATTTCGAATATTTTTGGTAATTGTGCACTTTTAATGCGAAAAGGCGAATTATTACAATCAATTTAAAAAATTTAAAATCGATAAATTTAAATTCAGTATTTTTCACAAATAAAATAAATTAGTAAAATCTATACTAATATATAAATATATAGTGGTTTTTATGGATGTTTCGTTATAACTACTGAACCATGCATCCGATTGACTTGAAACTTGGTATCCATGTAGACAATACATGTACTTAATGGATAGGCTAATATTTATATGAGTGTTGGACTCCCTAATAATAATGACAATAAATAATAATGTTAATTTTAAATGCCCAGCGAAACGGGCGAGTACGGCTAGTTATATTATAAAATAGTGTCTTACCTGCTGCCGGGCGCACGAGCACGAGCGGCAGCACGAGCAGCGGCAGCAAGGGCAGCCGCATGCTACCGGTGGCGTCGCATGCCGGCGCGTGCGGCGCTCTGCGCTCGACGCGGGCCGCCGTGGCACTGTGCGGGCCCGGCGCCGGCACGTGCGCGCACACCCACNAAACGGGCGAGTACGGCTAGTTATATTATAAAATAGTGTCTTACCTGCTGCCGGGCGCACGAGCACGAGCGGCAGCACGAGCAGCGGCAGCAAGGGCAGCCGCATGCTACCGGTGGCGTCGCATGCCGGCGCGTGCGGCGCTCTGCGCTCGACGCGGGCCGCCGTGGCACTGTGCGGGCCCGGCGCCGGCACGTGCGCGCACACCCACCCGCGGCCGCGCCTCCTGCAACAAGTGACCGCTGCACCGCCGCCGTAGCCGACCGATGCCGCGCGACACATCCGACGCCGCTGCTTGCCCTATCGGAGAGTCGACGCGGACTGAGCTCGAGCGCGCCCAGCCGCCACTGCAAGTGCACCGACTCGTGCGGAGAGGCGTGTCGACGACCTCCTCCCGCGGCCTTCCGCCTTCCACATACACCCCGATCACTCATTATTATTATTCCCCAAAAAATTCCCGAACTTTCCTAAGGTCGGTGATGATTTAAAAAAAAAAAAAAGAAGATGTGTGGTGTCGTGGGACACCGGATAGGAACGAAGTTCCTTATTATAAAAATATTAATTTTAAGTTCTATTCGAGGCATAAAGAAAATAAAACTGGAGGTTTCTCGACAAACCACGGTCATTCGGTAACGTGCGAACTTATTGTGGTACACTCCATTCACGGTTGTTTGCACAAAAGTTAGTGCATTGCGTAAAAGAACGCTCTGAGATCGTGGTCAATGAATGATAAAAAAATATGTTATTTTTTATATATTATTACAAAGTTAAGTCGTATACTGTGTGCATTACTAATAAAAATCTTACGTTACAGACGTTTTTTCCCGGTTAGGGTACCCCTCCGCATCGCCCCATAAGGAACTTCGTTCCAAAAAACCGTATTTTTCATCTCCATTTTTTAGGATCCGCAAAGAAACATAAGACTATAGTAATCCACAAAGTTGACCATAAAAGTTAGACAACAGCGTAATCACCGTTAAGATTTAGGATGTTGTCGATAATATTATTGGATCAATGAACTTTTGTCGGCTTAGCGTTGAAGTCTTTTCAAGGGCAGTTATTAGTAGAGATACGGAAAAAAATGTCTTATCGGTCTAATAATAAAATATTCAAAAAACTTCTAACACTGTTGACTAGGCATTGTAAGCAATATTCTCGGTAAAGTGAATGCTTCGGAATATAAAAATTCCCAACACACCAAGCCGAAACAAACCTATCAAGTATGTTAACCAAAATTGTGAAACAAAAGTCATTCTGCAAAAAAAACACTTCGAAAAAGCCCGGTAGCCGACGACCAGCTATTAGTGGTAATTGTTTCAAAATTCGCCTCATGATTGACGATTGCATGTCTGCACGATGGATCTGAAGCATATACGTGAGACGAAGCACGTGTTGCTTCAAGGAAACGCGTACATATTTACTCTACCAATACCAAATTTAATTCGTCGCTCTAGTTTCACCCGATACTGTTAAAAGTGAGGCCTTACAACTAACTCATGTCTCGAGGTGGGTGGCGGCATTTACGTTGTAGATGTCTATAGACTCCGGTAACTACTTAACATCAGGTGAACCATCAGCTCATCTATCCACGTAAGCATTAAAAAAAAACTTCTAAAACTCGACCAGGGCCGTGGTCGTCGGTGTCAAAACGCCACACCAGTCACGAATCATCCGCAGTCGATGAAAACACGTAATCTATACATCTATACATATAAATAAAATTGGAGTGTTTGTTTGTAATATTGAAATAACCTCTTTTTACTACATGCATATGAATATATATATACGGCACATACACCAAACATTAACATTTTTTACAATTTTTGTTTGTCTGTCTGTTTGTTCCGGCTAATCTCTGAAACGGCTGGACCGATTTCGACGGGACTTTCACTGATAGGTAGCTGATGATATAAGGAGTAACTTAGGCTACTTTTTATAGACTAGCTTTGCCTCGCGGCTTCACCCGTGGTACGACAATAACCGCGGGTAACATCGCGGGACTCAGCTATCAATAATAAAATTTTATGTTTCCGAAGCGAAACGAGGGCGGGTCGCTAGTGTATAATATAATTCTTCGACGATGTCTCTTTTCGGATAAATTATGGGCCGCGTATACAAAATTTTAACGACGATAAGTGCCCATTCGGGGAAGGGCGTCATTTGTTTCTGTCAAATTAAACGGACACGAGCGTCGCGGCTTCGTGTTCGACGCGTCCTTACGAACAATGAATGTCGTTTTTTTTTGCCTACGAAACTTGCATCGTGACGCATCGGATGATGATGATGATATAAGAAAAACTGCATCGTCAGTCCATTTAAACTACTGAATTGACATAATTGCTGATGATGTGATCATGCGAAGATGTGCAATGTGTGTGTTTCTGTAACGTCGCATTCTAATATGTGTGTGTGTTTTTTTTATATTGTTTATATGGGTGGACGGGCTCACAGCCCACCTGGTGTTAAGTGGTTACTGGAGCCCATAGACATCTACAACGTAAATACGCCACCCACGGCTGCCCCGCCCTTCAAGCCGAAACGCATGACTGCTTCACGGCAGAAATAGGCAGGGTGGTTGTACCTACCCGTATGGACTCAGGAGGTTCTTCGAAGACTTGTGGGTTTGAAGATGTAGTGTATAGACAGGGCAGCAGCAAGCAAACGAGTCATCGACGTCTCAGTCTTTCTGTGATGCAGACCTGAACCTTTCATTTTTTCTCCGTCCTTTTTATTTTGTATTTTTTTCTGTGTTACAATTTCTGTGTTGTAAAATCACTTTGATTTAAAAGCATCTGTGTTGTATAGCCGCACCAGTAGGTATCAACACCCTGCCTATTTTTGCCGTGAAACAGTAATGCGTTTCGGTTTGAAGAGTGAGACAGCTTGTACTGTAAAAATGAGACCTTAGAACTCATGTTTCAAGTTGGGTGGCAGCATTTACGTTGTGTCTATGGGCTCCGGTAAACACGTAACATCAGATGGGCCGTGAGCTCGTCCAACTATCTAAGCAATAAATAAATAAAAATAAAAAATATTATTACCACATATTTTTTTCTTCTTGAATTCGATCTTGAACGGCGTACCAGCATTTTGCTGATTATGATCTTATCTCAATATCGGGTGAGTCATGAGAACTCGTCTAGCAGCCAAAGAATTTCGCAAATCTCGTATAGATTTGAAAGAGAAAATGAATGGACAACGTGTGATTGAAGCTAGATTAATTCTTACAAGCAGTCACGCAGTGTTAAAGAATCAAATTAATATATTAAGGGGAAAGTGCGTTAATATCAAGGAACTGGCGAAATCTGTCCACCCACGCGATGTGCGGCAAAAATATTTGAGCCCGTCAAACTCATTGTGACTCTAATGACGTGGATTTGCGTATTTCAGTTGATGCATTCACCGCGCTTTCTTGCTAAATATTCTATTCAATCAAAGATTAAAATAATATAAGACAGATGTTCAATAAACTAAACATCAGGATCGTCACCCCGTTAGCACTGTCTACAGCAAACTTAAAATTAAATATGATAGTTACAATTTCATGGACCGAATTGTTATCGCGCATTATTAGATTTCATACCTAATCAAAACTATATTTACGGTTGAATCTCGCATTTTCTTATTATCATTATTATTCGAAATATAAAATGAAAATTAAACTATAGACACTAGGTGGCAGCACTTCAGTGAATGCATTATAATTGAGTGTTCTTGCTGTGTAAGTAACTGAAGAGAATAAATAAATTTGAACTATTTTAAATTGAATTGTTTTTTAACCAGAAACCGATAACCTAATAATTATATTATTATTTCCGATGCTTCGAATAATTTGCTTGTTTTTTTCCTACCTATGCTGATAGCCTTGAGAGGCTATTTCAGTTTCACCCTAACGTGTGTAGGTGAGCTCACGGGGCTCAAACCGGAGTGTTGCTAACACTGACCCTAGCAAGAGTAGTGCTTCGCAGAATCTACCACCGGATCGGAAACGCGACCCACTGAGAAGATCCGGCGAGAAACTCAGTGGGCATAATTTGCAGTTTTCGTGATCACATACGACTCTAAGGTGTAATTTGTCGACATTTGATTATTTTCATAACTGATTCTGGGATTCCGTGCTAATTGACTTTAGGATTCCTTTATAACATACATCCGGCACCTTTGCAATTAACAAAGTTGTCAAATCTTTTGAAGCGTGACGCGGACCGCCACGAGGTAGAAATAGCAAAGAGCCGCATGGTTTTACACAAACATTGTGTTTGGCATGTAGACGGTCGTTACCGCGATATTGTGCAACATACAAATTCGCTCTATTCATGTCAGATGCACGTGAATTCGAATCTAAACGAACGAAACGATCGCACGGAAATAACAATTGTAGCTTGAACTAAGCATAGTTTGTGTTTATTAACGCAGATTGTGTAACTCGCAGTTAGATTCTCAATCTAACTTCTCGCAGTTAGATCTTCTCGCAGTTAGATTCTCAATCTAACTGCAAGTTCTCATTTGCGTATTCTAAGTTGAGTAGAATGTAGTTACTTTTGCTATTAAAAGGTGAACGAGGAAGAATATAAGGTAATGATAATACAAAAAATAACAATAAGAAATCTAACTTCTCGCAGTTAGATCTTCTCGCAGTTAGATTCTCAATCTAACTGCAAGTTCTCATTTGCGTATTCTAAGTTGAGTAGAATGTAGTTACTTTTGCTATTAAAAGGTGAACGAGGAAGAATATAAGGTAATGATAATACAAAAAATAACAATAAGAAAGCCGATTTCACCGAAACGAAATGAGAATGAGGTACAAATAGTCTAAGTTTTTTTTTTATTTTTTTTATTGCCCTTGTAGGCAGACGAGCACACGGCCCACCTGATGGTAAGTGGTTACCGTCGCCCATGGACTTCAGCAATGCCAGGGGCAGAGCCAAGACTGCCTACCGCAAAAGCCGCTGCCTACCGCAAAAGTAAAGTAGATAAAATCTGTATTGTTCATGATAACTACTGATCAGATCTCGATAAATTTTAAACGAGACCGTATGAGAAGTACCAAGCTTTAAAATAAAAAATCCTCAAAAATTGCATTACCAAGAAAAAGTTCTGAGTAGAAAAATGAGTCGCATTGATGATAGATAACCTTTAATTTTTTTGACGTCAGTTTAATTTGTAATCTTCTCGATACTTATTTCGTAAGTAATCTATGATTATAATGAATGAGAAAGGAAAGATCCTACAACGGGCATGTATATAATTGTTGTTTAGATATACTAGGGTGTAAAATATCTTGAAAACATAATTGGTGTGATTCAGACTTCTGTCAATTTTTTATTCTATGATAGCTGCGTATGTGTGTTTTGGAATCTTTGACGATTTATTTAAATTTAACAATTTTAGTGCATGTTTTTATTTATTTTTATAATGGACAGATGAGGTCATGCCACATATTTAGCCAGGGCGAATAACGACCGGCATTCACTAATTCGTTTAAATTTTCTAGTAGCTGAAAATTGATTTTGTATAACTGAATTATTTAAAAGAAATACCTAAAAAATATCTAAAAAAATTACTAAATAGACTAGACTAAGCAAATTAATTATTGCTTTTTTAGTAAATTGTGCAGTTAATGTTAATTATCTTTGAGTGTCGTGCAATTCTTTTATACATTACACGATATTACTTCCGGTCACCGTCCTCGCCGAACCCGTCGCTTGCGACGAAGGGCTCGACGAGTAAATTAACACGTAGACACAGCAAACTGAATTTCTCGCCGGATCTTCTCAGTGGGTCGCGTTTCCGATCCGGTGTTAGATTCTGCGAAGCACTGCTCTTGCTTCGGCTTGAGCCTCGTGAGCTCACCTACACGTCAAAGAGAAGCTGAAATAGCCTTTCAAGGCTATCAGTATAGGTAGAGAAAAAAAAAGATATTACTGCGATCATGTGTTTTGGTTTAGAGGGTGGCACAGTCGTTATGCAATACAATTGACCTTAGGACCGACTTCATATCTCGGTTTTTCAGGTCTCGATTACCCATATCGTTGTTTTTCTATAACCGATCGGATAATTAAAAAACTATGTACATACATTACAGACATTACATACAGACTAACGAAGAATGAAAACATACGTTAAAATACTCGCACGTGTTTTTTTTTTAGTTCACACCGTCCAACGGAAGCGTGGCCACTACGATGCGTCACTTTTCACCGAACTCCTCAAGGACGCGCCTGTTTTGAACAAGTAAAAAAAAATGTAGCCTTCNCCGATCGGATAATTAAAAAACTATGTACATACATTACAGACATTACATACAGACTAACGAAGAATGAAAACATACGTTAAAATACTCGCACGTGTTTTTTTTTTAGTTCACACCGTCCAACGGAAGCGTGGCCACTACGATGCGTCACTTTTCACCGAACTCCTCAAGGACGCGCCTGTTTTGAACAAGTAAAAAAAAAATGTAGCCTTCCTTGGACACGGGCCGTGTATTTAAGCACTCGTTAATTAGGTTCACTTTCGTATGATCGTTAATGGAATGTTAAAACGATACTAGAATTCAAATGTTATGTTTGGAAGTGCTCGCCGGTCGCAATCGTTTCAGATTTGTGTGCGCAGTAAACACGAATTACGTACATCTACAATTACGTACGCTGTTTGGAAAATGCAGCTGTGAAATATATTTTTTCTTTTCAATTAAATTTCTTTTGTGACCACGAAAACTGTTAAGCATTTGATACGTCAGAAACAATATAAAGACAATAAAAAAGGGGTGATCAAATCGTAAAATTAGTTTTAATTATGTATACGACTGAGGAAAATCTAGGAAAAAACTTTTTTTATTACGCTTTTATTAGCTTCAGACGTATGTATGTTTGTAACGGAATCTTTGAACATGATTTTGACCCCCTTCAAAACGTTGGATTCATTCGAAATTTGGTATACTCATTAAGGACCGATGACAATTCAAAATAAATTAAAAATTGGAAAAATTGGTATTCAACTAAAAAATGAAAAAGAAATAATAGTTTAAAAAAACTTACAAAATACGCTTTTATAGAAAACCCAACTAAAAAATAGAAAATAAAATTTAATAAATTTGAATTAAAAATAGTGTAATAGTGAAAAAATGAATTTATTTAGTGTAAGAAAAAATGAAGCGTGGGGTGCATGGTATCAGTATTTATAAATATTTTATGAACAGATATGAATAGAAGGGTTATTTTGATAATATCCTGAAGAGCACTTTTCTTTACAAGCAATTTTTTAAAGCAATTTTTTCTTACACTATTTTTAATTAAAATTTATTTTCTGTTTTTTAGTTGAATTTTCTATAAAAGCGTATTTTGTTCGTTTTTTTTAAACTACTATTAATTTTTTTCATTCATTACTCAGTCGTTTGTACCGTATGTTTTTGATACTACATGGATACAGATGGATAAGTAAGATACGGACATGTGGATGGATAGGTTCTTCCCTCCTGGCTGAGTCTTTGCTCGCCCACTTGTTCGGGTGAAGCTGGAAAGGCCTCCGGGCCACCAGTAGCTCTGCATACCAAAAAAAGGATAAGTTCTCTATCCACCTGCTGTTAAGTGATTAGCGGATGCGATTACATTTGGCTCGTTGGGAGCCTCTCGGTCTACAAAGAAACTTCGTTTCTCTCTGTGTTTTGTACGGTATGTTCTATGAGTGCCCCGGGGAGTTATTCGAGATGATCCCTTCATCTCATATTTATCTTCACACCTCCTATAGCCGGAGTTCGTTCATAATACATATTTGGAACAGCTGAGCATTGATAGTGAATTTCCAGAGAACTTTTTTGCTATTACCATCAGGTTCTAGAAAGAACTCCCCTCCACAATGCGTCCCGAGCGCTATGACATGCCTTTGTTCAAACAAAGCTGAATATAACTAGAGCGGTGGGAAGCGACTTAGCTTTGGCCTTGGAGTTGTTGAAGTCCTTGAGCGACGGTAACCATTCACCACGAGGTGGCTCGTTTACTTGCCTGCCCACAAAGGTTTGAGGCTACAGTCAACTTTACCGTGAACACAATCATGTTGTCACTATGCTAGTTAAAAATATATAGAATCTCGCGGCAAAATTAGCAAAAACAAAAACGTATTGGTTCTAGTCTCGCTGCATGTCGCAGCTATCACAAAAACCAGAACCTTTTTAATTTCATCCTGTGTGTCTCCAATTCTTGCGCGCAGGTGCGCCGTGAGCTCCTCTGTCTATTTAGTAAAAGAAAAAAACAATTAATTCGATTACTATTGACGTTGAACAAAACATAAGAACATTCTGTTTAATTATGGTGCATCTAATTTACGGATAGTAATTAATTATGAAAAGTATTACGTGTATGTAACGGAGAGACGAAAAAGTCAATAGGGCAAAAATAATTCTTAACGAGTATTCAAGGAAGCTATGAAGAACAAAATTTAGTGAGGTAAACGCTTCTCAATTCAAACAGTTTAGTCCCTCTCTAACATATCTATTATTCTATGGAGAATTCTGAAAAGTGGACTTTTTTTTTTATTTTATTTTTATTATACGAAGTTATTCCTTCACCGTGGAAGTCAATCGTGAACATTTGTTGAGTACGTATTTCATTAGAAAAATTGGTACCCGCCTGCGGGATTCGAACACCGGTGCATCGCTTCAACACGAATGCACCGGACGTCTTATCCGTTAGGCCACGACGACGTCATTAACTCACTGGACTCAATAGGGATCTCCCAATGTGCGTCACTGGGTTCAGTTACACGATTTCATCTGCTTTCGTTTTGCACATTATGCGTGCGATGCATTAGGCGTAGTACTGACACTTGCATTAGGCGTAGTACTGACGCTTGCTTAAGCTACGTGCTCATTAGTTAGCCCACAGACACAACCCACTGAGTTTCTCGCCAGATTTTCTCAGTGGGTCGCGTTTCCGATCCGGTGGTAGATGCGAAGCACTGCTCTTGCTAGGGCCAGTGTTAGCAACACTCGGGTTCGTCGAGCTCGAGCTCACGGAGCTCATCTACACGTTAGGGTGAAGCTGAAATATCCTCTCAAGGCTATCAGCGTAGGTAGGTAAGAAAAAAAAGTTATAAAAAACTATTTTCGATAGTAGCTTGTAACTATACTGAGACCTTAGAACTTATATCTCAAGGTGGGTGGCGCATTTACGTTGTAGATTTCTATGGGCTCCAGCAACCACTTAACACCAGGTGGGCTGTGATACCCTCCATCCATCTAAGTAATAAAAAAAATGCTCCTGTGAATGACAGCAGTGGGCCTCTTTCGAATTTATTTTACAAGTCCAGATAAATACAATTACGTGCATGAGTTTTGCGAGTAAATGGCCATTAGTTACTCTTAATGATGGCGATCCCGAGGCTGACGCCGTTCACCATCGGGTGCTCAATGGCGACCATTAACAAATTCCAATACGAGAATTATGAACGTTTCACACGTTCACGATACACGAACCGAAGCTAGCTACAGCTCGAAACGAAATCTATAAATACATTAAAAGAGATAAATATTAAAAACAACAAAAAAAAAACATTTTATAATTTTAACCAAAAATATATCTAAAGTTTTATGTGTTTAATTAAATTATATGAGGACGTTTTGAAGCTTTCTATAATTAATTTATACACATAAAAATCATTAAAGTCTAAATACTAAAAGCAATAAATTTTATAACCTAATTCTCAAGAGTGCTCGTTTATTTATAGTTAATTATGAACAAAACAAATATATATAAAAAAAGACGTGTGGCACTCGGGGACTGCCGCGGTAAAGCTATTGCAAAGCATTTTTTATCAACTTATGCAATCACAATTAGACAATAATAATTTAATATTAAAACAATAATAAAAATAAGACCACGCTATATTTATAAACATTAACAAAAGCAAAACATTAACTGTCCCCTTCACACTCATAAGCTAGAGAGAGATGGGCAGACTTGTCATGATGCTCATGCAGTGCGACGCCACGCCGCGCGCTTATTCACAAACACTACACCAGCGCAACGTGTGAATGTGTTGAACACGAGCTACATAGTAGGCGTAGTGGGGGTGTCAGGTTATTTTCGTTACGGAATTTCTTGATTCAGTCGCCGCGCTCAAGGCCCGCGATAGAAGATATGCAATAGCTTAAAAATTCAAACGAAATTAAAATAATTTGTATAAAGGTTAGCTTAATCCAATCATAAGCTTTTTCCTTAAACCATTCATAGAGAAAGAAGCCAACCATCTAAGAACTAAAAAAAAAGAAGGGTATAGATATGAGAAAAAAGTTTACTACGTTAAATATGATTAAAACAATGTCTGAGTTCGTTTAGTAGGTACGTACGCTATTTGAAATATTTTAATATAATGCGGCCTCAAAAACTGTATAATATATTTAATATGACACTCGCTCACAAACTCGCACAAAGCACACTGACTATTTCTGGCGCGAACAATTACCGCATTTCGGCTTAAGAGCTACTTACAACTCATGTCTCAAAGTTGGTGGTGGTGCATAAGTACAAATTATAATCATTTCACATAAATTTACATTAAAGTGACAAGAAATATGTATGTCTTCATCTATCTCTTAAAATTTCAAGAGAAGAGCTACATATAATTGTATGGGGAAGAGAGTTCCGCAAAAGCGCAGCTTGTATTGCAAAAAATAAAGGACTAAGCGACCAGCACACTATAGCAGTGTATAAATGAAGGATTTCTTTAGATAATACTCTTCAACAGCATTGTTTTAATGTTGGCGTTAAGGATTTTATTTTTAGTTTGTGTGGTTCCAATTGAGACTCCTTCGTCGTTATTCAAGGTAGTATTTACTTTTTGAGGCCAATAGGCAAACTACCATGGGCCGTGAGCTTGTTTGTCCAATTTATGAAAAAAAAAACCTTAAAATAACTCGTAGTTGTTAGTTTTAAGCCCATATACGCAACGAAATTCGACTAGTAATATGGCGATTCCAAATTTAAATCAAGTGATATTTGAAATACTTTTTATTCGTAGTGTATTTTTAGGAAAAATTACATTCAAAGTCCCACATTGTGTCCACAAAAATGTATTCTTTTTTTAAACATCAAAAAAAGAATATATTATTGTTTTTTGAAGCAATTAAGCGTAGCCAATTCATTCAAAGATTTCAAAGATCAATTTCGTATATAAGTAAACATATGTACAAGCATTTTTGTATGATTGCTCGAAATAATAGAATCATAGCGCCCGTGCGAATGCAAAATAGAAGACAGTTATTTTAAAAAGGCAATACAACAATCTGAGAAACATAAATGCCGACATTTCTACGCAAATCAAAGCTATAACGTCACAAATGACCACAACAAAATCATGCATTCATAGAATATTATGTTCAGAAACTTGTTCAGAACATGGATACATGTGATGGTGCGGTTCATATGCATATTAAATATTTACTAAGCAACAGAGATTTGCATCCGTGCTTACTAAATGTATGCATGAGACAGCTAATGCTCTAATGTTCCATTTTATGTGGAAAGCATCTCGTTTAAGGTATAGGCCTTTGCTATTACTAAGCTTTATTAAATGCTAAGAATTAAATTAATTTTATTTCATTAAAATTTCTTTAACGATTTTATTTATTTATTTCTCTATATTATTATACTTAGTCTGGCCATAAATACTGTTACAATTAAAAATAAACAAAATTTGACATTTGAATTTGGAATCTGTCATTTTTTGAATTTTCTCATTTTGGCGCCAATACATTGTACACTATTTTGCGATATTAAAATGGAGTACGGGTGATAAAGAGAACCGAATCGCTGTGATTGCATTACACAAAGTAGGTTTTCTTTTTTTTTATAGCTTAGATGGGTGAACGAGCTCACAGCCCATCTGATGTTAAGTGGTTACTGGAGCCCATGGACATCTACAATATAAATGTGCCACCCACCTTGAAATATAAGTTCTAAGATCTCAGTATAGTTACAACGGCTGCCCCACCCTTCAAACCGAAACGCAATACTGCTTCACGGCAGAAATAAGCAGGGCGGTGGTACCTACCCGCGCGGACTCACAAGCGGTCCTAAAAAAATATAAGCTCTAAGTTCTCAGTATAGTTACATGTCGTGCGATATCTCAGTTGTTACGATCTTAAATCGTGGATGTAGTCCGAGAGTAGTGTGCAACTATGCGAACGAGCATGCGATGCCAAGAATTTGGTCGAAATGCAACTTAACACAGCACTTGCTTGCCTCGGTACGTCGCGTCGCGGCTATTTCTGAATGTTCTATGAGTGGACAATGATTTACAGTTACTAGTGGTCCCGCAGTAGTCGAAATTCAACTATAATTAATTGAAATTGTAAGTTTGTACACTATTATGATTCTGTTTTCAAAGACTAATAAACTTCTATAATCACAAATTTCGCTAAGTCTACACCATAAAAAAATATTAATAAAGACAAACAATATTTAATCTATTCTCAATTTGACCACAGACGTCAAGAACAAAAGTTTGACAATAAATAAATAGTATGCATGCGCGTGTGCGTCAAATACATGGAAGCGTGTGTAATGTTTTTTTTATTGATTTAATGTATCTATTATGCATTATTTAAAAAAAAAAATTATCATTGTGCACTTCTTCTCTATATTCTCTATAAGTGTGGAAAATTTCATACTCCTCCGTCCGCGCGATTTTCGTAAAAAGGGATACAAAGTTTTTCCTTCATGTATTAATATATAGATAGAGCACTTACGCTTAGCCGACATCTGGTACTCTTCGTGTTTACATTTAGCATTCTAGACGAACGACGCTCGTACTAGACTAACGCTGATCACGGAAATTCCACACACGTTTTAGAAGATTTGACGTCATTGTCGTTTTGCCGATACTCAGAGAGCAAGGTAAGTTTCAATAAAAAATCAAGGTATATTCGTAGTCATGCGACAATTCCGTGATTGCCAAGAAGTTTTTTTAAAATTTGATTGTACCTAAAATACGTTTAAGACGTCTTATCTGATAAACTTACTATTTCTGCTGTAACTTCACCCTTACGTCTCTAGGTAAGGCCTATGGGCCCAAATAGCCACTTCATATCAGATGGACTGTCAAGCCATCTGCCTAAAAGTACTTACTAAAGTAGTTTAGAATATAAAGAAGTAACTATTGGATTATACAATTTTTATAAAACTATAATGATAATAATATATAAATTACATATGTACATTTAATTAGAAAATACAATCTATTTATTGTAACTTATCTTATGTCAGCAATTTTTTAAATTAGTGTCCGCGTGAAATTATGTTCCTTAAATTAAAAAAAATACAATCAATTTTAATCAATTAATATGTGTCATAGAATTTTATAAACGAATAAAAAAAAAAATTGAAATCAAAACTGTATTCAATCGAAAATACCAATCAAGATACAACCAATTTATCATGCCACTTCTGTCACGTTTCTTTTATTCGGAATCGCCGAAAGATAAGAAACTCAACGCGAACAGATTAAGTTAAGAGAAATAAATCATATTTTATCGGTACAGAGCCTTCATTAGCAACGGTGTTCCTTAGAAATTGAATACACGTAGTTCTGCAGACTTCTGCAATTAATCTGAATAGTGTAGTCGATTGATATCGCAGAATTGATATATGAAGTCCGGCCCAGACGGTCCGACCCGATAAATCAGTCTGACAGTGATATCCGCTGACATCCAATAATTTAAGCAAATTACATAGAAGTGCTATATTGAAGCTATGTATGTATGTACATTTGTTTGCATATTTATATATCATATGTTTGTATTCATATATATTCGAAATATTCGACAACTATTTTCCTTTATTCTAATAAACTTTATTGCTCGCTAGATCATGATGAACTCTCAAATGACATAACATTTTTTTTAATTTGTATTTGTTAAAAATTTTAAACGTCGATGTCCTAGACACGCTTTGATGGATAAGCCATTGATTTTGCCCACATGTCCTGGTGAAGTCGGTAAGGTATCTGGGCTCACCGAAGTCCCTTCATTCCTTAAAGACTGACCAAATTGCATTGCAATAATGTCTATCCTGTCCATCAAACCGTTCATACGGACATGGAGTCACAGCAAGACAATGAGATTAGTACGTACTGGTTCATTCGCGAAGCAGCTACTCTTGAGCTGTTAGGTCTCCTTCGGAGGCGTTCGGGTAGCTGTTAGCAAATCCCACCTCTCCTGGCTGAGCCTTTGCTCGCCCACGTGTCCTGGTGAAACTGGAAAGGCCTCCGGGCCACCAGTAATCTTTCAATCATAAAAAAAAAAAAAAAACGTACTGGTGTAGATTTATGATACATATCATTAGGGAGGGTTAGGTGAGGAACATGGAGATTCCACTAATGTGAGTGATTATAATGCGGGTAAGCGCAGGGGCCATGCTAATCTTCTTTGTAACGTTCCAATTTTAGTATATGTACTGCCGAAGCAAGTACAAAGAAGAAGAGATGAAGAATGAAGAAAGAAGTCGATCCCACCCATCAACATCAAGCCTGCCTGATACTCCATCCAGCAGCGCATCACCCCTGCCTCAATAGGCAGGGAGTCACAGGGCAGAGGGGTTTCCCCGAGGCCCGCTCCGCGCCTCCGCAAGGGGACGCGACGACCCCACGCCACGACGACGCGGGTAAGCACACAGCGTGTGTCGTAAAACTGCGAAAAGAAAATCCCTTAGGATTGTCTTTTCGTGGTCATCTGGATCTTTCAAAGTGTGGTAAATATAAAATAAAATTCATTCAATTAACTTATAAAAATTACAATGTAATTTATAAATCTCAAGAACGTGTTACGTAAATTCGTAAATAAATCAATCGCGTATCGCTTAAAGCGGTTCGTAATATAAACTAGACACGAGTAGTCAGTTATAAGAGTTATTCGCATTAATGCTATTACGAGCTTTTGTGTTATGCAAATATTAAGATGCAAAGGTCAGTTTTAATGAATATTTCTTATTTCGAAAAATAATAGGCTTGTAAGTGGTTAGTAAATAAAAAAAAAACAGACAAACAGACGGTTTGTTTTATGGTAGACAGATGTGTCACAGAAGATGGCTTTAGACCTAGTGTGCATAACAAATATTGACTGGATAACTGATTTTGATGTATTTCAAATATTTTTTTAGATGTCAGTAGTCTCATTTGCCTCGAAATGCAATCAATTTCGACTATTAGGAACGATTGATTCTCAAGTGAGAACAATATATTCATTGTTTTAAAATTTACTGATTTTACAATATTTTAATTCTTTTTTGTGTAGTGATACAATGCGCGCCCATACGCGCCCATCTTAGAAAAGTGTAAATCTCGAATTTCTTGTCGATTATTGTCAATAGTGAGCCGGCATTCCCAATTTGTGGTAAAGTTATTTTGTTTAGAATAATCGGTATTTGGCTATTTGATTAAAGCACTTTGAGAAACAAATATTACAAGTCTTATCTAGGAGCGAGAAGTAAAATTTAAATCTTTGTCTATACATTCTACCTTATCTGTACTAGATAATAAATTTTAAATTGAAATCAATAGAGGCTTAGGATAATTCTAGGTAAATGCAAACGTGCATTGATTTCGAATTTGATCCAATACAATTATCACTAATGGATGGTAAACATTTAATGAACTAAAAGTACATTGAACTCTTTTATTGAATACTAGCGGACCCGGCGAACTTAGTTCCGCCACACACGGTTTGTTTCAAACACATCAACCAGTCAACTTCAAAATTCTACTATAATTAACACAATTAACCATAGAATAAGGTTAATTGTTAACGTGTTACGTTTAGCTGTCAGTTGCGTTTTGTTATAGTTACCACGTTTTATGTCAAGTCCCACGGGAATGTGATAAAAAGTATCCTATGTCCTTCTCCTGGTTCTAAGCTGCCTCCTCACCAATTTTCAGCCAAATCAGTTCAGTCGTTCTTGAGTTATAAATAGTGTTACTAACACGACTTTCTTTTATATGTATAGATATATAATATAATTAGGTGTCAAGCCTTTGAATTCATATCCGTGATTGCGTTGTTTATATAGGTATATATTATGATGACTTAAATTAGAACTTACCTTTACGGTCACGATGGATAAGTCCCGTGCAATTTATGGGATTCGAATTCTCAATTTCAACTAGATTTAAGGAGTTGTTCGGTAACGTCGTACCACATTTCAAAAAGTATGAAAAGGAATATCAGAATCTCAAATACGAACCATAAGTACAGATGAAACACAATGTTTAAACAAGCTAAAATATTCTCAGTCCATATAGGAATCTAAAGACGAAGGCGAATGCCAGTTAATTATCTAAAGATTATTGATAAAACGCGGCTCATCAATTATAAGTCCAAGTCGCTGTTAATTACATTTACATTTCTAATTTTAAACTAGAAGCTATTGTGTAATGAAATTCGATGAGTAATAAAAACATTTTTGTTCACTATAGGAATATCGAAATGGAATGCAACCCACTATAGTTGTCTTTCTTGCTTCGTTGACTTTCAGAGTGGATTTATAAACTGCAAATTAAAATTAGGAAAAAATGACGTTTCATGAATAACTTGAACATGGAGAAATTGGTGGTCACTGGAAAGGTCGAGGGCAAGCGACCAAGAGGCAGGAACTCGACCCGTTGAACGGACCAGATTCGTGCAGCCCTTGATACCACAGTGCACGATGCTCTGCGCTCAGCTGCAGATAGGAACAGATGGCGGTGCATTATAAAAAACAAACTGTTTCGAGGCCATGACCACGACCCTCAGTAATGAGGAAACCGACGCAAGGAGGAGGAGCATGAATAACTGACTTTTTTTTTAATTTGTTTCATTCGTATAAAAGTTACACGAGCTTGAATCTTAATAAAAATTTAGTGTATTTTTTGAAGACTTGATGTTCGGTGTCTTGCTTATTGATGTGTATTCGGGTGCATATAACAAAAAATTGTTCCGCGTGAAAACGCCGTGTTAGTAGTGCTCAATAAAAAAATGCTAACATATCTTATACCTTTAAACGAGCAATTCTTGTATATATATATAATCTGAATCTCGGAAACTGCTCCAACGATTTTCATAAAATTTAGTATACAGGGGATTTCGGGGGCGATAAATCGATCTAGCTATGATTTATTTTCAGAAAATGTTGTTTTATTCGTGTTTTCACTTTATGACTCATCCTGACATCTATTGGCGAATAATAATACTATTTTTCTTAATTGAGGGCAACTAACGGCTTTAAAGACACAACAAGATGGCGTTATCAAAAAAAAAAAAAAAAAACGAACAAAGCTCAGTCATCATCTAGTTAAATTTAAAGGTTAATTTAATAGTTATTAATTTTATAGTAATAAAAGTTAAATTTAAAGGCTAGTTAAATTTAAAAAAAATTAAGTAATTCTTTTGTAGTTTCTAAATTTTTCATTTTCAAAATCTACAATTCGCTTTAACTTAAAAAAATTTACTTGAATACATCGTAAAGTTAACATTCCGTTCCGAACCGCCGTCTCGAACGAGATTCGACGTGATAAAATTTAAACAAAACTGGGTTGTCGCGCTCGTCATCCTCGTCTATTAATCGGACGTACAAATAAGATAAAATGTTTGTTGAGAGTAAGTGCATCGGTGCAGACGTGCATTATGTAATACTGTCTAGACAGATGGCGTTCGCAAACAACCGTCGTCCGATGTTTGCGCACGGACCCGACTGCATTGAGCGCCCGTAATTTCGGATAATCTCAGCAGATTACGTACGTTCAACAACTAGTGTAAAAGGTTTCTTTCGTTGGTTTATTTACTTTTTATTTCACATGTAAATATGTACTTCGTTTTATTTATTTATTTTACTTATTTAATTTATTTCAGATTTTGCATCCATATTACATTCATTATAACATTTCATATAGTATACCTGAATTAATTAAAAACAATAACTACAATCTCGGAATAGAAGAAAAGCAATAATAATAATAAAACAAAAACTCAAAGTTATATTTATGTAATCTATCTATGATTAAGGTCAGAATCTTGTAAAAGTCTTGCTATTAATCCCAAAAACCGTACGAAACATTGGATATCTCGAACTATTACTAATAGTTCTTAAACGTATAAATAACTAAATATAAAGAAATAAATGACTGGAAACAAATTACGCATGGTCGTCAGTCCCAAATTAAGATAAAGACCCAGACAAAGAGCATTTTTTCCTATTCAGCTTCGCCCAGACGGGTAGGTGAGCTCACGGCCTCAACCTGAGAAAATTTGATAACACTAACTCTAGCAAGAACAGTGCTTCGCAGAATCTACTATCGGATCTGAATCACGAGCCACTGAGAAGATCTCGCTAGAAGATCATTGGGCTAAAAAGAGTAAACAAACCTGTTCATCACGCCAATGTTTGCTCTATGTGAGAATCGAACCTACGACCCTTAGCGCAACAGTCAGGGCTGCTAACCACCGGACCACCGATCAGTATATTAATGTAATTTGTAAAATGTTCACTCTTTTAATGTTTAATCTCAAATTATTAAAATGTTCAATATCACATAGAATTTATTTTTAAATAAATTTTTTGGTTGCTTAATGTCATTTACTTCCATGAAAGGAAATATGCTGTCATTTGAATTACTAAATTAAATTCAGGAATTTCTAACACCAATATCCTTTCCACATCTGAAACTACTTCGGCAAACAATAACACAATTGTGATTTTTATAGCGTTTGAAAACTATTAAAGATGCAAATAAATAGAATAAACGTACCTATATAAATATCTTATACCTTTAAACGAGTAATTCTTGTATATTAATATATACTAGAGGTCCCGCAGTAGTCGAAATTCGACTATAATTAATTGGAATTGTAAGTTTGTACACTATTATGAATGTATTTTATACTTCTATAATCACAAATTTCGCCAAGGCTACACTATAAAAAATATTAATAAAGACAAAAAAGATTTAATCTATTCTCAATTTGACAACAGACGTCAAGAACAAAAGTTTGACAATAAATACTATGCATGCGTGGGTGCGTCAAATACATGGTATGTAGTGTGTGTAATGCTTTCTTTATTGATTTAATGTATCTTTTATGCATTGTTTTAAAAAAATATTAGCATTGTGCACTTCCTCTCTATATTCTCTGTAAGTGTGGAAAATTTCATACTCCTCCGTCCGCGCAATTTTCGTAAAAAGGGATACAAAGTTTTTGCTTCACGTATTAATATATAGATTATTAAGGTATGACCGATAAAATGTATAATCTGAATCTCGGAAACGGCTCCAACGATTAAAATTTAGTATACAGGGGATTTCGGGGGCGATAAATCGATCTAGCTACGATTTATTCTCAGAAAATGTTGTTTTATTCGTGTTTTCAATAATCAACTCTCCCCGACATCTATCGGCGAATAATAATACTATTTTTCTTAATTGAGGGCAACTAACCGCTTTAAAGACACAACAAGATGGCGTTATAAAAAAAAAAAAATGAACAAAGCTCGGTTATCATCTAGTATTTATTTAACATACGTCCCACGTTTTTGAAACGGCTGTCGGGAGAACGTGGAAAGTTTAGTGTTACGCATTCGATTAACAGGAAACGAACGGAAAGACAAACAAACTGTTCATGTAGCTTCTTGATGTATTGACGTCATATATTCGTGACAGAGTAAATTATTAGCGTTGAGATTTGTTCATGGAATTTTCTTCCTTAGAATGGATGGAATAGCTCACAGCCAACCAGGTGTTAAGTGGTTACCGGAGCCCATAGACATCTATAATGTAAATTTCACCTTGAGATATGAGTTCTAAGGTCTCAGTATAGTTACAACGGCTGCCCCACTCTTCAAACCGAAACGCATTACTGCTTCACGGCAGAAATATGCAGGGTGGTGGTACCTACCCGTGCGAACTTACAAGAGGTCCTACCACGAGTAATTTGCGCAAATGCCAGTTGTAGGCCGCAGTGTGAGCCCACACGGGTAGGTAACCACTATTTTGCGTATTTTTTCCGCGAATCAGATCTGTTACAATAATAATTAGAACGGTGGGACAGATGTCATGCAATGGAACTGTGAAGTCTCTTTTATATCTCGTGACAGTTGGCCGGCATTCATATTAATATTTTTAGGAAATTCGGTACTTAATACTCGGTAAGCACTGACTTCATCAACCTATTAAGTTCAATTAAAAAAAAAAACAATGAAATTGCATCTGAGTCAGGTATACATTATCAGCATACATCAGCTAATAACAACAACGTCCTTATACTTAATATCATTGGGTTTGTTGCACACGCGCGATCGATGTGAAAAAAAGAACTTAGAATTTGTATCCGAGTCGGGTATACATTATCAGCGTACGTCAGCTAAAAACGACAACGTCCCTATACTTAATATCATTGGGTTTGTTGTACACGTGCGATCGATGTCTTCATAGTCGGTCACACGATATGTTTGCGGAGGCCGTTCCCCGAAGTCGCGGCTCGTGGAAACGTACTGTCTGGCGAATACATTGCGCCTGTTTACAAACATCATCAACGTATGCGAGACTGTTTTTTGAGACAAGACAGTTTATTATAGTTCGTGGGAAAGAGTTTTCGTTCCGTGCGCTCGAGTGTATTGCGATTGCTTTCAATCGAAGAAAGAATTTAAGGAAATCGGCGAAATCCAGAGACGGATCTTCTCAGTGAGTCGCGTTTCCGATCCGATGGTAGATTCTGCGAAGCACGGCTCTTTTTAGGGTTCGTGTTAGCAACGTCGTCAGGTTTGAGCCCCGTGAGCTCACCTACTAGTTAAGGTTACGCTGAAATAGCCTCTCAAAGCTCTCAGCTTAGGCAGGGCAAAAAAAAACCAGAGACGCGTTCACGTCAATTTCAAGATCATTTCGCGTGTATAGTTCCGAACTCGCCGGATCTTCTCAGTGGGTCGCGATATCGATCCGTTGGTAGATTCAGCGAAGCATTGTTCTACTAGGGCCAGTGTTAGTAATTCTCTCAGGTTGAGCCCGTGAGCTCACCTAGCATTCCACGCGTAGTTGGAATAGCACCTTAAGCTACCAACGGTTTGGTAAGAAAAAAATGCTGATCAAATGTCCTATATCATTAGCTAGTCCAAAAGTTGTAGTACATTTGAAACGACAGTTTCCTTATAATCTTATAAATTACGCAATTTGAACAAGATTGACATTGTTATTGTCTCATTCTATATATCCCATGTATGTATGGTATATAAATTCGAAAGTTTGGATAGATATTTGTTACTCTTTGGCACTAAAAATATACATGACGGATTTTGATGAAACTTCACGTAGGAAGTTATAAAGAGCATATTATAAAGCAAAACATTACATAAGCTATTAAATAGTACCATAAACGTATGGCGTACGAGTTTAACAAATCGATTTATTTTCCATATAACTAACAGTAGTTATAGTGGAGCAACACCGGGTCATACTAATCATTAAACAAAATATAATTTTCCTATTTCTATTAATAGATCATTTTATTTTATACCTTTAGTTTCCACTAATTGATTTCCTAGTTTTACCAGCCCAAGTTATTACATTTTACTATAGGAATTCCTGTAGTAAATTGACGACAAATAATTCTTATATAAAAAAAAATAAAAAAAAATAGGAAGAGTATAAAGCGGTAGTGACCCATTAGAAAAGATCAGTTTAATCGTGTTGCGATGTTGCCGGGGTTCAAAACTTAACCTCCTTTAATACTTTATAAATGGTAGATTCTCAAATCAAACATTTTTTTGTGTGAATGTTTCCACAGTTTGAAAGGTCGTTACAAAAAAATAATCAAAACCCGCAGAACTGTATAAATTTGCGTACCTACTTATAGTTTTATTGTGTGGCCGTACTTATATCA
The DNA here is from genome assembly GCF_003987935.1 of Bombyx mandarina. Next base: position 7,431,552 of record NW_021011477.1, on the reverse strand, counting down.
TGCATTCTGGATTGAATGGCACTCCATTCTTCAATGATGCCTCTTGCGACTATTTTTATAACAAAACGTTAGAGCACCATTTTGGTCTATGGAATAGTTATCCTGACTACTATAACAGCGACTGAGTTCGTTTCCCATTCGGAATCAGTTTTTGCGGGGTATATAATTGGCATTAGGTGTCTGGGTGGACCAGTTTTGGTTTTTTATGGATTCGTCACCAATAGTAGGAAAAAATAATAGGGTTGAATAGCTGAATATGGAAAGTGAATTTTTAAATATAGAACGTGCATTTTTGAAGACAGAACGTATATTTTTGAATATGGAACGTGCATTTTCAAGATTGGAACGTGAATATTTGAACGTTAATTTCTTTTTCATTTTAGACGGATGTTAGCTAGACTTAGGTGAACAAGAAGCTTACATAACTTAGACTAATTAGAATACCAGTACTCTTTCAACATGTGCATGGTTATTACGGTAACTAGATGTTTCCGACTTGAAGTGTGCAACTTATAGACATTGTTGTATACTGACGGAGACATGTTAAATAGATTTTCTGAACGATAACTGACTAAGTAAGCGAGGATCGTGCAGGAAATACCACATGAATGGTTTTTTAACACGAAAGATCGAGTTGAATTTTTATTTATTTTTATTTTATTATTAATAATTTTTATTACAGATAATTGTTTGAACTCTTCGTTCGACAAGTTCGACGAAGACGGCGACCGGTGCTTGATGAGCTTAAAAGCACCGAGAGGGGATCTGGGGGATTCAATAAGACATGTTTCGGGCGACGGCGGTTTTGCGTTGCTCCGTCGCCTGGGTCGGAAATGTAATAAGAGTGTTATTGTGACGCGCCGCTTTATCGAAGTAGCGTTCTGACGCTATCTTAAGATACTTACGTTTCGGTTCGAAATTTAAATCGTCGTGACCTTCATGACATTTCTCACTTACCGCGGTGCTCCAACGGCTATCCAGCAGAAACGGGATTGGATAAACTGAAGAGAATTTATGTGCACGCAACCCACTGAGTTAACGTAGTCATATTGTCAGGACAAAAGACTCCGGTGGTTATCGCGTGGGCTAAAAGTTTGTTTCCTTGTTGAATGTAAACTACAATTTTCAAGATTCCATGTTTCTTTTGTTTTGACAATAAAGTCGAATGATGATGGGAAATTAAGCCGGAGTTCAGGGTTGTTGCTCTAATAGAGTGGAGAGTGGACAAGCTCACCACGAAACCCGAAGCATGTGATCGAATCCTACAATTGTGTTGTGTAACTATGTAGATACCTAGCTCAAAATTAACAAATCTTTATCGTGACGTCCTTGTAGATCTTAGTATCGTATGAAAGCACAAAATCATGATAATTCGTACAGGAAAACATCTTCAACATCGAATAATTTCTAAGTTCATCAAAAAACTAACTCACCGGTGTGTTCAAGTTTTTTCTGCATAACAAACTCGCTTAGCAACCAAACAAAAAACATCTAAAGATAAAAAAAGCTTGTAAGCTATGGATTAGCGGTGACCAAATTATTAAATGGTTTTAAATGGAACTTTGAATTCGAGCAACAGTACCTAATAAATAATCAAAAAATCATGTACGTGCGTGCACACGCTAATAGTGTGAAACCTTCAAGAGTATTCTCTCTCGTTCTCTCACACACAAAATTATATAGATGTACGTTATATGTTTGTCTCTTTTTTGTTTGGCTTTTTCGGTTTATCAAATATCGAATCACAATGGCTGTAAGTCTTCGCATGAGTATCGAAAACACTTATTTCCAAGTACATCTATGTCTAGAATACCAAATAATTCTCTAACAAATATAGACTCTGAACGAGAATCGAACCCCTGTTCAATGGCACGGTAGTATGGATCGCTAATCACTATACCAACGAGTCCATCATAGTGAAGTTTTATTATTAATAATAACATTTTAAAAGTGTTAATTAATAAGTGGTCGCACTACAGTCGTATTTACTAAACTCTTTTTTGATTACTAACTAAGGCAAATATAATATGTATAAGTTTATTTAGGCAATGGCCAAACGAGTTCACGGAGCATCTCACGTTGAATATAGAATATAGAGGAGTCAAGACTAAAAATTATCTTTGAGGAAGTTGTTTCAAAGGTTTTTTTGGTTATTACTCAGATTTACTATGGTCGCGTAATGTCATATACGGGTATTATTTAAAGACGCATGAAGTCATCGTTGCCTAAAGGATAAGACGTCCGGTGCATTCGCATGTAGCGATGCACCGGTGTTCGAATCCCGCAGGCAGGTACCAATTTTTCTAATGAAATACGTACTTAACAAATGTGGCGGCATTTACGTTGATCAGAAATTCCCCGCGTACTCCCTCAAGGCCGTTGCCTTCAAGCGGTATTTTTTTATTGCTTTTTTTCTACTTAATCCCTGGTAGCCTAATGGCCTATTCTAGTTACGCTCGGACTGGTAGGTGAGTACGCGGGCTTAACCTGAAAGAAATTGCTAACATCGGCTCTATCAAGACCAGTGCTTCCCAGAATCTACCACCGGATCGGAAACGCCGCCCAGTAAAAAGATTCCGCGAGGAGCTCAGTGGGCTGCGTCTAAGGGTTAGGTTGTACGTCGAACTCTTCTAGTACCTAGTAAAAGCACTGAGAGTGGATCAGAAGGATCCGATAAGACATGATTTGGGCGACGGCGGCTGAGTCTGGTACGTAGTTACAGGCGACCCCGTCAAGAGGGTTATTGTGACGCACCGCTTTTTCAAAGCGTTCTGACGCTGTTTTCGGATACTTGCATGTCGGTTCTAATGTTAATATTTGTAGGTCGTCGTGAAGATCTAAATTCCTCACGGACCATGGTACTCTGACGGCTATCCTGCAGAAATAGTTTTGGATGACCTGGAGAGAGTTAATGTATGTGCGGGCCGCGTGAGCATAGATCATGTTTTTTTTGCAATACATTGTACCCATGTGAATTCATATTATAAACAATTTTGCTCGCGTGATTTCCCTAGTGCTATTCTGTTAGGGACCACAAGCGCTGTGTTCGTTTACGATTCCAAAAGAAATATATCTTGTATATAAATATTTAAGCGTTATCTAGATATGGTACATTCTCAGCGCAAATCTGCATACCCAAGGCATATCTTTAAAAATTTTGAATGCGGCTTCTAGTAAACAAGTTACGGTTATTGTAGGGAGATTTAGCTGGGGGTCAGAGGAGGGCGTTTGTCCAGCTCCGGCCCCTATGAGGAGGCAGTCTCCTCCTGGTGATGGTTATGGGGCGACCTAAGGGGGTTGAGGCTGCGCCGCACGTTACCGTCACTCTAGTGCGCTGGCACCAGGAGGACGGGACGACGCGTTGGCGGCTGGGGCCTTCGATGCGGTCCGCATTGTCGTCATCGCTGTCGTCGCCGAACATACTGTGGAAGAGCAACCCGGTCGGCGGTGTATCGCGTTCCAACCCGGCAGGCTGGTTCTGGCCCAGCGGGGTATCCCGGAACACCAGCGGCATCGCCCAGGCGGCCTGGCAGGGCCGCCGTGCCGCGGAGACCGGCGTCGTTGGTCGTCGACTATCGCCTCGACGATCCGCGTGTTTGCCCGCAACGGGCGTCTTCGGGGTGGCACCGCGTGTCTGGTTGTAGTGTTGACCGCAGGAACCCCCCTACTCTGACCGGGTTTTAACCCCGGACAGAGATCGGACGTCGGGTTTAAGGGTGTAGGGGCGTCGTTTAGTGCGGTAGGGCCCGAAAATTCCTTGGGCCCGCGGTCTGCTCCCAACACCTTGCAGATCGTCAAGTCCCACATACCCCGCGCGCCCTGAGTTTCTAGTCGGATCTTCTCAGTAGGTCGCGTTTTCGATCCGGTGGTAGATTCTGCGAAGCACTGCTCTTGCTAGGTCTAGTGTTAGCAACACTCCGGTTTGAGCCCCAAGAGTTCACCTACACGCCAGGGTAGCGCTGATATAGCCTCTCAAGGCTATCAGCATAGGTAGAAACAAAAAAGAATATCTAATATAATTTCTAATTTGAAAAAGAATTAATACTTTAAAAAAAGTGTAAGTTAGACAGTATAATATATCCTCTAATTAATCATAAGTGACAATCCTAAAATAATTCCATCAAAATTTTCTACAGTTCTAAATTTTGAAATCGTGAAGTGAAACAACGTGACTAATCAAGACCTAGACGCAGACGATCCAAGTCATCGACAGTTATTTGAAAATTAATACGCAAACGCTCACGATACGCGACGTACGTATTTTAATGAACTTTTTGTGGCGTTCGAATTGGCTCGTGAGCGGAATGCGGGTCTAGCTAGGGACGTCCGTAAAAATACACAATATGTGCATGAAATTATTTATTTATTACAGAACAATAAATAAAACAGAGCGGCGAATTATTTAATAAATCTTTATCGTTGTTAATAAATTCTTTTTATGAAACGAAGTTTTTTTTTATTGCTAGATGGGTGGACGAGCTCACAGCCCACCTGGTGTTAAGTGGTTACTGGAGCCCATAGACATCTACGACGTAAATGCGCCACCCACCTTGAGATATAAGTTCTAAGGTCTCAAGTATAGTTACAACGGGTGCCCCACCCTTCAAACCGAAACGCATTACTGCTTCACGGCAGAAATAGGCAGGGCGGTGGTACCTACCCGAGCGGACTCACAAGAGGTCCTACCACCAGTAATCACAAGAGGTCCTACCACCAGTAATTAACCATGGTTTAAATTATCTTTTGGTAAACTATTGCACCGGGAAGGTATAATTAGGGCTGCCAGTGCCCTCGTGGTTTCAATATTAAATTCATCTGAAGATCCTACGACGCTTCTAATAAAATAAATATTATTAATTATATTCTGCTCATTATTACACAGAAATATACTCGTTCTGAAATGAATATGAATAGATTTTAATAAATTACTACACGTGTACGAATGTTTGTCGCAAGTTCGATCAAATGATGGCAATTTAAACCGCGTGGTTAATTATGTTCTTAATAGTAAAATAATAACAAAACGAAATCAAAATCGTAAAATACTGCTGATTAATTTCAGTACGCTTGTGACCAATATTTGCGTTCGAGTAATGTTTATTCCATTGAGTTTATATTTTAGTTATTGTCCATTATTGAGCGTAGCTTACTCTTCAACTAGCGTTAGATGAGGAATAATTTGTAAAATATAGGTGAGGCTGAACACTGCTTTGCCGTGTCTATCGCTAAATATTTGAAATACTGGATTTATTCGTTAAAATGATTCGATGGTGTTATAATAAAACTCCCTATGAAGTATCAACGACAATTTTGAACTTAATGAGAAAAATCGATTTCCGAGTTTATCAATCTCAGTTCACAACTAAATTATTTATAACTTGACAAAGCGTTTGCGTTCGAAATAAATCTCCCGCCACATTCCAAATGGTATCTCACCGCATTTTTCCTTGTGTCAAACCATTAATTATTTTTTCTCTAAAGATATATGTATATAATCGATACTGGATTCGGACGTCAGCTATTTGAATTCAACAGCAAATCTAATGACCGGTTCGTATTTTCGAATGATAGCTGAATTACAAAATAAATAAATAAATAGTGCCGGCAGTTGTAGTCCTGTAAACATACTGTAAGCATATCTTACTGGTGGTAGGACCTCTTGTGAGTCCGCACGGGTATGTACCACCGCCCTGCCTATTTCTACCGTGTAGCAGTAATGCGTTTCGGTTTGAAGGGTGGGGTACCCGTTGTAAATATACTTGAGACCTTAGAATTTATATTTCAAGGTGGGTGGCGCATTTACGTCGTAGATGTCTATGGGCTCCGGTAACAACTTAATATCATGTGGGCTATGAGCTCATCCACCGATCTAAGTAATAAAAAAATTATAAAAAAAAAAAACACAAAATCTCTCCCATCGAAGCAGTGGAACGAACAACAACAACGTTGAACCACAAAAATATTTTTACTGAACACTTTATAAAAAAAAAAAATGATAGTCTTCTTGGCTCCACCGGCATCAGTTTTCACTGTACGTGTGGTCAAACTGTAAAATTGTTTAACGTCTCACACACGCATCGGCCAATCCATATCAGTCTTTAAGTCTTTAATTAGTTTCAAAAATGCTTGGTAGCAGCGGTAGACAGCGGCTTGGCTCGGCAGGCAGCGGCTTGGCTCTGCCCCTGGCATTGCTGGGGTCCATGGGTAACCACTCACCATCAGGTGGGCCGTCTGCCTACAATGGCAATAAAAAAAATGCTTATTAAAAATCTTATCGTTACCTATCATTACTGCTTCTTATTGATAAAGTAGTATCGGTGTTCTGAATATTCATGCGTTTTGTTTTGCACACTTTTATTAGTTTGGTATATACATATGTTTTTTTGTATGTAATAGTATCGACAGTCGAGTGAACGACTTTTACACCGAAATCGGTCTGATAAGTTGAAAATTTGCGCACGCGTCACGGACCGATTTGAATACAATAATTTTAAAGCTTCGCACCAATACTCTGACCAGTATCAACAGGGTAAATAAATTTAAATAATTACAAGTTCGGTTTGCTATTTGTTTTTTTTGCTTTGAGCTATATATGTATATCGAGGGGTGAATTTTATCTAAGCGACATTTCGTTTAATACCTGATATTTTTCTTTGTAGCTTGTGGTCCGTTTTATTTGGTATTAGCATCAACAATTCGATGTTTTTAATACACTTTTATTAGCTTCAGACGTATGTATGTTTGTAACGGAATCTTTGAACATGAATTTGATCCCCTTCAAAACGTTGGATTAATTCGAAATTTGGTATACTTATTAAGGACCGATGACAATTTAATATGAAAAATAAAAAAAAAATGGAGAAATTGAAATTCAACTAAAAAAGGAAAAATAAATAATAGTTTTAAAAAACTAAAAAAATAAGCTTTTATAGAAAATCCAATTAAAAAATAGAAAATAAATTTTAATATTTGTGAATTAAAAATAGTGTAAGAAAAAATGACTTTTTTGTAAAAAAGCGTGGGGTGCTTTTCAGGATATTATTAAAATAACCCTTCTACACATATATGTTCATAAAATATTTATAACTACTGATACCAGCACCCCATGCTTTTTTTACAATAAAATCATTTTTTCTTACACTATTTGTAATTCAAATTTATTAAAATTTATTTTCTATTTTTTAGTTGGGCGTTTCTGTAAAAGCGTATTTTGTTAGCTTTTTTAAACTATTATTAATTTTTAATTAAACTTCAATTAAGTTTACCCCATTCATAAAGCTGAAGAAGTTTTTTGTTAGGATACTTTTACCAAATTTTAAACTTTAAATGCCTCTCCTGCAATTTTGCAAAAATGTCGCTTTTTTTTATTGCCCTTTTATTCCTCTCCAAGCTTAAACCAAATAACCATTCACCCCTCGATATATATTATTAAGTACTGGGTTTTTATTGATTTGAGTTGGTTTTTATCAACTTGACGCGTTGGGGGTGATACATTGGCTTATCATGACAAACCAAACTTTTTACGTAGTATGGATCTAATTTCGACCACTGGCAACTTTGTTTTTTTTTGTGTATACTCAAAAAGCATTTAGCTTGTTGATAAAACTTACAAAACTTTACGTAATAATAAATTTAGATTTGGTATTTTCCGTAATTTTTTATATGATAAATCAATTTAGTTTTAAATTGGTCAAAGACGGTATGTGTGATAAGCCGTTTATATTATTTATAATATATATTAATCTGGCTCAGTATATTTATGACTAGCGGCCCGCTCCGGCTCCGCTCGGGTCTTTAACAAAAATTTCAACGATATTTGACGTTGTTTTATTTTTTTAAATAAAAGACCACTTATTGCGGCATAACTATAATAGTTAGACATATGATGTTGCGACACTTTTTGTAAATAATAATGTGTTGTACAAAGTCGTAGTATATTATTTTATTCTATCATGAATAGTTTTCGCAGGGCACGCGACGTAAAGAATATTTTAGGAAATTTTTTTACACCTTGGGTTACATTATTGGAGTTTTAGTAAGGATCCCTAATTTTTTCGAAAAATATTATAGCCTATCTTACTCGGGAATAGTGTAGCTTCCAAACTGTGAAAGAATTTTTCAAATCGATTCAGTAGTTTCGGAGCCAATTCAATACAAACAAACAAACAAATCTTTCCTCTTTATAATATTAGTATAGACATACCAAAGTAATAAAATTAGTGCATTCTTATTGGTCTTTAAAATTTTAAATTTCCACTGTTTACAAATTTACAATTTTAAATGCTCACTTTAAATTTTATCGTCTTCAATTTGGTGAAGATTAGGTTCAAAGATTTCGTTGCTAAGATATAAGAACAGGTCAAGCTAAAAAAGAGCATATAAAAAAATTAAATGTAATTATTCTCCGAAACAGAACATAATCATCATTTAGGACGCCGATTTATATTAAGTTGTTCTTCTAGCTTTGATATTTGTCAAATAATCTCAAAGATGCGACTGTGATTAGGTATTTTTAATGTAACATTAGGGTTGACATTAAACAATTTTTGTTTTGTTTTGATATACTGATCAATTCCTGCCTCTTTTGTATGGTTTACAGCAAAGGTTACCAGAACTCACATATTATTAATGTGCATGCAAACATTTGTATAATTGTGATGAAACGAGGAAATGATTTATATATAAGGCTGTATTGTTTATCAGTAGACGAACGAACTAAATATTTTCTACTAAGTTTTTTTTCACCACTTATTTTGTATTGCACCTAGTTTTATTGTATTTACAGTTAGGAAGAGCGACCGAATGATTCAGAGACTGATGTCTATCTTCAGTTTATCTTTCGCTTTGTGATCCTTCGTATTAATTTTTGGATTCATAATTTGTAATTAGATATTGGAAATAACTTTAATTTTAAGCATTAGCTTAAAAGCTGCTTTAAATGTCGAGTGAAATATCGTATGTACATGTAAGCAAAGTTATGGCGAATTAGACACTTTATTACTGATTATCTCACGATGGTATCGCAATGAAATTGTCTCCTGGGTATTTTCGGCATCCCATTTAATATTACTACGATGCTATGTCTCTCTAAAAAACAAATTTTATAAAAATAATACTTTAAAATATTCAGTCTGTACTCGGCACTCCATTAGATTGTCTGCAAGCATAATTGCTTCAATAGGCAACGACTTTTGTCAATTACGTTGAAAGCATAGAGGGCGAGAATACAGATTTAAATTACAAATTTAAATACAGTCAAACCTGGGTAAGTGAGAACTGGATAAGTGAGAAAACTCTATAAGTGAGAGTAATAGCCAGGTCCCGTCATTTTAAGCTCCCAAAACCTCTATTAGCGAGAAACAGAAACATCTGTAAGAGAGAGTCGTTTTTCTCTCATGGACCTTCGTAAGTGAGACTGCTACTTATCTATACCTCTATAAGCGACAGTCGAGCTTTATTTATTTATATTATTTAGGAGGAACAAATGACAAAACAAATTACAAATTTAACATCTGCTATTTTATGACTCATTCTTAACTTTCATGGAACTTCCTACCGTTGTTTTTGTTTTGTTTTCTCGTCAATATTGAACCTATTCTATTTCGTGGAACCAAATAACGTTGTTATTTTGTTGCATTCTTTTCGAATGGACACGCGTCCTGTTTGTCGGACTTACTCAGTTTATCGTTAACCAATTGCGAAGGAAAATTCTGTTCTGCGTCATGTCAAAACGGGAAATTAAAGTACTGCCTTTCAGTGATAAACTAAAAATAGTGAATGCGTTTGAATCCGGAAAATCGCGAAATGAAATTTAGAGGCTGCAAACTCGGGTTAGTGAGAAACCTCTATAAGCGAGAATGAGATTGTGCTCCCTTGAACTCTCGCTTATCCAGGTTTGACTGTAGATATATATATATATATATATATATGTTTTGGCGAAAAATGAATAAGAATCACAAAATCTTACAATTTTAGATGAGTCAAAAATTATATAGCTCGGTGCATAAATGAACAAGCAGAAATTCTATACAGCCTTGACTTTTTTGTTATGAAGACATGATGTTTTTGTCCGGCCTTCGATAGTAAACTTTTTATTGTCTATAGTACTAATAGATCGTCTGGTGCGTCTAGCTGTAACAATGTAATGTAAAAACTATCGATTTATTGATATCAAATAGCAAACTACTTTAATGATTCAAGTTTTAAGATAAATGCTCTTTCAGTTATATTAGGCCACGTTGCATTTCCTTGCTATATGCAAAATGATTGTAATGAAACTGAGTTCTTACTGAGAAAAAAATCATCAGTATACTTAATGTATACTGTAGACGTTGCTGGTTGAATATGTACTGCAAATGGGTGGAGAAGAGCAGTGTTAGAACATTGCACTTTGCGCTGTCAAAGCCCTTTTTTATGCTTTTTTTTATTGCTTAGATGGGTGGACGAGCTCACAGCCCACCTGGTGTTAAGTGGTTACTGGAGCCCATAGACATCTACAACGTAAATGCGCCACCCACCTTGAGATATAAGTTCTAAGGTCTCAAGTATAGTTACAACGGCTGTCCTACCCTTCAAACCGAAACGCATTACTGCTTCACGGCAGAAATGGGCAGGGTGGTGGTACCTACCCGCGCGGACTCACAAGAGGTCCTACCACTAGTAATTACGCAAATTATTAATTTTGCGGGTTGGATTTTTATTACACGATGTTATTCCTTCTCCGTGGAAGTCAATCGTGAACATTTGTTGAGTACGTATTTCATCAGAAAAATTGGTACCCGCCTGCGGGATTCGAACACCGGTGCATCGCTTCAACACGAATTCACCGGACGTCTTATCTTTTAGGCCACGACGACTTATATGATTGAAGGATTACTGGTGGCCCGGAGGCCTTTACAGTTTCACCAGGACAGGTGGGCGAGCAAAGGCTCAGCCAAAAGGGGTGGGATTTGTTAACAGCTGCCCGAGCGCTTTCGAAATCAAAGCCCTTTGACCCAACGATCAAAAGTTATTTATACTTGATTTTCCATCTATTCCAACTATTGTGATTACAATATATATATGATTTAGATACTAATTTCGAGTATTAAGTGATGTCTATTTGGGAGCGTATGTTAAAGGGTTATTTGAAAAAGAAAAAAAACTCTTTTTGGTTTTTTTTTGTAATTGTTGGCAGCCCTGGCATTAGAGTTCGACACGCCGATTGCAGTATGGCTTTGCGACCTACCGTATTCGTGAGCGACTGTACTGACGTCCTGATCGACCTTGCGCACCGGGCGCAGAACGACATGACTGATGTTGCCAACGACACAACGTGACTGATCGGTGCTATTTCTGGTTAAATTCCGAATTACTTTCTTCGATAATACCACATTCAGTGACAAGAACATTTTATAGACAGTAACTAAAATTTTGTATTTTTATAAATAACTAGCTGACCCTGCATACTTCGTAGTGCCTCAATCGATAAATAAAAGACTTAAATTTTTTTATAAAATAAACTTAAAACAAACAAAAAGAATCCGTCTAACGGGGGACACATCGAAGGAAAAACAAAATTGTTATTTTTATTTAATTCCGAGCATTTTCATATTGATCTACCTTCTAAATCTTCTCTGGACTTCCACAGATAATTCAAGACCAAAATTAGCCAAATCGGTCCAGCAGTTCTCGAGTTTTAGCGAGACTAACGAACAGCAATTCATTTATATATATGTATAGATAGATATACAAAAGTTGAAAAAGAAACATTGACAACAAAGCGAAAGTAGTTCTAAAGCAATCGAAAGCGAAAATATTAATTTCAGTTTGATTACAATGTTTCTATACAGACTAGATGACCGCTTCGGCACACATTAAGAGTGCCTGATAATAATATCACGTTGGCTGCGAATGATGAAGCCAACAAAAAATCGATTAAAATGTCATTTTTGATTAACTAATAAAAACTTTGACGGTTTTTACAAAGTCAACGCAAATTATGTAGGTGTGACGGCAGCGTGTATGAAGTAGAATAATCATTTGACGTTTTTTGTTGAGATTTTTCACATCTCGTATTGAAAAAACAACAACTAAGGTATAACTTATCTGAAGTGACAAAAACTTTGATGACAGAAGCACAGTATTTATCGACGCTTGTTGAAAGCTATTTGTCAGTTAATGTGAAGTAAGTTAATTTTTATTTTCTGTGTAGAAGACGACACGTCGAGTATTAAGTGATTATTGTAGATATTTTTACGAATCAAACATGGCTCATCTGGTAAGAATACTGTTAGAGGAATTTGTTGTTACTTTAAAAATTAATGTGACTGTATCTTTGGAATTACTGCTTTTTAATTTTCATTTTAGGTAAAATCGGACATTGTAATCAACAACATGAATATCAAGCATATATATTGAATAATTTACTGACACATTTATCAAATATATATACTGTTTTAAATGCAAATAAACCCAACGCGAGATACAGATAAAAGGGATTATAAACATAATTTCTGCAGCAATGTTTGCTTAGTTGTGTGAAAGAGCCTGATCCTTAATTGAAATTTAGTTATCTTTTAAGTAGGTCTCCGGTTACGAGAACGTTATTTATGCTTCCCTGTGCCGTTTGGGTTATCAATGCATAACAAAATTTACAATTAAACTGCGGGAAATACTTCGGATCTTTACCATAAACGGTAATGGCTTATGATAACAGACAGTTTCTAGACTGATAATATAAATAGTTGCCACTTTGTTGAGCGTTTACTTCGATTAGGTAGACTGGTTATTTAATTATTTATGTTGTTTTTTTGAAAGACGATATCTGTCAATTTTAAATTAAGCTATTAGATGGTATTTATCATAAAACTCGAATACATGTGACCTTACGGAACTGCGATGAAATATTGATGATGAAGATTTAGTTCTTATAAAGGATACAAAAACTAAAATTCTGTTAGAAAAAGTCAACCAGTTAGAAGAACGTATTCAATGTAGTAGTAGTATATTGCATAATGGAACTTAAAACTGATAAGACTAGCGTTCGTGTTTCCTTAGCTATCTGCATCGCATAGACTTAATATCCCCACCTTGTAGATCTACACATTAGGATATCTTTATTGTTCATTATTTTAGGTGATAAAGATAAAATGCTTTCGAAGTGTGTATATTTCGTGTGCGAAATGTTACATAATGAAGTGAATTGACCTTTTTAAGCGATTCTTACCTCAATTCAAAATAGGAATTGTGCCCAACGAAGATATCATTCAAGCTATTGAATTTGTAAATTAAAAATCGAAGTCGTCGTGGCCTAAAGGATAAAACGTTTTTTTTTATGATTGATAGTTTACTGGTGGCCCGAAGGCCTTTCCAGTTTCACCAGGACAGGTGGGCGAGCAAAGGCTCAGTCAAGAGGGGCGGGATTTGCTAACAACTGCCCGAGCGCCTCCGAAGGAGACCTAACAACTCAACAGCAATTGCTACGCGAATGAATCTACCACCGGATCGGAATCGCGACCCGCTGAGAAGATCCGGCGAGAAACTCAGCGAGCTGATTCATGGGTTAGGTTGCACGGCGAACTCTTTGTCGAGCTCGACGAGTACAGTTACCGAGGTCCCTAAGCCTGCTTCTAGTGTTAGAACTGAAGGCGTCTAATGCAAAGGTTATTGGATCTGATGGATCCGTAAGGACGTGTCTATGGCGTCGACGGTGACTGGCTCCTGTGTGATCAGGATTCGGGGAGTAGTCAGCGGCGGCAACAATAAGGCGATTATCATGACGCATAGCCTTGTCGAAGTACCGTTCCGACGCTGACTTCATGTATTTCTGGATTCGAGGCCCAGGTCGTCGTGTAGGTCAACGTTCCTCACGAACCACGGAGCTCCGACGGCTAATCTGCAAAAGCGGGATTGTAGAGATTGGAGGGTGTCTATGTGTGTGCGGGCCGCGTGAGCGAACACCACACTCGCGTAAGTCATGACGGGCCTTATGCAAGTTTTGTAAAGTGTCACCTTGTTCCGAAGGGACATTTTACTCCGCTTACAGATCATGAGGAGGAAAAAACGTCCGGTGCAATCGTATCTAGCGATGCACCGGTGTTCCAATCCCGCAGGCGGGTACCAATTTTTCTAATGAAATACGTACTCAACAAACGATCACGATTGACTTCCACGGTGAATGAATAACATCGTGTAATAAAATACAAGCCCGCAAAATTATAATTTGCGTAATTACTGGTGGTAGGACCTCTCGTGAGCCTGCACGGGAAGGTACCACCACCCTGCCTATTTCTGCCGTGAAGCAGTAATGCGTTTCGGTTTGAAGGGCGAGGCAGCCGTTGTAACTATACTGAGACCTTAGAACTGATATCTCAAGATGGGTGGCGCATTTACGTTGTAGATGTCTATGGGCTCCAGTAACCACTTAACACCAAGTGGGCTGTGAGCTCGTCCACCCATCTAATCAATAAAAAAATAATTAAATGACTAATTTTATCATTTAACATTCATTTGTCGTCTTGAACAACATCGTGAATCAAAACAACTTTTGAACTTTCCAATACATAGCTTTTGAGGTAAGATTTGAACCAATTGTGGTTGATGTAAATACCGCTGACGCCGTGGCAGTTTGCACCTGCACTGACGTAGCGCGCAGGTACGACCGCATCCAGTTTTTATGATCGCATCACATCCGCGTCTGCAGCAGTTTTTATTATTTTACCACTTCCCCTTGTCTGCACAATGGACGGTATACATTTGTGTTTACACGTCATCAATCTTATCACGAACTATTATTGCGCGTAACGCGGTGGCAAGCCTCGAAACGAACCGACGGCTTCTTTTTACGAATGATTGTCCAATTGACGTAATTGCTTTTTTATTCATGTTGCGTTCGTTATATTAGAGAAGAAAAAAAGACTAGTATGAGTTAATGCGTTAAGTATTACGTTACAAAAAGTGTGAGACCTTTTGCGGATTTAGGATTATTCTATATTTAAATTGAAATATATTGAGTTTTTTTTATTTATTGCTTATATGTGTGGACGAGCTCATAACCCACCTGGTGTTAAGTTGTTACTGGAGCCCATAGATATCTACAGCGTAAATACGTCACACACCTTGAGATATAAGGTCTAAGGTCTCAGTATAGTTACAACGGCTGCCCCACCCTTCAAACCGAAACGCATTACTGTTTCACGGTAGAAATAGGCGGGGCGGTGTTACCTACCCGTGCGGACTCACAAGAGATCCTACCACCAGTAATAGGAAAAATATATCATTTTAATAGAGAAATTTAGAGTTGTTGAGTTCACTACGGAATTGTTCGAAATTATCCCTTCATATCCTTTTTACCTTCACACCTCCTGTCATCGGTGCAGAGTTCTGCCATACTATCTAGAATTGCTGCGATCATCCACAGTGTGTTTGTTCCAGGGACTTTTTTGCCACATGTCACCTGGAATCTATCTGGCTCTGGAATTACTCCCTCGATGGTGTTGCCCACCGAACAGTGCCAGTAGCTTCGAGGGACTTCTGTCGTCACCCTGGTGGGCGAACTCACGGGGCTCCGTTTGAAAGGATTTGCTAATTTGTTCCTTATCAAAAGCAGTGCTTCGCTGGATCTATTACCGGATCGAAAACACGCCGCACTTGGAGAATTGGCGAGAAACTCAGTGGGTTAAATGGCATGTCTAAGTCTAACTCTTGTATGATATGTGCTTTTTCAAACGAGCTTTAAGGCACAGCAGTAGGCAATAGCTTGGCTGCTCCCCTAGCATTGCTGATTTTCATGACTGACGGTGACTATTTACCATCTTTTTTTTGTGATTGAAGTTTTACTGGTGGCCCGGAGGCCTTTCCAGTTTCTCTAGGACAGGTGGGGGAGCAAAGGCTCAGTCAGGAGGGGTGGGATTTGCTAACAGCTGCCCGAGCGCCTCCGAAGGAAACCTAACAGCTCAAGAGCAGCAGCTTCGCGAATGAACCTACTACTGGATCGGAATCGCGACCCGCTGAGAAGATCCGGCGAGAAACTGAGCGGGCTGATGCATGGGTATTTACCATCAGTTGGACTGTATGCTCGTCTACCCACAAAGACAATAAAAAAGTAATTTAATATTAAATCACATGGAAAATTAAAATGCATGTAAAACCCAATTAAAAAAATTATGCGTATCAAAGAGAAAACGCCATGTGTTCAAATAATAGGCCCGCATGCAGCTAGATGCATAGAAATATGAATAATAGCGTCGTAGGTATTGGTGCGTTCCACAGTGGATTGGTAATTGCGGCTTTGTATGGGCCATCGGAACAGCTAGGCCAGACATTCGTCTAGACAGGGTATTGCGATGTGTGAGATCACGTTTCGGCCGGCAGAACATGCTAAGTGCACGTCTGGCCGCGTACATGAGAACCATGGACGTAAAACATCACTGGATGTGATATAAAAAATCAGTTGTCTGTAAAGTCGGTTTACTGACGATAGTTGAACGTGACAACGTCATAAGAAAATACTGATGGAATGGTTTCATTTTTCAATTATTGCAATTATCGTTGCTATAAACAATTGACACCACATTCACTTTTCACTGAACTTCATACTTGACGAAAACATGTAAATATATTATCGTATAGCAGCTGTCCACGCGGATGCATCGCCCACTCAAATAGGAGAGAGACAGATGTCGAATGCTGCCGAACGCGGAGGCCGATTGTGAGTCTTTGTCGCTCGTTGCGCGCTCTCGCTTGCACTTCAAGCCTTAAATGGAACGCCGCAGAGCGAGGTAACGCCACACGAGTCAGGTTTTTTCGTGCGTGCAGCCGGTTCTATCGAATTATAAGACGTTGTCACATCAAAACATCTAATTTATATTAGTACTAGCGACCCGCCCTCGTTTAGCTTCGGAAACTGTAATATATTATTGATTTCTCCACTATTTAACTGATGTTATTATACATATAAACCTTCCTCTTCAATCACTCTATCTATTAATAAAAGCCGCATCAAAATTCGTTGCGTACTTTTAAAGATTTAATTTTAAGCATACATAGGGATATACTTAGGTAGTGATTCAAAATTTTCATTAAAGACCAAGCTAGACACATTTCATTCGGGTGATGTTAAGAATACCTATACTTGAAGTGCAAACATCTACTTATTGATTATACATTGATTTAAATAGTTGTTTTAGTTTGATTTATTACTGTGTTTTTTGTAATTTTAATTCGTATAGGATTGGATTGGATTTAATTTAAATACGAAAAGTTATTAGTAGATTCTTAATTATCGTATCTAGTTAGAGCCGTGTGAATTCTCGTATATCAATGGCAGTTGGACTCTCAAATGACTATGTAAATACACGGACGGCTAGGCCTGGGTACAGACGTTGATTACTAGACGTCCCAATACACAGGATGTCACCACAAATTACCACCGTGACGGTTAATCTATGTACAAATTAATTACGTCTGAGTAAAAATCTATTTCTACACCTATTTGTAAACTATAGAATGTACTGCACTATTGTTATTAAAAATGTAATAACAGTGCTCATTACGATTTAACTGTGCCAAAAACGGCGAAAATTTCTTTCACATGTTGCCTTTCCATGAATCCTATATTTGTTTGTGATTTTAATGTTGATAATTCTTAATTAAATACGTTTTTAGTGAGATCCATCTTTAAATGTAATAGATGCATTTATAATAAAGACTACACTTATAAACAGCATTTCTATTCTTGGATTTGTATTTTATGAGTGCAAATAAATATAAACCCAATAAGTTTATAAGTATTATACACTCGCTCTATATTTTGTTTTGCAAAGCCATTTATTGTTGTTCAAATCACGGTCATCTAAGTAGTTCCTAATGCATATGAATTATCCGTCTGTACCAACTGTGGGAAATTTGGTCAAATTGCACACAATTTTGGCGTAATTTGTGTTTGTTCGGAACGTTGACATTAATACAAGCAAACTTTCCACGTGGAGTATTTTTTTAAATTCAGACAAATATCTGTTAGTCTTCATATGCGCAAATGTGAGGGAGTTTATCTTACAAAAGTTTCACCTGGTTATTCAAATTTTCTCTCCCCATCATAGCGATAGACAAAAAATGTATTTTATTCACTTAAATGCTTTTCGTGGAACGGAGACCAAACAAGGAAAATTTTTAAAATAATTTAATTCGCATTCAGGAGCATCTAAGCACCACAAGACTATGTTTATATGTGACCTTTTATTTTGTAAACAGTCTCTGTGTGCAATGTACACCTGTGTGAGTATACAATTTAAAATCTCAAAGTAATGACTAACTTGAAAACAAAGCATTACAAGAAGAGTAATAATGCTTTTGACAAGACTCGCCAAATTTGGCCTGCAACTGACGTTCATGTCTTTTAATTTGTTTTGGCTCTTCTCATGTCTATTAATTAATCCCTGCTTAATCTTTTATAGACTCATGGTCAAAGATCTTAATTTTGACACCATTTATGCTTTATCCTTTCTAGTTAAAATTATTCCGGTCGATAATAGCAAGGCTTCAAAAATTCAATATTCTTTATATTGACCTACAAAATATTCCTTGTATTTATTGAATTTGTTCCTGATGAAACAGTTTTTGTTACAGTATAATTTTGTATTAAGTGATTAAGTAAATTGTAAAGCTTGAAATATTGAAAATTTTACATTTATAAAATAAGCTATAATTATGTTAAACCATCAATTTATTTTTAATTATTGTAGGGCTTACGAAAATTCTCGAAAATACAGAGATCAGATAGATATCAACAATGTAAATGCCAGCCTTTAATACTAAGCGCATTACTGTTTCATGGCAGAAATAGGCAGGGTACCTACCCGTGTGGGCTCAAAGACACCATAACATTTATACGCCCTGCCACTAGTGTTTACTATTTATTAAATTTTTTACTGGTGTTAGGACCTCTTGTGAGTCCGCGCGGGTAGGTACCACCGCCTTACCTATTTCTGCCGTGAAGCAGTAATGCGTTTCGGTCTGAAGGGTAGGGCAGCCGCTGTAACTAGACTGAGACCTTAGAACTTATATCTTAAGGTGGGTGGCGCATTTACGTCGTAGATGTCTATGGGCTCCAGTAAACACTTAATACCAGGTGGGCTGTGAGCTCGTCGAGCCATCTAAGATTTTTTTTTTTTATTACGCATACCTATTAACTATATCGCATTTTTGGTGCATTACTTCAATGTATGTAGAACACTTTTATAATAGTTGTTCACTAGACGCATTTATGAAAATTTGTACAAAAAAAGAATGAAATATAAAATTTGAACTGGGTAGTGTTTAATTCGGCTTGGAAGATGTTTATAATAAATACAGGGTAGCATCAAATCCGAAGGTCGCAGTCGGGCCCGGTGGGGCTCGTTACGCCGTCTGCCCAACGACCTTGCCACGCACCTGTTGTACGCACACATCCATTCACGTATCTCACTGTTTCATAAGCGCGGCATTCACTCCACGAACCAGCGCCTGCCTAATCGACTTTCAGACGCGACCAGACTCGACCAATTCCCGCGTTGTCCGTTTGCACTATAGTTAGTAGACTATAAATTTGAAGTAAGATTTCAGTAGTAATTGCATTTGTTTTGATACCACATTAAGCCGCCAAAATTTGACCGATATAATTTGAGGAAAACATCAAATTTTTTCGAATATTCTAATACTATCCTCAGTAGAATGTCTCCGAGACATGACGAGCATGACTCCAAAACATTCGGACTTTTTTTGACTACCTATTCGCTGATAGCATAAGGAGCTATTGCACCTACGGTCAGAGGGCTAAGTGAGCTCACGGCCTCAACCTGAGAGAATTTGCTAACACTATCCTTAGTAAGAGTATTGCTTCGCAGAACCTATCACAGGATCGGAATCGCGACCCACTGATAAGATCCGGCGAGAAACTCAGTGGACTGTGTCTATAGGATTCGGACATCCGGCGCTATTGGCATAGATTTGTCGTAGAGCAGTCGATGTTTTTAAATATCCGACGGTCTAACCCGGATGTTAATAGTAATCAAAAGTCCTTTTACAACGTAAATAGTGTTTAATCGCACGAGATACGAAGATAGCCGCATCCGAATAGCTTTTTTTTTGGGAGGTCAAAAGAAAACCGACTGAATTTTTTGTATGTATTGGGGCGATGTATTTCGGAAGTCAACCCTCCTTTGTAATCCCAAGCCACGGATCAGAATATTCCTGTACGAGGTGGTCTAACCTTGGAGATGTAGTTTGGGTCGACCGACGATGTCGAGGGCACACAGCACACTATAATCTCCAGCATCGCTTTGTTTGAAATTAAATAGCGACTTGTTGAGAGTATATCACGCTGCAAACTGATAGACTGATTCTGGTGCAGCGGGGTTTTCATGAACACACCAATGGCAGAGTCTGGACTGCTGAAGGGCCTTCGATGGTGACCGCTGAAACCGAGTTATAATCGCCAGCAATCAACCCTACTTTTCCCGGTTTCTGTTCTGGTGGACTATAGATGTTCGGGCGAGAGTACATGGGAATTGTTATGTAGGCTCCTTCGACAGTCTCACATCGCCACGTGACCCGTTGGCACGGGCATCTCGAAGAAGTTTCGGGATCAGCGCAAAAACAGTTTATTGGGAAGAATTAATGGGATTGTTAAGTTTAAGAATAAATTATCATTCTCATTGTTCGCTGAGGGTGATGGCTCTATAAACGCACTGAAATGACCCACATAGGTTGGTTGTGACATCCCCCGAGTGTAAGATATCTTTGACTCACTGCTTTGTTTGGACATATTTTCTTCGCTTTCTTCGGGAAGGTATGTGCTCTTCGAGGCCTGTGTACCTTTTGCTGCCTACGCGTGCGCAGGGAGGTTTCTTCCTCAGCCTTATAATACCGGACGACTGCATTAACCGCAAGGGTCTTGTATTCGTGCTTTCGGAACATAGTGTGTCCCTTGTGGGTTTTCATTAAGACTCCCAGTTTATTGCACAGAAAAGGCTTACTTCAGTCCCTCTCGTGGCACTGCCGCTTTAACTTTTTCAGGTTAAGAAGAGCTTTCATGGCAGATAGAGTGTAGTGGACATAGCTCAAATCGCAATATAACTAAGTTTATGTTAGTATTGAATATTGCCTGATTTTCAGTGAGTTTTTGTCAAGACCCATAGGCCATGGATGGTCTGAAATAGGTGGTCTGTTCTCTGTGCTATGAGATAAGTTGTATACGATTACTGGTACTATAAAATAATTACTATTACTAGTTTTGGGAGGCTGGGATTGGATACCTGCACGTTCTCGTTGACAGCCACAAAGACCACGCTCATTTAAAAAGCGTGGTATAGAAAAAAACGTTATGTCTTTAAAAAGGCTACACGAAGTAATGNGATGGTCTGAAATAGGTGGTCTGTTCTCTGTGCTATGAGATAAGTTGTATACGATTACTGGTACTATAAAATAATTACTATTACTAGTTTTGGGAGGCTGGGATTGGATACCTGCACGTTCTCGTTGACAGCCACAAAGACCACGCTCATTTAAAAAGCGTGGTATAGAAAAAAACGTTATGTCTTTAAAAAGGCTACACGAAGTAATGAGATAAGAAGACAGCTACAGCGTTTTAGACGCACGTGCAAAGCGATCGTGCGAACAGAGCGTAAAATGACTGTTAAAATAACTTTTCTTGTTTTTTCACTGTTAATTAAAACGAAATAAACGTAACGCGTTCTGCGGACCGTCTAGACTGCTGCAGACTTTATAATCGTTTTGTAACTGGAATTGTCTGCGATGACAATGATATTTCACATTTTTTATTGCCCGTATTTACCGCTTGCACCATTCGTATAATAATTTGAGATAAAGATTTGATGTGAAATAAAAATATGTAGTGTGTTTCTTTTCATAATTATCTTGATCTTTTTTATGTGCAGTCTGGTAACTAAGACTCCAAAATCAAGCATCCGTTTTGTTTGTGATGTGTATGAATCAGATTAGGAATCACCTTTGAATGTTTTGTTAGTTTGGGCAAGCGAACACCCTTAGAAAATAGGGTAAAAAATATAACTATCCTTTTGAATTAAATGAAACCTAATATTACATTACATACGACATATGGAAATTATTTCGTAACAAAAGTAATTTGTTTTATAATGAAATAAAAATTTCAAATCTTTCAAAGTAAATCCCTACGAATATTAGAACAGTAGACATGCTTCATTAACGTATCTTTATTATTGCAGTGCAAAAGCCAAAACTAACTTAGCTGCCTGCGAAAAAAAAGATTAATTTATAAGGGTGACTCGGATATTTTTATGTTAGGCCCTGCTTGGTTTCGTAGTGGTTATTGCTAGGTTGAATTCACGGAAATTTCCGTTCAACAATTACTTTGACGTTAGACCTGCAACAATGTCACAGGATTTTAACTGAAAGGCATAAATGATGTACAAACACTTATAAGGCAAGCCTTCTTGACTGGTGATAGGACCTCTTGAGAGTCCGCACCACCACCCTTCCAATTTCTGCCGTGAAGCAGTAATGCGTTTCGGTTTGAAGGATGGGGCAGCCGTTGTAACTATACATGAGACCTTAGAACTTATATCTCAAGGTGGGTGGCGCATTTACGTTGTAGATGTCTATGGGCTTCAATAACCACTTAACACCAGGTGGGCTGCGAGCTCGTCCACCCATCGAAGCAATAAAAAAAAAAATCAGTATGAATAAATATAACATAAGAACTTATTGTTGTTTTTAAATCAATGCTTGATCCTTCCGTTTAGCTGTTAAATTCACAAATTGTAACCTAATTATATTTAGCCGCATACTCACTCACTTTGTTTACGTTAAACTATATTTTAATCATATACACTCAGGCAGTATTCGCATCACCTACGTGTTACGTAGGTAAACACTGGTCATTCTCACATCAGATTACATTATGGCACTCGTAGCGTTTAGAGGATAAAATTGAGTCAATTAGGGAATCTAAAATTAATTTTGTTATTTTATGAAAATGGAAATTTAATTCGTCATAACTATATTTTGTCAATAATAGCCAAAGTTCAGTAGATTCGATGTTATCTTTATGTTTATTTATGAAGATATTAAGTTTTACCTCTTGTGAGTCCGCACGAGTAGGTACCATCGCCCTGCTGAATTCCACCCTTCTGCCGTGAAGCAGTAATGTCTTTCGGTTTGAAGGGTGGGGCAGTCGTTGTAACTATAATGGGATCTTAGGACTTATATCTCAAGCTGGGTGGTGCATTTACGTTGTCTACGGGCTCCGGTAACCACTTAACACCAGGTGGGCTGTGAGCTCGTCCACACATGTAAGTAATAAAAAATAGAAAAGCTTGCGAAATTACATGTTAGAAAAATAAATGATACATTATGAAATGCTTATAATCTTTTACCTATTACGCTTCTGTAAAAATCTGCATTTTGTATCGGTCGTCAACGGCGTCAATGTAATTGTTTCTAAAGCTCTCACTCCCTTTGCACTGTATGCCGATTCTCTTGTATATTTACTCGTCTGTCGGCGAAGAAAACGTTTCGAGACGAAAACAAACACGTTGAGGTCGCCCCGAGCACTGTTTAATGTTAAACACTAAATTTAGCATTGTTTAGTCGAAAGTAATTTTAGATCTTGTATCGATATCATGATTGGGCTGCGAAGTGAATTCCACAAATATTATTTAGTCTATCTTAGTAGTTAATGTTAAAATACTTACTTATTATTGTTACTGGTGGTAGGACCTCTTGTGAGTCCGCGCGGGTAGGTACCACCGCCCCGCCTATTTCTGCCGTGAAGCAGTAATGCGTTTCGGTTTAAAGGGTGGGGCAGCCGTTGTAAGTAACTATACTGAGACCTTAGAACTTATATCTCAAGGTGGGTGGCGCATTTACCTTGTAGATGTCTATGGGCTTACCAGTAACCACTTAATACCAGGGCTGTGAGCTCGTTCACCCACCTAAGCAATAAAAAATATAAAATGAAGTCATCATGCATTCGAAATTGAAGGATGAGACGGCCCTTATATATTTACTTTATAAATCAGAATTAGACCTCATGTTTCAAACCGGTCGTGAGCTGATTTACCATCCAGGCCAAAAAAAAAATACACAAGATACTCGAAAGCCTACAAAGTTTGGGTATCTTTTTCAATATTATACTATACATTAAAAATTTTTGACCGCTACCTA
This sequence comes from Bombyx mandarina, assembly GCF_003987935.1. The sequence goes on along the minus strand of NW_021011477.1, from coordinate 7,407,369 downwards.
CTTCAACCACAATAAAAAAGTCTCGGACATCATTTACACTGTACAATGTAAATTACACTTTCCAGGCTTTCCTGGCGAGTGAAAGGTCAGAGTGACCTCCGCAGGTGGGACCAGGGTCGCATTGGTTATGCGCCGACGGGTGCGCCGTCTGCTCGGCTTCCGGTGCGTCTCTGTGCACCTTCCATCGCGGTCTAATTAAAATTTACCGAAGCCTCTCTCCGTTTTAACATCACTTTCAGTATTTTAATTTACATTAAGCTAAATCTCAAATCATGTAGTTTTTCGAGTCGTTTCAAAATTATTTTGTTATCTCTTATTTGCTATGCCTACACATCCACCGTACCTACCGTAGTTAAAACTGGTCATAGTTAAGATTGCAGTGCCAGTTTGGTATTTAAATATGCGTATTTATTTCTGTGTTTCAGCAATGCTTGGTGCGATGTGAAGATATTCACTAAAGATTACAGATGCGATTTATGTAATTGAAATTCACATTGGACTAAAATTGTGGAATTTGAAATCATTAATTGTGTACTTTTCCTAGAAAATATATTCATCAACTGCACTTGGTCTTCAAGCTTGATCTCCAAATTTTAAAACCATTGTATTAGTCATGCTACAGGCAGATCGAGATTCATGTTTAGATCATAATTTTCAATTAAATCGATGATTACATCTCTGAAAAACAAAAACACAGTTACAATACGGTGACTAAATTCATTCCTCGAAATAATTTGTCTTGTAAAAAAGTCGAGTTGTTCCCTTTTATAAAGGTCTGATAATTAAATAAACGCTCGTGTGTCGTATTCGAACCGAAATGATATAAAAATCATTGTTTACGATCGACGACGGCATTGGATTCAATTTGGGATACGTATCCGATATTGAACATCATCCAGACTGCATTCTGCGGCTATCGACCTAATCAATTCGCTTTTTATTTGGGTGTCGAAAAAACATCGCATCAACGGTAGTACGTTCAATCGGCCAATGTCACAACATTCCTCGAGTATTCGTGAATTATTTTTGTCAATATACAGTGAAGTTTTAGTCAAATGCTGAGATGTTTTTCATTGTAGTTTATTTTATTTGATTACCATTGATTTACTTTTACATACTTTTAATGTTGACCAATTGACCAACTATTGCTGTATTGTTTTTTATTTGACGCAAAGAATATCGATTACTTACATTTGTTGGAATAAGTTTCAAGTAAATAATTATTTAATATGTACTTAGTGCTTTTAAAACTTTATTTCGCTCATTCTATGGAAAAAATATAGTAGGTATGTCTGGGATTAAAATCAGTTAAAGTAGTTGGTGTGTGTTTTTTTGTTGAATGTTGCAGTTGGCGTGATCGCATGCCACCATCGAAAGCCAGCCAAAGTTTCCGGTGCCCATAATGACAAGGTTGCGCTATGAAAGTGCAGAGTATTCAAAACTAGTGGCTGTCAAATATCGTCACAAAAAAAAACTGAACAAGATAATAAGAAAAAAGGAATTCTTTAAGTTTTCGTTCTAGCACGTAAGGTTTTTTGTTCCTTTGAAAAAGTGCACATTATTGTAACACACAGTCATAATCACATACATATTTCTGTAATAAACGATTTTGTATTTCACTTTAACTTGGTCATAGGAGGCAGCGTATTCAGTAAATTTAAGTCATCATCATCAGCCTGCGGCAGTCCACTGCTCGACATAGGACCTCCCCAAAGCTGAACCCGATCTGCGGTTCTACGCTTTCAGTTACTGCCAGCCGCCTTGGAGGAGGGCGTCCTACGCAACGTTTGCCGTTTCGCGGTCTTCACTCCAGAACACGTCTACCCCAACGGTTATCGGTTCTGCGACATATGTGACCAGCCCACTGCCACTTCAGCTTACTTACTCTGCGAGCTATATCGATCACCTTGGTTTTTGCCCGAATTACTTCATTATGTATTCGATCTCGCAATGACAAACCAAGCATAGCTCGCTCCATTACTCGCTGAGTAACTTTTAGTTGGTGGACTATTCGCATGGTCAGCGTCCACGTTTCGGCTCCGTAAGTAAGCACGGGCAGGACGCACTGATTATAAACCTTTGTCTTCAGACATTGTGGTATGGGCGACGAAAAGACCTGACGAAGTTTCCCGAACGCTGCCCAGCCCAACTTTTTTTTATTGCTTAGATGGGTAGACGAGCTCACAACCCACCTGTTGTTAAGTGGTTACTGGAGCCCATAGTCATCTACAACGTAAATGCGCTACCCACCCTGAGATATAAGTTCTAAGGTCTCAGTATAGTTACAACGGCTGCCCCACCCTTCAAACCGAAACGTATTACTGCTTCACGGCAGAAATCCACCCCGCCTGGTGGTGGTACCTACCCGCGCGGACTCAAAAGAGGTCCTACCACCAGTAATTACGCAAATTATAATTTTGCGGGTTTGATTTTTATTACACGATGTTATTCCGATGGCTGTGTACCATTTCTTGTAGGTCCTGCAGCAATCCCGCCATCATGACGATATCATCGGCAAAGCGAAGATGTTAGATGTAAAATTTAAGTACCTACATATAAAATATACATTTTATTCATTAAGATCTACGTGGTTGAAGCAAATTACCCGTTCATCCTTAAACATAATTAAAACTAGTTAGTGGAGAAAATTGGAGAAACTTTGAAAGCCACTGGTCCGGCTAGAGGCAAGGCGACAAACACGCGTTTAAACGGTAGCCCGTCATTTGATTTCCAACCTCAAGTTAATTAAGCCTATTCGAGTAAGTTATTGCTGTAAGGAATTGTCGGTGACTGATAATAAACACAGAACGACTTGTGTATAAATGCATAGCATTTATTTGTTACATTACAGTAAAATGCATAATAACAGGCTCTATACGGGGAAAAGTAGGTATTAAACCTATAAAATTCTAAGTCAAAAATGAAATTTATTACTTAATTTATTGTTGAAGAAAACAGGAAAGCTCTTCCACCGAGTGGAGGTAGCTTTGAAGCATTGGTATAATATGTTTTTTACTAAAATTTCTTTAAAAATGTGGCATTTACGATTCAATGTAATAAAATCATAGCTATCATGCTCTTAAAAAGAAGAAATACTTTTGCATTATTCTACTAAACTAGGCCATTGAAAAAATGTAACTAAATTTAAAAGAGCGGTTCGTGGTTATATGGAATTCTCTAATTGTTAATGTAAAACTCCCAACTCAAACAAACGGCCATACCTCAAGATACGGTCGGTACGTTTTGTGTGTAAATAAAGAAACATAAATGTTAATAAATGTTTTTTTACGAAAATTAGACGGTAGTTAGCACAATATTCAATAGCTGACGGATAACATTTTAGACGTCTGCATGATATTATGGCTTCCATGAGCGACTATAACAATTAATCATCAGGCCGTATGCCTATCGGTCTACAATAAGAACAGATAAAAAAATTGGGGTGACTACAACCACGTTGGGGTCCACTTAAGTCGTCCGTGACCATGAAAACTGATAAGTATTCGAAATGTCAGAAATAATAAAATGAAAAGAATTATCGAGTAATTAAGCCATAAAAGTAGTCTAATTATAAGAATTAATTCCAGTTGAAAACATATCTGAAATTTCTTGAGATTGTTAACGAGATTGGCACACATTAAATTGTGATTAAATATGTAGGTATTTTTATACTTGCGTTCATCCATTTTCTGCCGTGAAGCAGTAATGCGTTTCGGTTTGAAGGGTGAGGCAGCCGTTGTAATTATACTTGAGACCTTAGAACTTATATTTCACGGTGGGTGACGCATTTACGTCGTAGATGTCTATGGGCTCCAGTAACCACTTTTTTTTTTATTGCCGTATAGGCAGACGAGCATACGGCCCACCTGATGGTGAGTGGACGTCGCTCATGGACGTCAGCAATGCCAGGGGCAGAGCCAAGCCGCTGCCTACCACACTTAACACCAGGTGGGCTGTGAGCTCGTCCACCCATCTATGCAATAAAAAAAGCCGATTATTTATTAGTTGAGGCTATGTTTACACAGTATTGCGTATAATCAAAACTCCAACGTTATCCAATAAATGCTTTAAGCGTTCTTAGTAGATTGTAGTTATTCAATCTGCATCAATAAAATACAATTGCTTAAACTCTATAGAAGTAGGCCGTTTCCGAAGTCGTGAGGCCTACCATTACATAGATGGAAGATAATGTTCGTGTAATAAAGTAAATATATGTCGTTTTACTGATTAGATATCTTTAGTCCGCAATTTAAAGCACTTTTTTTGTAATTTAAGGCAAAAATTATGACATATAGCGTGCATTGCAAGGTATGTATAATATATTACTAAAATACAATTTTTCGAACTTTGCTTAGGCTCATGGTGTCAACATTATCATCTGTCTTCGTAGCGATCTCAATGTTACTCTGTAGTAAGATGTCAATTATATGTTTACACAATTTCTGCCAGTTGTAAAACACGATTTGAAATTCCTTTCCGAGTAGTGACTGCGGGTCAAGTAATTATTTACTCACGTATTAACCGCAGATGACGACGTACCATCGAATTCAATATGTTTCCATTTTTAAAGTAGTCTTTAAAGTTTTATGAGCTAAGAGGTTGATTAAATAGTTTTAGTGGCGGCAGGACGTGTTGCAAAAGACATTTGAGGTTCCAATCTTATGTCATATTTTATGTCTATGGATTCTGCGTTACGCGCTCTTTTGATCATCTTAACTAGAAATGAAATCTCATAGTTTTGTGTTTTCAATTTTAATGAAATATGAATACCGGTTACTCATATATCTATATACATAAAAGTGAATTGCTGTTCGTTAGTCTCGCTAAAACTCGAGAACGGCTGGACCGATTTGGCTAATTTTGGTCTTGAATTATTTGTGGAAGTCCAGAGAAGGTTTAAAAGGTAGATAAATATGAAAACGCTCGGATTTAAATAAAAATAACAATTTTGTTGTTCCTTTGATGTGTTCCCCGTCGGACGGATTCCTTTTGTTTGTTTTAAATTTGTTTTATACAAAAGTTAGAGGCACTACGAAGTCTGCCGGGTCAGCTAGTAAAGAATAATAAAGTAACTACAATAAACTATCAGCGATTCTGCTTAAGATGATAAATATTTTATTGTGCTTATTTACCGTAATCTGCGAGGATATTTTATTTTACATATCGCCGTCTCTTTTTTCATATTATACTGAGGCTTATACTTATACGGCTTATATTGAGCGTTCTTACCTCATCATCATTATCCTGCCCTTCTCCCAGTCACCTGGGGTCGGCGCAACATGTTTTCTCCTTCCATACTCTTCTCTCATATACCATTTCTTCGCTCACTCCCCTCTTACCCATATCGTCTTTCACACAATCCATCCATTTCTTCTTAGGTCTACCTCTTCCTCTATATCCTTCCACATTCATAGTTAACACTCTCTTACCAACCTCATTTTCATTTCGTCTCTTCACATGTCCATACCATCCCAAACGCGCACTCCTCAGCTTTTCTGTCACAGGTGCCACTTTCAGACTTCCTCTAACTACTGAACTGAGCGTTATTACCTATTAACCGTTAACTCAGTACTGATGTGAAATTTATAATTCCAAACGTTTCATTACCATGAATCGTTCCATCGAACCACAATCGAACGTAAAACATTTACTGTGAGTTTTATTTTAGTTAAATTATAGAGTGGCGCATAGACGAGTCGCAACCGTCCGAGGCGGAACGACCCAGCATTTTCCGCTACCAAGGAACGCAAGAGAAAAACGCAATGCGTGTCATTTAGTCGATCCCACGAGAGATTAGATTAATTGTTGCCTTATGCAGTACGCTTAATGCTGTGTTTCCTCAATTGACAGGTCTGATTGTCGACTTGTTCTTCTGGGGTGTGTTCGAGTTTTAATAATAGAGTCAAGTCGTAAAATAGGCAGCGTTTGAGTTGATGTCTCGTTTTCTTGAGTGGGAAAATTATGCAAATCATTTCTTGGGCAAATTGTTTCCTCGGAGTCGACTTGGAATAAGCAATAATATTGTACAGAACTGACAGACTTGTTTAGAAATATATTTTATGAAACATGATGTGGCGGTAGCCATCATACAACGCAAGATATTTGCAAATGTCGCTTACGACATTTTCAAGATAAGCTTGCATATATACAAGTTCCGAACAACAACATTTGGACCGTCGGTCTACTGAGCAATATCACCAGCTCGGTGGAAGATATTCCCTTCGTCGTTTAAGACCTCTACAATGATATCCATCAATGGATGCATGTTTATTTCTTCTTTACCAATCTCTGCTCCTCTTTGCCCCTAAGTACAAGTATTGCAGGGTTACCACCATCTTACTAATTTCTGTAGATTCGTGGATTCCAGTCTGAAGCATAGTATGACCACATTACCTTTCAAACTTCTACATATTATGTCTCAAGGTAAACGACGGCATTGAATATCTTCTGGCTGTGGACTCCGGTAACGACATAAAAAGAGACGGAGATAATAAAATGTATTGTAATAAAAACAAAATGTATTGTAATAAAAATAAAATGTATGTATTATAATAAAAATTAAAATTCCTCTCATTCCATAATTCCACATTAACTTGAATTTATTCTACGAATCCATCCATTTTTATTCGCATTTGCATTTGTTATATAGTTCGCATTAACTTCAGAGATGGATTGTTACACGATAACCCTTAGGAACTTCTATACGCTTAAGGCAATTTATGCAAATCTCTTAGATAAAACAAAACGAGCTATTAAATAGCGAAACCATCTGATACAGTTAATAATATAGTAGGAAGCTTGGAAAAAAGTAATTACACACGAAATAATTATTAAAGAACATTTCAGTTCTCAATTTTTATTTTAATACAATTACTGTACACATCACATCAAGAGACAAATAATTATTTACATTTAAAGGAAAATAATAATGTATCCTAATTAATTAACACATTGTTTTTCTTCCGCGAAGACCACAATAATAATTATTATTATTATATGTATTTTCATTACCATCTTTCGACTTTGCTACAAATTTTTTATTTTTTATTGCTTAGATGAGTGGAAGAGCTCACAGCCCACCTGGTGCTAAGTGGTTACTGGAGCCCATAGACATTTACAACGTAAATGCGCGATCCACCTTGAGATATAAGTTCTAAGGTCTCAGTATAGTTACAACGGCTGCCCCACCCTTGAAGGCGAAAAGCATTACTGTTTCACGGTAGAAATAGGCGGGGTGGTGGTACCTACCCGTGCGGACTCACATGAGGTCCTACCACCAGTAAGAATATTAATATACAACATTTCTTCATGATATAACAATTCATTCTGATTCCTCGGCATTGTCTTGACTGAAAGCTTTGGCGGGCGGTTGTAGCATTTTCGTTCGTGTTGCCAGTCTCAAAGTGGCCGGACCGAGGGTATTTTTGGTAGTTCTGGTGGGTACAAGGGGCGGCACGTTTGAAGCTCCGGGTGTACCAAGCCCTGCCTTACCTTCGTTACTAATCAGAGGTACCTGGAACAAAGATTTTCGGAAATATCATTAATGTATAATCTATATCTATTTATATATATAAAAATGAATTGCGGTTCGTTAGTCTCGCTAAAACTCGAGAACGGCTCGAACGATTTGGCTAATTTTGGTCTTGAATTATTTGTGGAAGTCCAGAGAAGGTTTAAAGGGTAAATAAATATGAAAATGCTCGGAATAAAATAAAAATAACCATTTTGTTTTCCCTCTGATGTGTCCCCCGTCGGGCGGATTCCTTTAGTTTGTTTTATATTTATTTTATACAAAAGTTTAGGTCTTTTATTTATCGATTGAGGCACTACGAAGTCTGCCGGGTCAGCTAGTGTATAATACAAAATATTTAAAACATTTTCCATAAAAAAGTCTTAAATTTAAATAAACCATTGCCAGTACTCATATATCAATTGAACCTTATTAATATTCCAAAAAAAAGTACATATTTGATAAATTTGTATTATAGTTAATTTTCAACAATGAAAATCGTAGCATTAAGACAATACTCGTACGCCTTCTGCGTAATTAGATGAAGATAAGTAATTGAACGTTGAAACATAAAAACAACGAACTAGTCTAATTTAGATCCTTAATCCATATGTCAAATTAACATAACCACTATTCTGCGTTAAAATGTAAATAATTACAGTTAATTTAGTACTCGTTTATTCTGTGGGATAATTTACTTAATGCTAAGTTATGTTTTGATGTTCGCTGTTACTTTATAATCATTTGGCGATTATGGAGATTTCATATTAATCTTTTTTTTCTTTTTTAGGACACATATTATTATATGTACATATGTTTGCGGCTAATAACAAAAGTTTGTCTGTCTTTGTATTTAGTTGAAAACGTTTTCGTTTGATTTTATTAATCTTGTAAAAAGTTGAAAAGCTTTAGCTGGCAGTGAGGTTTCAATGAAACGCCAAGAGAACCAAAGTCCTTAGACTTAAGATTTTAAAACAGCCTATAATAGAAAAGATAAAATATTTGCTCAGAATTATTTAAATCTAATTAAATTAAATTTGTTTGATAATATTTTATTAGATAAAATAATCGATAAGATTAGGTTAAGTTAAAATTCGAATGAAATAAAATCCGATTTCGTTGTCGTTGGGTTGCTACCTGAATTGACATTACGTGTGAAAAAAAAAAACAATTTGCCATTGTACCTATACGATTCGAAGATATATATGTTTATTAAAATAGATAGGTATTTTTTGTAATGAACACATTATTGTGGGAATCGGGCGTTATTGTGCATCCACACAATACGGTGGATTGCATAAATTAAGTTCTATTTTCTTTCAAATTAAACTTGATTCAATTCGCCAACTACACGAATATTTTTGGATTGGATTTCGATTGATTTGGATTTTGATTTTTGTTTTGGAAACACTTTCATATATCGGTGCAGCTGTGTCGCTAACATATTTAATACTGATATTTTCAAGCACTAGCCAAATCATCACACAATATCCTATCCCTAAAGACTTTTTATTTATTTAACTGATGGTTGAACTAGCTGACGACTCACCTGGCGTATAGTACTTTTTTTTTTTTATTGCCTTTGTAGGCAGACGAGCATACGGCCCACCTGATGGTGAGTGGTTACCGTCGCCCATGGACTTCAACAATGCCAAGGGCAGAGCCAAGCCGCTGCCTACCGCTACCAAGCCACTGCCTACCGCTCCAAGCCGCTGCCTACCGCTCCAAGCCGCTGCCTACCGCTATCCAAGCTGCTGCCTACCGCTAATAATAATAGTAATAAGCCCATAGATTTTATAACGTTAATGCGAAAGCACATGTCGAAGACTTCATTGTATCGTAGGACAGCTGTCCCACCCTCGAATGAGGAATGGCCTATTTCTGTACTATAAGCTGGATCATGGTACGTACGCGTGTAAACTTACAATACGCCCGACTAACAGAAATTTGCACCATCATAGAGATGGAGATACGTATTGGCGAATGTCTATGCTATTGCGATGCAATAAGTTTACAATCGGACCCTCTCGAAATCTGTTGGTGAAGCAGCTTACAATATAAATATATACAGCTTTCGATATACTGCGGATGAAATTTTAATTTTAAACAAACTTTAAGTACATCTTACGTCAAACAACTCGGGTGTGAAAGAAGTCCAAAGGATTGTGATTTTTAGTGATATTTACTCGATGATATTCCAGTCCGCTCTTGCAGTTTTAAACGCGATTTCTCTTGTGGTGTGGAATTGCAAATGAGTTTAGAGGTTAGGCGGTATTAAGTAGTACTGAAGTATATAGGCATTATAATGTAACTTCCACCGCTAAATGAAACTATCTGGAGCGAACAATTACTTTGCTGTCAAGTAATCCATTACTTTTCTTGATAGTATGGCGTAGTGTAGCCATCATACAATACAAGATAATTGACAGATGCCTGAATCTCGCTTACGACATTTTCAAGAGAAGATTGCATATATAAAAGTTCCGAACAACAACTTTTGGACCGTCGGTCTACCGAGCAATATCATCCGCTCGGGGGAAGATCTTCCTTTCGTCGTTATACCTACAATAGTTTTAAGTTTATGTTTAAGGTTCTACGGCCCCGAAGTAGGGTAGAGGGCTTCAACAGTATTTCGCCATCGCAACCGGTCTTGAGCCTCACGCTTTAATTCGAACCAGTTAGCCCTGGGTCTGCTTGGGACGGTCTACTTTCCGCTAGCCCTGAGGGGTCCATCTAGCATGGTATTCTCTCGGGCTATTTATTAATCAAATGTGAACGTCCCCCACCTTCAACTATCAGTACTACCCATCAACCTTCCTTATGTATAGTATTCTCGATTAGTTTTCCTACCTAACTTTCACTTTTCGTTCTAAATCTATTTTTAATAGTGGCAGAAGTGGCATGTTAGGCGTTCGCGCTGCTTAGTATTATAGACTTACTATTACATAGATAGCGGGACGCAAGAGAACGGTGTGACGGGTAGTCTGGTCCAATTGATCAACCGTGCTTAAATGACGAGCGCACTTTGAGTACGTCTGCTCATCTGTACTAATAAATAAAATCCATAAAAAATTATATTCATTCGATGTCATTCTATGCCATGTGCACGTAATAAAAATTCACCTACTGCCACATAATTTTGCAACTTGTAAAACTGGCGAGTTAAGTGCATTCGAGATTCGTTATCGTGATTGTAAATGTGACTTTGGTACCGAGTAAACAAGCGGAGATAGCGGCGCGATAGATGTTAATGTCGTCTTTTTAACTACGTTCGTGTACACAGAATTATAATGTACCTACTCCCGACGGTATGACGGCCATTAAATAAATATAAAGTGTCATATAAACGTCAACACTGATATTAAACTGTTTAGCGTTTTTGAAATATAGGTAACAAAATTGAGCACATCTATNTTTGGTACCGAGTAAACAAGCGGAGATAGCGGCGCGATAGATGTTAATGTCGTCTTTTTAACTACGTTCGTGTACACAGAATTATAATGTACCTACTCCCGACGGTATGACGGCCATTAAATAAATATAAAGTGTCATATAAACGTCAACACTGATATTAAACTGTTTAGCGTTTTTGAAATATAGGTAACAAAATTGAGCACATCTATATTAATATATATCTAAATGGCAAAATATTCATAATTTCTGAACGTTGTCTGAAATATGTCACTTTAGCCGATACTATCGATCATTAGAACACACTCGTTTATTGTTAGGTAGCTTCATATTAACTTTAGTATTTTTAGTGATTGCTAAATAGTTTCTATTTTGTTTTATACAATTTTTGAATATCGTTAAATTGAAAAGTTTTATTAAAAGTCCCACCAGATGTGTATATCGTAAAAGTATCTTCTTGTTTATTTTTCTGTTCGGACCAAGGGCAGACAAGTTTAAGGTCAACTTGGTGTTTACCGGATAACGAGGGCCGTGGAGATAAGATGTGGACGCCATCGTTCACCTTTAGACAAGAGGTTGAAGTGTCGTTAGCAATTTGAATAAAGGCAATCTTACCTTTAAAACAGAACCAGATTGGTAGCAAAATATACGCGATAATCTTGCTTTAACTGTCACCGTTTCATATTCAGTAGGTTGATTTTTTTAAATGCTTCATAAAAATGCAGAGCGCAACCAAGATATTTATTAAATCTTAAACGAATTTATATCGTAAAATTCTAAGGTGAATTAAGGCGATAATTATAAGACTTGTCGTGTGTAGCTATACTTTGCTAAAAGCAACATTATATTTAAGTACTAGCTAACCCGGCAGACTTCGTAGTGCCTCAATCGATAAATAAATTGTATACAATAAACTTAAAACAAACAAAAGGAATAGGTCCGACGGGGGACACATCAAAGGAAAAACAAAATTGTCATTTTTATTTAATTCCGAGCATTTTCATATTTATCTACCTTTTAAACCTTCTCTGGACTTCCACAAATAATTCAAGACCAGTGTTAGCTAAATCGGTTCAGCCGTTCTCGAGTTTTAGCGAGACTAACGAACAGCAATTCATTTTTATATATATAGAGATCTTCTTTCGTTTTCGCGAATCATAGACATAATTAAAACTGCTTTTACGGGTTAATCTCGCCTTTTTCTCGACGTTCCGAGCATACTGCGATTTTCGTGGTCACGGACGATTCTACGATTACATTGTTCTTTTTAAATAAATGCGATACTAATACAATTAACGTTGTTTAATTGGCTTCTCTTTAAATATGTTAGAAACCACTCGGCAGTGACAGACAGTTACGACTTGAAGTATTGTTTGCTCGTCTCGGATTGTGTGAATCGTTCGTTCGTGATGTCCAACTTAACTCGACGTATGACGCACAGGCACACAACAAAGCGATGGATTCACAAAATTCTCACACATATTGTATTCTATTTTATCATTCGTTGAAGAAGATAAATGTGTGTATGTGTGACCGTGGTGGATCCCCGTATTAAATTACGCTTTGTACAGTCAGATTTGTTCGCTGATCGAACCTTGATAAGTAAGCCGGAGAGTTCTTATTTTTCAAGATTACAGCGCATTTGAATTTTATAGAATGAAAACTTTGTAATTGTTGTATTCAATAATTTTAGCGAAATAGTGATCAAAGGATTGTTTAAATTAAATCACTTCAGTTTATAGGCCCTCACTTATAACTACCACAATAGGCCTAGTATAAAATTTATATACGTTAGAACAGTAATCTTAAATGCGACTGTTATCACTGTCTCCATGCAGTTTAATCATTCATATTTTACTAAAGGATCGATAATCCTGAACACTAGGATTATCGATCTGAACACTAGGATCCTGAACACTAGGATTATCGATCCTTTAGTAAAATATGAATGATTGAACTGCATGCAGACAGAGCACCAATTTGACATTATAGATAAATCGGCAGACAATGAAATAATTTCTCACGGCGGGAGGCGGTATTTACGGCGTGATGTCTACATGCGCTGGTAACCACTTAATCACTTTAAGTAGGTGGGCCTTGAGCTCACACGAGTGTAAACACACAACTCGTGCGAAAAAACTCAATTTATTTTATACAATTGATGCGTTTCTAATTTTAACATTAACCTGGCTTCCGAAGTAAAACGGTTGACCCGCGAGCGCTTTTTAAACTATTTTTAATTTGGAGAGGTCACCAGAATAATCGACCACCAGAATATCACCAGAATAATTAAGCTAGCTTCATTCTTTCCTATATAAATTTATTTTGTGATAGTATTTGATAAGATTATCACGACAATTTTGAAAAAAACCTACTGTTAAATTTCACATTTATTATTTTTGTACTTTATGATATTAAAAATATAACAGTTTACATGGTCACAGACGATACAGATATGATAGATAGATGAAAAGTAAAAGTATAATGTACTATAATCCATTTCATTGAAGGTATTTTCTTTAATTTTATTTCAATGAAACATGAAACTGATAAAAACACTTCCTCTAAAACTTAGCGCCGATGCTTATTTATAATTATCTACCCGTACACGTTAAATATTGTACCTATTATTAAATGTACTAGGTATTCGAATATTAGCAATCAAGAAATTACAATTAATTTAAAAAAAAACCATGTGCAGTCTTATTTGAAGATTGGGAACGAAAATCATTATTATCTAAAAGATATATTTAATAAAAAAAATATATATATATAATAGAAACATATATATTGTAACTGGTAACATTACTAGTGTCAGGGCGTCTTGTTAACCCGTAAAGGGTAGGTTCCACCACCATACCTACTTCTGACGTGAAGCAGTAACGTCTGAAGAGTTTCGGTCTGAAGAGTGGGGCAGCTGTTATATTGTACAAACTATAACTTAGAACTCATATCTTCAGGTGGGTGGCGGCATTTATGTCGTTGATATCTATGAGCTCCGGTGACTACTTAACATTAGGTGGTCCGAGCAATTGTTCAGCAATTATTGTTTACTAGCTGACCCGGCAGACTTCGTAGTGCATCAATCGATAAATAAAAGACCTAAACTTTTGTATAAAATAAACTTAAAACAAACAAAAGGAATCCGTCCGACGGGGTACACTACAAAGGAAAAACAAAATTGTTATTTTTATATAATTCCGAGCATTTTCATATTCATCTACCCTTTAAACCTTCTCTGGACTTCCACAAATAATTCAAGACCAAAATTAGCCAAATCGGTTCAGCCGTTCTCGAGTTTTAGCGAGACTAACGAACAGCAATTCATTTTTATATATAGTTATTTTTTATTTAGAGTATAAAACAGAACTGTCGGCGTACTGTGCTTACTTGTTCGAATGTCGCTATTGAGACACATCCAGACACGTATATATTAGAAAAAGACAGTGAGAGAAAGAGAAAAATCACATTGTGCCTCGTCCCTGTGCGACAATTTTTACTCGTCGAGTCGTATCGCAAGACGCGATAAAGCACCTCGTTACAAAAACGACATAAATGAATTCATGATACACGTACAATCATAGAATAAAAATTGGATTGTAATTCAATATGGCAGACGACGACAGAAAAAAAAAAGAGCTCAGTGAACCAGTAGACCATAAATGACGGTTAACTACGCAACCAGACAGAGGCACAGACAATGTGTTATTAGCGATTCATTGTCTAGTCGCACGGGTGAATATCCTAGACCGACGGAAGTCCAGATTTCCTGTGCCATACGCGTTAGACTATGACAGGAGTGGAATTCGGATTCAGTTCAGTGGGATGGTAGACGCAGAAAATTAAAATTACGTCACGTATTTTTTTAATTTATTATTTCCTTAGTTTCGGTAACGTTTAGTTTAACTTGACCTTGACTGGCTGCCAGAGCTGTGAAAGCTGTCACCTAGCCTTCAAGTCAATGTAAGCTTTCCACCCATGTGCTTAGTTAACTGAAATTTGAATGGAGTTGGAACAGCTTACCTTCGTCTGCCGCTAGGGGCGCTGTTCCAACTCCATTCAAATTTGAGTTAACTTTAACGCGATCGAGAAGTTCAAAAACTTGCACTAAGCACACAGGCATTCATTTAAATTCGCGATTTCAATTACCAAAAGACTATGTGTAATGTATAGAAATAAATGGATTGTCTTGCCTTGATTGCCGAAGTCTATACGTAGCTCTAAGTTCGTAACTGTTTTTTTACACCCATGGTGATGCGAGGGGCTAACGGCTTGGATCAAAACAACTCCATGTTTGGTTTTATCAATGCCACCCAGAATACGCTGTAATGAATTTAAGTCACGTTCTTATCTAGACGTCTATTCGAATTCAAGACGAACTTTTTTCTATCATTCCATTGTAACACAACACTGTTTTCGAAAGCGGTTGTGGCGTATTGAAAAATAACAAAATTATAACAATACCTACTTATCTATATACTACCCACGTATTTATCTTGAAGTGTTAAACATAATAATTGGCTGATGAAATGATATTCAGATATGAGTTAAAATTACTTTTTACGTTTTTATCTCGTGTTTTCATTGTCATTATACAAGTCAGTTGTGCGTGAACACGAAAACCGTAAATAATTTTAAAAGATCGGGAATAATAAAAATGGTAAAAGTAGTATTAATTATGTTTATGACTCGCAAAACCAGACCAAGTTGAGTTCACATTAATTTCTTTTTAATAACTTTAATTTTTTTACGAATTCCCTCCTTATAATTTGCTGAGGTGGGGGTGTGGAGAGTGCTTTATTGAATTTTGGAAGCGCATATCTCACTAACATCTCAATAAAATTAAATTTTAAATATTTTTAGTGCTACGTATTCTAAACAGAAACTTTTTTTTATTTCTTTATTGCTTAGATGGGTGGACGAGCTCACAGCCCACCTGGTGTTAAGTGGTTACTGGAGCCCATGGACATCTACACTGTAATCAACTGTTTTTTGTATCCCAATAGTCTAAGAGTAAAATATATGCGATATATGGGCACGGAGACATTATGTCATTTGTCTACGAAACATAAGAATGAAATTGAATTTCATTTAAGTTGAAACGAATTTAATTTTGATAGCCATCGTGGCCTAAAGGATAAGACGTCCGGTGCATTCGTATGTAGCGATGCACCGGTGTTCGAATCCCGCTGGCGGGTACCAATTTTTCTAATGAAATACGTACTCAACAAATGTTCACGATTGACTTCCACGGTGAAGGAATAACATCGTGTAATAAAAAATCAAACCCGCAAAATTATATTTTGCGTAATCACTGGTGGTAGGACCTCTTGGGAGTCCGCACGGGTAGGTACCACCACCCCGCCTATTTCTGCCGTGAAGCAGTAATGCGTTTCGGTTCGAAGGGCGGGGTAGCCGTTGTAACTATGTATATTGAAACCTTAGAACTTATATCTCAAGGCGGGTGGCGCATTTACGTTGTAAATGTCTATGGGCTCCAGTAACCACTTAACATCAGGTGGGCTGTGAGCTCGTCCATCCATCTAAGCAATTAAAAAAAAATTGGACAAACAATTAATTAATTGATAGATATATATTTATTTTCTTCTCAATGATTGCCTGAACGAGGTCGCTTCTAACGATTATTGCATAAATTACATTTGATGAATTTTTATTTTAAAATAAAGCCTACTTACACAAAAGCCCTATCCGGATACTTGGCAAGATTACCTTTAAAACGTCACTTTTGAATTTTGAATTTGAATTTTGCTCAATGTAACATGATAACTTGTCTGGATCGAAGTCGTCCCGTGCCTACTCATCCGTGTTGATCCCACGCGCTACAATGTTGCATTGCACGCCATAAATGGTCATAAGTATCACAAAAACTTTTAAATGAACAAAAAAAATGCTTTATTGCCTGCCTTGTAATTAATTTTTTTTATTAACTTCGTTCAATAGGAAAAGGAAGCCGCCTGACTACGTCGGCAATTTGGCGTTACTGCTTGACCTCCCCGGTCGGAGACCTAGAGGTAGACCCAAGACAAGGTGGAGGGACGTAGTGCTGAAGGACAAGAGAGAATGCAATGTTGCTGCAAAATAGCTGGGAAGAGAGAGAGAGAGGGAGTTCAATAGGAAAACTCCAATAGTAAATAGAATAAGGAGTCTATTTACTATTAGAGTTTTCCTAGGAGGAAGGCCTCCTTTACATGCTTTTCGAATTTTATCATTGATATCAGTAATAAATTTATTTTGGAAATTGAAGCTAGAATTTGAAAGGTGATCAGTGTAATCCGAGGCCCGTGCCTGGGGGCGCGACTCATGTGCATTCATCCGAGTTAATCCCACGCTTGACAATGTTGCACGCGGCTGAGAAACTCGGATAGCTACAACCTACTTCCTTTCAAAATTAACTGGACATTATGCTCAGTGAATGCGCGCATAGATTATTACAAAATACAGGATGCAAGTAAAAGGTGTTGCAGTGTTTATATGGACCAGTTAGATCACTTTATAAACTTAGAGTTTGTACTTGTACAGACATATTTCGTTAGCATTTATAAAAAGGAAATTACAAGCTAACCTGCTGAGTCTTATTAGTCCGGTCTGTAATCTATATATTAATACGTGAAGCAAAAACTTTGTATCCCTTTGTACGAAAATTGCGCGGACGGAGGAGTATGAAATTTTCCACACTTATAGAGAATATAGAGAAGAAGAAGAAGTGCACAATGCTATTTTTTTTTAAATAATACATAAAAGATACATTAAATCAATAAAGAAAACACTACACACACTACATATCATGTATTTGACGCACACACGCATGCATACTATTTATTGTCAAACTTTTGTTCTTGACATCTGTTGTTAAATTGAGAATGATTAAAATTTTTTTTATTTTTGTGTAGTTTTGGTGAAATTTGTTATTATAGAAGTATAAAATACAATCATAATAATGTACAAAATTACAATTTCAATTAATTATAGTCGAATTTCGACTACTGCGGGATCTCTAGTTCTATGAAATTCATCAGTCTACAGTAACCACGAAAACTGTAAAGTATGTGAATCGTAGAATATAATAAATTCGAAATTAAACTAGTTTTATGTCTATCTTTCCCGAAATGCAATGAAAACTGTAGGAAATTGATTAATTTTTAAATTCTGAGACTGTAATGTTCAAATTAAGACAAATAGCTCAGTCGTTCGTATGGTGCCTTAGTATAAATATTTTTCATTGCAAATTTTAAATTTAGACAACAAACAATTTATTTAGCAAACAAACTAAATATTTTAAAATATTACTAACTATAAATACTCAAATGTTTTCGAGGTTGACGTCACATCAAATGATCACTACCGATATTTTTAAAGAATTATTCAAGATATGATATTTTTTGAACCGTCATGAGAATCATTCGAAGAGTATACTGTTTCTGAGAAATGTGAAATCATACGAAGTCAACAATTCTATTTAATATTGTAAAAATAATTTTGACACATATCTTTTATATGATTCAGTTTGGTCCGAAGAGTCAGTTCTGACTCCGTTGAATAGAGATAATATACTCATATTTTAAAACAACAAACTTAATATGGGCATTAAGGACAATTACATTTTTGATGCTCCAACAAAGAACGTCGTAGATGATTTTCCTTTTAATCATTCGGAGATCCCAGTTTAGAATTCAATACATAGAGTACATAGGAGTACGTTTCCTAGAAGATTACTATCAATTTCTATTTGCGGCTGCCTCATGTCCCGATTTATCGACCCATTGATCATGTTTTGCCGACTTACATTAAATTTAAGCAATTAGATCAATTTTAAATCGGTCCCTGTATATTATATTCGTTGGCTGTTTAATGATTTAACAAACGTTTTTTTTATTTCTTGTTTAGGTGGGTGGACGAGCCCACACCCCACCTGGTGTTAAGTGGTTACTGGAGCCCACAGACATTTACAACGTAAATGCGCCACCCACCTTGAGATATAAGTTCTAAGGTCTTAGTGTATGCAGGTACAACGGCCCCACCCTTCAAACCGAAACGCATTACTGCTTCACGGCAGAAATAGGCAGGGTGGTGGTACCTACCCGTGCGGACTCACAAGAGGTTCTACCACCAGTAATTACGCAAATTATAATTATGCGGGTTTGATTTTGATTCCACGATGTGATGGTTTAGTTACATGTTACATTACTGATTCGAAATAAACGTTTGCGTGAAGTTGCAGTTACCATTTCCACTGCCCTAGCAGCAGGCCTGTTGCAGGCGACGTTAAATGCACGAGCGCGCGGGCGTAACGGTTCAACTGATGCATTTAGATAGCTCCCCTTCAATATTCTGACGCATCACAAAGCCGACATGTTGCATTCAATAAGTAAACGGATAAACTTGCTGCCTACTGGGTAGCATTTGTATTGGTACACTAATTTATCACAGAACAGCATATTTATATTATAATTGAGATTCCGATTCGTTGGGTGGCGCTATAGTAATAAGTAAGTATTTTACACCAGGCGAGGCATGTGCTCATCTAGAGATTGTGACAGTGAATTCGTTTCGTTTTTTCATTTTTCGTGTTCCCAAATTTGACTAGCCTTAGACCAAAAAGACGGTATGGAAAATTAAGTATTTCATCAACGTCTTGTAGCCTCCCTTACAATATTGATTAAAAATACTTTCAAATTATTATTTTCTATTTATTAGTTTTCGATATGTTGTTCTAAAAATTACACAAATTAAATATTAATTATGAAATCAATATTAACAGCTTACACTGTATGTTTTTTTTCTGGAGTTTTATATTTTCAATACTGTGATTGTCAGGCGACGAAAGCTTGCAATTTCCCCTCCTGGCTGAGCCTTTGCTCGCCCACCTGCCCTGGTAAAACTGGAAAGGCCTCCGGGCCACCAGTAACTTATCAAACATA
This sequence comes from Bombyx mandarina, assembly GCF_003987935.1. The sequence goes on along the minus strand of NW_021011477.1, from coordinate 7,387,509 downwards.
AAAAAGCTTGCAATTTGACAATATTCCATTTTCGAATGCGCAAGTATGTAACTCAAATAGCCTTTTTTATTCGACCTTTGCCACTGCGCCATATATTAGTTTGATAGTTACTTTGTAAACTAGAATAATATGACTAAAACTACTAACTAACTATAAAGCACTTTGTCTTATCGTATCATGACTTTTTGTGGCTAAATATATTCCGAAATCGCATAATAACTTGACGTGACTAACAAGACGAACGCAAGTTACAATCCTGTCGATGACATATTTAATTACATATTTTTTGTTCTTTAGCAACAACAAACAGAAGTAATAATATATCGGTTACATCCAGTTTTTATGTCAGGAGACATATATGTGCATGGTCCGTAGAAAACAATTAGCCTTTTTACGGTATGCCGTATTTATTCCCTGCTGCGACATAACTCGATGCGGTCTCTTCAAATGCAATTTATTTTAAGACCGGATTATCAAAGAAGTAATCTAAGCGTCGACCGGGTTTGTCCTTATTATTATACAAAAAAAAAACAATTTTTAAATTTCATTTTTTTTTTTTTCTTAGATGGGTGGACGAGCTCACAGCCCACCTGGTGTTAAGTGGTTACTGCAGCCCATAGACATCTACAACCTAAATGCACCACCCACCTCGAAATATAAGTTCTAAGGTCTCAGTATAGTTACAACGGCTACCCCACCCTTCGAACCGAAACGCATTGCTGCTTGACGGCGGAAATAGGCGGGGGGTGGTACCTACCCGTGCGGACTCCCAAGAGGTTCTACCACCAGTGATTACGCAAATTATAATTTTGCGGTTTGCGGGTTGAAATTGAAAAATAATTCGGTAATTAATGAACGATAGTTGAGGAACACGGTAAGTTCCAGCTTGGCTACGCTCCTGGCACTGCTGAAGTCCACGAGTGACGGTAAAGCATCAGGTTAGTCGAAAGGATATAAAACATTTTTACTTTAAATTAAAATTAATCATTTTTTCCGTTACGTTAGCTTAGCGTTCTAAATGAATCTTACGGGTTGGTCCAGTACTTAAATCGGTTCCCAAGTTTTTTTTAAATATATTAAACACTACAATTTAATATTTATTATATCCATGTAATTTAAAGGAGCTTTCATGGCCAGATACTTGTTCAATAGTTTAGTAATAACATACATATGTTCAGAGGCATAGGGTCCGATTTCATTTTTGCAATGATCGCGCTTAAATAAAATTCGTGTATAGTTTTTTGAGGTCTGACAAAACAGTATTGAAGATATCTTAAAGAGACAGAAAAACTTTTTTCAAGGAAACTTTTAATGAAGACACTCAGAATGTGTAATCATAATTGAATCCATATACACTTTGTCTGTAATGCATTGAAGAGTTTCCTTCCACGTCAGAACCCAGCCTTGAGTGCAGCAACCAAACTTGACAATTGAACTTCAGAACCTCGTATATAATACATACATCTATTCTATCTACACTTTCCATTTTCGCTGTGCGATCCCAGATCCGATACATATTTTCTGATGGAGCTATACTATGGATTTCTAGGGTTCAAAGTTTTGCAGTTATATAGTGCTACAACGAATACGGATCTTTGTTTGCAGCGGGCTGAAAAAAAAATCGTGCCAGAGCTACCGTGGATGTTACTGCTGACAATCATTACTACTGCTGACAATTGTTTACATAGTGTTTAGAAACCCTTATTATCCGATTAGAGTTTAAATCTACTGAATTTCTAGTTCAGACAGAAAACGGATATCGATAAATCGAGATTTATATGCATCTTGATTCGTTGTCGTTTGAAGAAAACTTCAATAACTTAATATCAACAGGGGCGTAACCGCATCTGGCTACCCTTATTTTTAGATTTAGGTGACAGATGATTGCATTGCGACGAGTCGCTTCTATTTAAAACTAGCAGCCCGCTCCCGCTTCGCTCGGCTCATAAACAAAAATTTCAAAAAAAAATATTATAATACATAACAACATTAACCCTTATATTTGCGTCAGGTTTCTAAAAATAGAAAATTATAAAGGAAGTTTGAATGATTATTATTATTATTGTAATGAACTTTTATTTTCATTTAAATAATATTTGTTTTTATTAATTTTTTTATTTTATTTTTTCTAATTTTCGTAACATTATTGGAGTTTTAGTAATAATCCCTAATTTTTTTTAAAAATAATATAGCATATGTCACTCGGGGGTAGTGTAGCTTCCAAACAGTGAAAGAATTTTTCAAATCGGTTCAGTAGTTTCGGAGCCTATCAATACAAACAAACAAATCTTTCCTCTTTATAATATTAGTATAGAAGTATAGACTACTACCTTTCACGAGTACGTGCTGAAAAGTTCAAAACGATCACATTCCATCGTCGATAATACGCAATTGGAATTGGAATGATGAACTTAAGGAACGGTGTCGCGAGACGTTTTTAGCAACTTTTAAATGTTATACATCCATTCGTTAATTGAATTAATTGTATCTGTAGTCGTACTTCAATAATTGGACACTGAACATTTTTAATCGAACACCAGCGTAGTTTTTTTAAATTCTTTTATCGCATTATGTATATAGTACTACCACAAATAGCATTGAACGTGAGGCATCGTTGTTTTTTCTTAAAATCAAACGAATAGTATATTATCATCATATCGAAAGGGTAAAAGGCTATTTTTTGTTTAAGCGATATTTAGTTTAATACGCAAGATTTATCCTTATAATTAAAGACGCGTTTTAGTTGGTACTAGCTGACCCGGCAGACTTCGTAGTGCCTCAATCGATAAATAAAAGACCGACGGGGGACACATCAATGAGAAAACAAAATTGTTATTTTTATTTAATTCCGAGCGTTTTCATATTTATCTACCTTTTAAACATTCTCTGGACTTCCACAAATAATTCAAGATTAGCCAAATCGGTCCAGCCGTTCTCGAGTTATAGATTATCATCAATAGTTCGATGTTTTTTATTTAACTTCAATTAAGTTTACTCCATTCAAATAACTCTAGAAGATTGTTTTTCCTTCCAAATTTTAAACTTTAAATGACACTCCTACAAATTTACAAAAATGTCGCTTAAGCCAAGTAACATTTCACCCCTCGATATGATAATATTCTATTCGTTTGATTTAATAAAACAACGTTGCCTCACGTTCAATGCTATTTGTGGTAATACTACATACATAATGCGATAAAGCAAGTAAAAAAAAGTAATCTAAATTAAACTAAATATTAAAAAAGTATCTTGACATAGGTTACTCTTGGCAGGGCAGTCGTGGTCATGTGGAATCCTTGTTTATTATAGCCTTGACAGCTGTTCTCCATAATTCGCGAACTGAGACATGCACTCGTTAATGGGGGTTTTGGTAAGGTTTTTCACTTGATCAGTCCAGCGCATGGGGCTTCCTTCGTCCACGAGGTCTGTTACGCCTACCATTAATAATAGTATATTATTTATAGTTAATATACTATTATTAATAACTAGCTGTACTCGTCCGCTTCGCTGGGCATTTAAAATTAACATTATCATTTCTCACCACCACAAAGATTCTCATTATTAACGCCCCCGCAACTTGTGTAGAGAGTCCAACGCTCATATAAATATCCTATCCATTAAGTACATGTATTTTCTACATGGATACCAAGTTTCAAGTCAATCGGATGCATGGTTCAGTAGTTATAACGGAACATCCGTAAAAACCACTTTAGATTTATATATTAGTATAGATTTAGTGGGTATAAAGTAAGCTTTACGTGATGAGATTAAGCGTTGCTTGACGTACAAACTATAAGATCAACATCGGTATTACTTCACGCGTCGCATGCATTGATGTAAACATTTAACGAGTTCCGACGTCGAAGGAGAATAATGGGGTTTGGCGCGGTTTGCGTGGCGCTTTCACATCTGCATACGAATTGGCTCCGCTGGATTACGAGCTCCGGTTCGCACGCAAATGAACCGAGCGTGCACCCGGTGACGGACATGCAAACGTCTGTGTGCTTAATGCGAGTTTTGGTTAACGTTCTCGATAGCGTAAAAGTTAGTTCATATTTGTGTATGGAAAGGGATCGTTTGCGTACGTTTGCCGCTAGGGGCGCTGTTCCAATCGCATACAAAATTGGCTTAACTTTTACGCTATCGAGAACGTTAAATAACTCGCACTAAGCACACTGAAGACAAATTCATTACGTTCGAGACGGTACAAATAAACGAACGCTTTTATCAGACGTCCGTTGACAATGGCCGCACCACATGCAATTCAGATTGCACTCGACATTGCGCATTGCATTTCGAGGCCATTTAACAAAAAAAAAAAACATATACTATTTGTTGTTTATTACGACAATACTCACGTTTACTTTGCAGGATACAAAGTTTTCGAAAAGTCAAATCAATAAAAAGCTAGATAAGTTTGCATCGATCCGCGTCCGTTTACGCTTTAATATCGTTGTTTTCTCATTTAAAACGTGGTATTTAATCGATAAAGAGAACAGTAAATAATCGATTTAATATGTGACGACCTAGGTTCGATTATTTCAGGCGACGAAAATTGCGGCCTTCGCTCGCTTAAACAGCATGGAACGTGCTAAAAGACCTCACAAATGGACCTCAGTCGAGCGGAATCCGCATTTAAAAAATATAAAATGTGAATGCACTAAAACGGTAATGAGCTCTTGATATGATAATGTTAACGTTTAACGCGTACGACAGGTATAAAGTCGATATAAAGGGCTTCACGCATATAAAGGATTCAAATACTTACTTGCATTCACTTGAAATGTGTACGTACGTATACAACACATGTTACTTTTAGATAAAATTGTATCGTCAGAGAAGCTGTGTCCGCTATTATCAGGGTATGATATTGGTAATTTCATGAAATACAAATGTTAATACTTGAAGAAGTCGTTTGTTATCATGTATTAGTGTGGGTAGACGATTACACTATTTTGCTATTGTATGATGCTCAGAGAACGCTTCTGCATATTCTCTGTTAAATTTATTTGTCACTGATAGGTACCAACGTCCTGCCTATTTCTGTCGCGAATGAGTTTCGGTTTGAAGGGTGACGCCATCGGTATACTATAGAACTGATACTCAGATTTCATATCTCAAGGATCTCAAGGATTTCATATCTCTCATTTTTTACTGGTGGTAGGACCTCTTGTGAGTCCGCGTGGGTAGGTACCACTGCCCTGCCTATTTCTGCCGTGAAGCAGTAATGCGTTTCGGTTTGAAGGGTGGGGCAGCCGTTGTAACTATACTTGAGACCTTAAAACTTATATCTCAAGGTGGGTGGCGCATTTACGTCGTAGATGTCTATGGGCTCCAGTAACCACTTAACACCAGGTGGGCTGTGAGCTCGTCCATCCATCTAGCAATAAAAAAAATAAAAAAAATATCTCAAGGACCCCACCTTGAGATATGAAATCGGCGGCATTTACCATATTGATGAATATGGACTCCGGTAACCACTTAGTACCAGGTGAGCCGTGAGCACGTCCGATCGTCTAAGCAATAAAAAAGTGAGTACCGTGAGTATTTAACAGTACAAAACCACAACTTTCATTTTGCTCCTTTAAAATTAAGGTGAAACATCAAAATCTCTCTTACGGTGACTGTTCTGGGAATTTTAGCTACATACAGTGGTCGTATAATTAGAAACACTACCAACGGTCCTTGACTTTATGTAAGATACTTCACCGGAACGATTTATCATTTATGAGAAAAACAATATAAAACCCAAACACAATAAAAAGTGCAGTTTCAATATTACATTACGGAAAAACATTTAAATCAGTTTTAAGGTATGAACAATAATGGTCAACTAATTAGAAAAAAACACAAGAAATTATAAAAACAATATTTTTTTAAGTATTAGTAATTAGTATTGTTATTTCCGAATTAGCTACTTTGCACAGCCTACCAATAGTATTTAGCGACGTATCCCTTATTTTCAATAACAGCACTGCAACGACGTGGGATTGATTCAAACAATTTCATACATTTTTCTAGGGGGATTGAATTCCATGCTTCAACAAATGCTTCATTTATGTAGTCCGTTTTGACTGGTGTTACGTTTGTTTGAGACTTTCTTTTTAACAATATACCAGAGATTTTCTATCGGGTTTAAGTCCGGACTATTTGCTGGCCAGTCTAAAACGGATATACGCCATTCGCTAAGAAAACATTTCACTTTATTGGCCGTGTGCTTAGGGTCATTGTCGTGCTGAAAGATCCAGTTACAGGCAAATGATCGTCGGAGTAGGGAATCATTGTGTGCTCTAAGATATTTTTGTATTGCCATTGATCTATTGTACCTTCAATCATCCGAAAGGGTCCAACTCCACATTCGAAAAAACCCCCCCAATCTTTAGTGTTACCGCCACCGTGCTTGATTATACCCCTTGTGTATTTATAATTGAAATCAATGTTTACAGGAGGTCTAACAGAGCGCTTTCCATCGGAATTTACCATATTTATTTTTGTTTCATCTAAAAATAACACTTTTTTTCCATTCTCGTTCCAATTAACATATTTTTTAGCGAATAATAATCACTTCTCTCGGTGTTGTTTGGTAAGAAACAGTACCTTTCGAGAGGTTCTTCCAAACAATTTAGCTTCCACTAATCTTCGGCGTATTAGTTTTGACGAGATGCTTCTCGGGTCATAAGGCGAAAAAACTTCATTTTTAATCTGGTTGGAGCCTTTAATTGGGTCTTTTTTAGGGACACGAGCGATTATCTTCTCTGAGAGAGGTTTTTCTTGGCCGAGACTTTCTAAGAACATTTTCAACAGTTCCATGTGTTTTATAATGATCAATTGGGTTCAAAACTTTCTTAACAGAACAATTTAAATGCTCAGCTATTCTTCTGTACGCCCACTTATGATCTATATGTGAATTAACAATTATTTGCCTAGTTGACGTGACACAACTTTTATTTGAGCCCTCTTTTAAACAAAATAAAATTCAAATTAAATTTTGAATTGCCGCCAAAATAATGGAAAAAGCCAAGAAATAAATTTTATTCTCCAAATAAGAAAAAATAAAGAGCTATGGATAATTCTTTAAAATGTTTCTAATTAGGCGTCCAAGCGGCCAGTAACATAAAATAAACTCCTACATGTGTAAGACCCATTTTGTAATTAAAAGTAAGACAGTTTTATATTTTATGCATTTGATGAGTTTTTTTAGTGGCTAAATTATTGCATGATTATTAATTATTGAATGTGTATACTTTTTACGAACATTTGTACGTTGAAGTTATACTTTCTTTATTCATAAGAAGTGTTTCTAATTATATGACCACCACTGTATATTGTTATAAGTGTAACTCATTAATTTATTGTTACTATACATGATGCTAACGTTGCTAGTGTACACCATACCTTTACCTTCATCGGCCTAAAAATATGATTTTTTCCTCTTTTTAGTCCGGGGTCTGAATCACAGCACGAGAACCTCGCTCCGTTAGGGGCGCTCTGTATTTCTGGGACTACCGCAGCCACATATTATGCCTGGTAGAGCCTCGGAAGGGTAGGGACCGCTGTAAACACTTCTGGCCAGTAGAGTCGGCGATCAACGATCTACGTCGGTAATCTTGGCTGGCGGTAATACCCGCCCTTGGACCAGAAACAGCCTGCCGGGTTGGAAAATGTCTTACCACCAACCGGTGGTTCTCAGAATCACCTGGGCTATACCCACGCTACAGTGGTAGGTCAGGAGAAATATTGAACTTCCCCCTACGAGTTGGGGCTAGTAGACGGGGCCATCTCGGACTGAAACCGACTAAAGGCTCTGTCGTTCGAAAACCCTCATGTCGGTCTGAGACAGAGTTCAACAAATGTCGATAGGGAACAAAATGAGAGGGACGTGCAAAGGCATCTCTTCCTATCATCCTACCCCTGTCATTGGCGCTACGAACAGACAGCCTAGATGACATCATGAACTCGTAAATCATAGACTGTCAAATATTCGAAACTAATAATTTATTAAGGTCATCGAAGAACCTTGAACGGCGCGCGCTAGCGGATTATTATATTAGGAATACGAGTACATTGCGTGCAGTGCATTATGGTAAATTCAAAACATTTAGTGTAGTTTTTCGTTATCATATGTATTATCAGTAATTTTCACTACTTTCTTTCAGCATTATAGATGGTCTTTGGTTCTAAGAATGATTCCCTTATAAGCGGTACGGTTTTTTTTCTAGTGCATGTTGGCTTTCAGACATATCGTCGTCCGTGTATAGAAAAACTATGGCTCTAGCAAAAAAATACAGGAGATTGGTGGTATGTCGTAATGGTATCTAAAAGGATACATGTCATGCTAAAATCGATAATCCATCCATATTAGATGGTTCGAAAATCCACTCCAATTTAAATTAAAATTTCGAAACTTATACTAATAGAATAAGAATCTTTTTTTTTTTTATTGCTTTTTTTATTAGAACTATTATAATTATGACGAGTGAATACGTTTTCAATAACTCCGCACGACGATTACATAATGAAACGTCGTACGTTTTCCAGTAAAATTTATTTCAGAATGTTTTATTTTTGCGGTCCGACAACACAGCTGCAAGTCCGGCGGCGGTCTGGTCCGACCACGTCAAAGTAAATGTAACTTGTATTTTAATTAATTTTACTGTATTTTTACTTTTGTCGAGTGAAGCTCAATTAAATTTACAAATTAAATGAAATTTCTCATCGTGATTGATATAATATTTTGTATTTACTGTACCTACTCGAAATGCTTCAACTATTTACACGTTGACCTATGTTAAGTTAAATATTTATATTTTTCGAGAAAATTTTGGAATTGAATATGAACTATCAAACTGGATACTGGATCAACAGATTGCGTTTTGAATACAAAGATTTTAACAAACTTTTTTTTTTTATTGCCCTTATAGGCAGACGAGCATACGGCCCACCTGATGGTGAGTGGTTACCGTCGCCCATGGACTTCAGCAAAGCCAGGGGCAGAGCCAAGCCGCTGCCTACCGCTTAATACTGACAAGTTATTTCTAGTTGATACCAACGTATCTACAAATCAACTAGTACTTTACGAACGAGAGAGTGAGTGACACGTGCAACTCTATCCCGAGAAAATGCAAACATGTTTCATTTTCTGGAAATACCAATTTAACGACGTTAAAGCCGCAGGGCTCATCTAGTGTAATTATAGCACTGTTTAAATTTAATAATAAAATTATTCTGTAGTCCGTTTTTGTGCATCTCAGATTGCGGTTCGTCTTATACCTTCGGGCACGTTTTTACTGTAACATATCACATTGCAGATCGACAGGTCGCTGACGACTAAATCCGGGGGTGCTATTCTCAACTACGAATTCGAATCTAAGTCCCAACGTAGTATTTAGTGAACATCTACTATTGTTATATTTTAAAGTTTTTTTTTTGCTTAGATGGGTGGACGAGCTCACAGCCCACCTGTTGTTAAGTGGTTACTGGAGCCCATAGACATCTACACGTAAATGCGCCACCCACCTTGAGATATAAGTTCTAAGGTCTCAAGTATAGTTACAACGGCTGCCCTACCCTTCAAACCGAAACGCATTACTGCTTCACGGCAGAAATAGGCAGGGTGGTGGTACCTACCCGCGCGGACTCACAAGAGGTCCTACCACCAGTAAATTAAAGCTTAGTAAGTTATGAAATGAAACTATGATACATATAATTAGAGTAGCTATCCTAACGAGAACCTATGAAAGATAGCAGCGGATTTTTCAATTAATGTGTTTTGGAAGAATAACGAAGTACTTTTTTTAAGACGTTATTATGCCAATTATATCTAATGAAATCTGGTGGTATGGAATATAATTACAGAAATTCGTTTGGGCAATTGAGAAGTGAAAACGTTCAGAATTATTTCTATCTCGTCCTCTCGTCAGCTATAACAATATATTAATAAGTTTGGTGTAATGTTTTTTTTTTTTTTTTTTTTTTATTGCCTTTGTAGGCAGACGAGCATACGGCCCACCTGATGGTGAGTGGTTACCGTCGCCCATGGACTTCAGCAATGCCAAGGGCAGAGCCAAGCCGCTGCCTACCGCTTAATACTCTCCACAAGCCTCGTTTGAAGAAGGACATGTCATAGCGCTCGGGAAACACCGTGGAGGGGAGCTCATTCCATAGCCNGCTACTGAAACGTGGCCGAAACATTGTAATAAAAATACCACGCTTGAAACCGTTTAAACGTTGTTTTATTATGTGCACTGGTCGCGAAAACTTAAAAATATATATTACACAAAAACGTAACGCTAATAAAATAATAAGTAATGTATAGATACTAACAAACATACATTTCCAAAACATAAAAAGTAAACAACTAAACTTTAACTTTAATTCATTAATAAATTATTTTAGTGTTAAGCGCGACTCCCTTACCTCCTGTAGTAAATAGAAATCGGCATTTCAAGAAGCAAAAATAAATAAAGCAAAACGATGTTAGTTCTCAGAGCAATTAAGGGAAAAGTTACTTTATTTGTTGCCACTTAAGATTGATTTAACATTAAAAGTTGTTTAAAATATGTCTTTTTATTGGTAAGTGACAGGAGTAATTTATTGCTTTGCTCGTTTTATGTGACGCATGATCGTAAGTATTAGATAATGTTTTGGAGATTTGTGACTTTATTACTAGGTGCCATAGCTGTAATTAGTTTGAACGTAAAAGTGTTTCAAAACTTTTTTCTCCGTTTGTTAGTAAACGAATGTAGCTATATAAGTATACATTCACGCGGACAGTTTTTGCTTTAATTTTGTACGTATCCCTTTATCTAGTTGCTATTGTTGATCGAAGATGGAAAGGGATCGTTTGCGTACGTTTGCCGCTAGGGGCGCTGTTCCAATCGCATACAAAATTTTGGCTTAACTTTTACGCTATCGAGAGCGTTAAAAAACTCGCACTAAGCACACTGAAGACAAATTCATTACGTTCGAGACGGTACAAATAAACGAACGCTTTTATCGGACGTCCGTTGACAATGGCCGCACCACATGCAATTCAGATTGCACTCGACATTGCGCATTGCATTTCGAGGCCATTTAACAAAACAAAAAAAACATATATTATTTGTCGTTTATTACGCGACAATACTCACGTTTAATTTGCAGGATACAAAGTTTTCGAAAAGTCAAATCAATAAAAAGCTAGATAAGTTTGCATCGATCCGTGTCCGTTTACGCTTTAATATCGTTGTTTTCACATTTAAAACGTGGTATTGAATCGATAAAGAGAACAGTAAATAATCGATTTAATATGTGACGACCTAGGTTCGATTATTTCAGGCGACGAAAATTGCGGCCTTCGCTCGCTTAAACAGCACGGAACGTGCTAAAAGACCTCACAAATGGACCTCAGTCGAGCGGATCCGCATTTAAAAAATATAAAATGTGAATGCACTAAAACGGTAATGAGCTCTTGATATGATAATGTTAACGTTTAACGCGTACGACAGGTATAAAGTCGATATAAAGGGCTTCACGCATATAAAGGATTCAAATACTTACTTGCATTCACTTTAAATGTGTACGTACACAACACATGTTACTTTTAGATAAAATTGTATCGTCAGAGAAGCTGTGTCCGCTATTATCAGGGTATGATATTGGTAATTTCATGAAATACAAATGTTAATACTTGAAGAAGTCGTTTATTATCATGTATTAGTGTGGGTAGACGATTACACTATGTTGCTATTGTATGATGCTCAGAGAACGCTTCTGCATATTCTCTGTTAAATTTATTTGTCACTGATAGGTACCAACGTCCTGCCTATTTCTGTCGCGAATGAGTTTCGGTTTGAAGGGTGACGCCATCGTTATACTATAGAACTGATACTCAGATTTCATATCTCAAGGATCTCAAGGATTTCATATCTCTCATTTTTTACTGGTGGTAGGACCTCTTGTGAGTCCGGGCGGGTAGGTACCACTGCCCTGCCTATTTCTGCCGTGAAGCAGTAATGCGTTTCGGTTTGAAGGGTAGGGCCGCCGTTGTAACTATACTTGAGACCTTAGAACTTATATCTCAAGGTGGGTGGCGCATTTACGTCGTAGATGTCTATGGGCTCCAGTAACCACTTAACACCAGGTGGGCTGTGAGCTCGTCCATCCATCTAGCAATAAAAAAAAATAAAAAAAATATCTCAAGGACCCACCTTGAGATATGAAATCGGCGGCATTTACCATATTGATGAATATGGACTCCGGTAACCACTTAGTACCAGGTGAGCCGTGAGCACGTCCAATCGTCTAAGCAATAAAAAAGTGAGTACCGTGAGTAACAGTACAAAACCACAACTTTCATTTTGCTCCTTTAAAATTAAGGTGAAACATCAAAATCTCTCTTACGGTGACTGTTCTGGGAATTTTAGCTACATACAGTGGTCGTATAATTAGAAGCACTACCAACGGTCCTTGACTTTATGTAAGATACTTCACCGCAACGATTTATCATTTATGAGAAAAACAATATAAACCCCAAACACAATAAAAAGTGCAGTTTCAATATTACATTACGGAAAAACATTTAAATCAGTTTTAAGGTATGAACAATAATGGTCAACTAATTAGAAACAAACACAAGAAATTACAAAAAACAATATTTTTTTAAGTATTAGTAATTAGTATTGTTATTTCCGAATTAGCTACTTTGCACAGCCTACCAATAGTATTTAGTGACGTATCCCTTATTTTCAATAACAGCACTGCAACGACGTGGGATTGATTCAAACAATTTCATACATTTTTCTAGGGGGATTGAATTCCATGCTTCAACAAATGCTTCATTTATGTATGTAGTTCGTTTTGACTGGTGTTACGTTTGTTTGAGACTTTCTTTTTAACAATACACCAGAGATTTTCTATCGGGTTTAAGTCCAGACTATTTGCTGGCCAGTCTAAAACGGATATACGCGATTTTTAAGTCATCGTGGCCTAAGGGATAAGACGTCCGGTGCATTCGTGTTGAGCGATGCACCGGTGTTCGAATCTCAGGCGGGTACCAATTTTTCTAATGAAATACGTACTCGACAAATGTTCACGATTGACTTCCACGGTGAAGGAATAACATCGTGTAATAAAATCAAACCCGCAAAATTATAATTTGCATAATTACTGGTGGTAGGACCTCTTGTGAGTCCGCACGGGTAGGTACCACCACCCTGCCTATTTCTGCCGTGAAGCAGTAAGTAATGTGTTTCGGTTTGAAAGGTGGGGCAACCGTTGTAACTATACTTGATACCTTAGAACTTATATCTCAAGGTGGGTGGCGCATTTACGTCGTAGATGTCTATGGGCTCCAGTAACCACTTAACATCAGGTGGGCTGTGAGCTCGTCCAACCATCTAGCAATAAAAAAAAATTCGCTAAGAAAACATTTCACTCTATTGGCCGTGTGCTTAGGGTCATTGTCGTGCTGAAAGATCCAGTTACAGGCAAATGATCGTCGGAGTAGGGAATCATTGTGTGCTCTAAGATATTTTTGTATTGCTATTGATCCATTGTACCGATCAATCTTCCGAACGGGCCCAACTGCACATCCGGAAACATTTTCAACAGTTCCATGTGTTTTATAATGATCAATTGCATTAAAAACTTTCCTAACAGAACAATTTAAATGCTCAGCTATTCTTCTGTACGCCCACTTATGATCTATATGTGAATTAATAATTGACAATTTCCCTAGTTGACGCGACACAACTTTTATTTTTTCCCACATTTAAACAAAATGAAATTCAGATTAAATTTTGAATTGCCGCCAATATAATAGAAAAAGCCAAGAAAGAAATGTTATTCTCTAATTAAAAAAAAGAGCTATGGATGCTTCTTTAAAATGTTTCTAATTACGCGTCCAAGAGGCCAGTAACATAAAATAAACTCCTACATGTGTAAGACCCATTTTGTAATTAAAAGTAAGACAGTTTTATATTTTATGCATTTGATGAGTTTTTTTAGTGGCTATATTATTGCATGATTATTAATTATTGAATGTGTATACTTTTTACGAACATTTGTACGTTGAAGTTATACTTTCTTTATTCATAAGAAGTGTTTCTAATTATATGACCACCACTGTATATTGTTATAAGTGTAACTCATTAATTTATTGTTACTATGCATGATGCTAACGTTGCTAGTGTACACCATACCTTTACCTTCATCGGCCTAAAAATATGATTTTTTCCTCTTTTTAGTCCGGGGTCTGAATCACAGCACGAGAACCTCGCTCCGTTAGGGGCGCTCTGTATTTCTGGGACTACCGCAGTCACATATTATGCCTGATAGAGCCCCGGAAGGGTAGGGACCGCCGTAAAGACTCCTGGCCAGTAGAGCCGACGATCAACGATCTACGTCGGTAATCTTTATTGGCGATAATGCCCGCCGCCCCAGCCGTGTCGCTAGTTTTTCGGGATACTCCTTGGACACGAAGCAGCCTGCCGGGTTGGAAAAGGACTTACCACCAACCGGTGGTTCTCAGAATCACCTGTGTTATACCCACGCTACAGTGGTAGGTCAGGTTTATAAGTCGTTGTGGCCTAAAGGATAAGACGTCCGGTGCATTCTTATGTAGCGATGCACCGGTGTTCGAATCCCGCAGGCGGGTACCAATTTTTCTAATGAAATACGTACTCAACAAATGTTCACGATTGACTTCCACGGTGAAGGAATAACATCGTGTAATAAAAACCAAACCTGCAAAATTATAATTTGCGTAATCACTGGTGGTAGGACCTCTTGTGAGTCCGCACGGGTAGGTACCACCACCCCGCCTATTTCCGCCGTGAAGCAGTAATGCGTTTCGGTTCGAAGGGTGGGGGGTTCCCCCTACGAGTTGAGGCTAGTAGACGGGGACATTTCGGACTGAAACCGACTAAAAGCTCTGTCGTTCGAAAGCTCCCTCCTCAGGCTGAGACAGAGTTCAACAAATGTAGACAGGGAACAAGATAAGAGGGACGTGCAAAAGCATCTCTTCCTATCATCCTACCCCTGTCGTTGGTGCTACGAACAGATAGCCTAGATGACATCATCAACTCATAAATCATAAGACTGTAAAATATTGGAAACTAATAATTTATTGAGGTTATTGAAGAACCTTGAACGGCGCGCGCTAGCAGATTATTATGTTAGGAATAAAAGTAGATTGCGTACAGTGCATTATGGTAAATTCAAAACATTTAGTGTATATTTTCGTTATCATATGTATTATCAGTAATTTTCACTACTTTCTTTCAGCATAAAAGATGGTTTTTGGTTCCAAGAATGATTCCCCTATACCCGGTACGGTTTTTTTTCTAGCGCATGTTGGCTTTCAGACATATCGTCGCCCGTGTATAGAAAAACTATGGCTCTAGCAAAAAATACAGTTTTTTTCACCCACCTGATGTTAAGTGGTTAATGGAGCCCATGGACATCTACAACGTAAATGCGCCAACCACCTTCCACCTACCACCTTCTTAGTATAGTTACAGTTACAACGGCTACCCCACCCTTCAAACCGAAACGCATTACTGCTTCACGGCAGAAATAGGCAGGGCGGTGGTACCTACCCAAGCGGACTCACAAGAGCTCCTTGGTATTGGTCAAGAGGTATGTCGTAATGTTATCTAAAAGGATACATGTCATGCTAAAATCGAAAATCCATTATCATATCGGATGGCTTGAAAATCCATTCGAATTAAAATTAAAATTTCGAAATTATATACAGTCAAAACCGTTTACTGCGACATCGGTTAGAACAACATGCCGGTTATAATAACCTAGAACAAAGGTCCCGGCTGAATGCCATATGACTGCCTTATTAAAAACATTGCTTTATACGACATTGCTTATAACGACATACCGCATAAAACGACCACATTTAACTAATGTTTCGGAGAATTAGATCTGTTAGAACGACCGGCTAAGCTGTATTGTAAACAATTTGAATAGGTATCCACATTTGTCTTCAATGACTATTAAAATCGGGAAAGAAAACAATAGAATCTAGTTTAGTGTAGGGTCCTTTCTAATTCTTAGAAACAAAACACGTGCATGCGGTAGAGTCAAAGCCCGCTTCTTCATATCTCTTCAGTTAGTTTGTTACGTATCTATACACAAGACGCACCAAAACTTTATGGAGTTATTCGTGAATCTTTCAAAATGTCGCAAAGTAAAAGAAAACAAATTAATATTGAAGAAAAATCGCGTATTATATCCAAGCTAGAGAACGGAATTAGCAAAGAAATATGGTGTATCACACTCGACATATTTCAACCATTTGGAAAGAGCAAGAATAAATCCAAACGCTTTATGACAATAATTTTACAGAAAAATAATATGCATTGTACTTATGTGTAATAAACAAAATGTCATTGTAGTTGAATAAATATATTTTCAATAATTCCCTATCGATTTGTTTGTACTTGCACGATACACATTAAACATCACCGGTTGTTACGACTATCGGTTTTTACGACTGAATTTGAGCAGTCCCTTCGATGTCGTTATAACAGATTTTGACTGTATTATTATAATATATACTAATAGAACAGAATCTATTAGATCAATTATAATTATGACGAGTGAATACGTTTTCAATAACGCCGCACGACGATTACATAATGAAACGTCGTACGTTTTCCAGTAAAATTTATTTCCGAATGTTTTATTTTTGCGGTCCGACAACACAGCTGCAAGTCCGGCGGCGGTCTGGTCCGGCCACGTCAAAGTAAATGTAACTTGTATTTTAATTAATTTTACTGTATTTTTACCTTTGTCGAGTGAAGCTCAATTAAATTTACAATTTAAATGAAATTTCTCATCGTGATTGATATAATATTTTGTATTTACTGTACTCGAAATGCTTCAACTATTTACACGTTGACCTATGTTAAGTTAAATATTTATATTTTTAGAGAAAATTTTGGAATTGAATATGAACTATCAAACTGGATGGATAGTAAAGATTGCCTTGCGTTTTGAATACAAAGACTTTAACGAATTGACAAGTTATTTCTAGTTGATACCAACGTATCTACAAATCAACTAGTACTTTACGAACGAGAGAGTGAGTGACACGTGCAACTCTATCCCGAGAAAATGCAAACATGTTTCATTTTCTGGAAATACCATTTTAACACCGTTAAAGCCGCAGGGCTCATCTAGTGTAATTATAGCACTGTTCAAATTTAAAAATAAAATTATTCTGTAGTCCGTTTTTGTGCATCTCAGATTGCGGTTCGTCTTATACCTTCGGGCACGTTTTTACTGTAACATATCACATTGCAGATCGACAGATCGCTGACGACTAAATCCGGGGGTGCTATTCTTGACTACGAATTCGAATCTAAGTTCCAACGTAGTATTTAGCGAACATCTACTATTTTTATATTTTAAAGAAATAATTAAAGCTTAGTAAGTTACGAAATGAAACTATGATACATATAATTAGAGTAGCTATCCTAAAGAGAACCTATGAAAGTTAGCAGCGGATTTTTCAATTAATTTGTTTTGGAAGAATAACGAAGTACTTTTTTTAAGTCGTTATTATGCCAATTATATTCAATGAAATCTGGTGGTATGGAATATAATTACAGAAATTCGTTTGGGCAATTGAGAAGTGAAAACGTTCAGAATTATTCTATCTTATCCCCTCGTCAGCTATAATAATATATTAATAAGTTTAGTCTCGTTAATGTTGCTTTTTAGCTTCATCGAGTTTTAAACAACAATGGTGCTAAATAAGTTTTCCGGATTTTATTTTACGGTTATATATATCAATTTATTTATTATTAACAAAAAGTCAAATCAAAATAATTTAACATAAATCAACTCACACAGTAAAACAGATCCTCCAATGCGCTTGAAGGAGGCACAGTTCCCAAGATACTGGCTACGTTGCCTCGTTGGACAGCCAGACTCACTCTCTGTGCAAAGCACCAGCCAGCCTTAGCATCACGTGTAACCTCCTTCAAGCGTTTGGAGATTTCTGTTAAAATTTTCTTTGCTTCAGGGCCCCAAGGGCCCATCGTCTCAACTGCTAAAGGCAAAAAAGAATAAGAAGACCCCAAACCCGAATACTTCCGCTTTTTACGGTTTAATGTTTAATATAATGTCGTCATAGAAAAACTGTGAAATATTTGAAACTTCCATAACTATACTTAATGAGGATAATAAACGTGAAAAGTCGTTTGGTTATATCGATGTCTCGCTAAAATCGAAGCTAAACGCAGCACTAAGAATAACCTCTCATATAAATTATTGCAACATTGTTGCATTCAAGTGGATGTGTTCTTGCACTGCGATATACCGTGACAGTTAAAAGTTGTACAATAATGACGTAAGTACCAATTTCGGAAATAGCAGATAAACGTTCTTAACGTCTTAATTTTACAGTATAAAGCTCACAGGAAGATGTACGCAAATGTTTGTTCCTCTTTGATTATGACCATCCGACAGGTTAAGAGGTTTCAGTAAAAGTACTTTTTTTGCATTCTTCAGTCCTAAAATAAAATTAATTGTCAAGCTGCGTGGGCGGATGCAACCTTTACGAATGTTTGGCAAAATGATAATAAAAAACAAAAGGCCATTTTTTTATCGGCGACGTCGAATTTTCATGCACGCACGGTCGAATGGTAGCTTCATCGGTTTGCAACATTGTATGGTCTTAGAAGTCTTGATAAATTACAAGTGATTTAGGTAATTACGAAGCATTTGTTATTATTACACGAGCCCTATCAATTTTAATGCTAATATTTATTATGCTTTTAAATTTAGTCGGATTTTTTTATTTATTATTAAACTTGAAACAGTAGGTAGGTAGGCGGTAGGCAGCGGCTTGGCTCTGCCCTTGGCATTGCTGAAGTCCATGGGCGACGGTAACCACTCACCATCAGGTGGGCCGTATGCTCGTCTACCTACAAAGGCAATAAAAAAAAAAAAACATGAAAATTGTATAACGATAAACTGTCTTGGTGCAACGACCCAATGTGTACCTTGGTCTCGAATACCAAGAGACGCCATTCCTTAACGACCTGCGCTGTTTCTTAAAACTAGGTAGCTTAGAGTTTCAGCAGGTCCTATACCACCTGGTTCTTTCTAACGCCAGACCGGCCGTAGACTATTAGGTTGTCCCGAGTACATCCGTTTTAACTCAAATTAACGTTAAAATATACGTAACAAAATAAATTAAACGTTCGACCAACTAATCTTCTTGAACTGCATAAAGTTAAAAACCTAGGTCGCACTACATGGTGGGACTATTTGATAAAAAAAATACTACATTATCGCTTTGCACTGCTATCATAGAGTAATGTTGAAGGTATCATCTCAAATTTCGGATATAGTTTCAAGACCGCGCACAAAAATTATAATATGAATTTCAGTAATTTACGCGCGCTAGAGATACCCTAAGAAACGTCGATTATTTCAAATGAATATTAAACATTCCTCTTTTTTTATGTACGTACGTAATTACACCTTAGTACTTTTTACTATTGGTTTTTTACTCTGAATTACATTATTTTATATTTTAAACGGATCAGTAAAAGCCATGTTTTCATAAACTGGTGCGCGTGCAATTTGGTTGAAGTCACGTGAAAGTTAAACTTTAGTTAAATTTAGTTAAACTTCTTAAGTTAAGTTAGTTAGTCAAACTTCTTTTGCGGTGTGTAGTAATGTGATTTTTTTTCATATTTTTTAATTATATTTTAAAACATTTCTTTTATTAAAAATATCGCTGTTTTTAAATATTTTAAAAACTAAGCTGTTCACAGCGTTAGCCTTGCCATGTTGTGGTTTGTATGAAATCAAATAAATGTCGCTAAACTAAATAACGACCTAGCTCGCTTTGTCTTTTCTCCTCTCCTCTCTCCATGGTCGAGTGGTTCGCGAGACGCTGTCTATTTTCTCATTCTCGCTCTTCCTAAATTGTATCTTTTTTCTCTAGCCGTAACGAATCTGTCGCGTGTTAAATTTTACTCGTAAGGCGCCTAAAGAAGTTTCAGTTCGAAAAATTCAGACTGATTTTAAGCTGATTATAGTAGGTATTTGATTAATATTGTAATTTGGGAATACAAAGTAAATTAATAACATAAAAAACTTTTCGAAATGACCAATTGAATTTTACTTCACATACAAAGCGACTTTACCGCGTTAAACTATTCGAAACACAGTTGAATGCAAGTACATCGCGTTGCGGCCAAATGTTGACACAACACTCCGCCGTATGTTTGTGCTACGTGCGCTCGGCAACGGAGCAAGGATATCGGCAAGCCCATCAGAGGTTTCATGCTTCACATTTTGCAATACTCTGCACGTCTGATATTTGTTATGTTTTATGCACGTCATTGTGAGGCACAGAGAATAAGAAATTTTTAAAACACGATATAACATGCGACCTTTAACAGAAATCTCCAAACGCTTGAAGGAGGTTACACATGATGCTAAGGCTGGCTGGTACTTTGCACAGAGAGTGAGTCTGGCTGTCCAACGAGGCAACGTAGCCAGTATCTTGGGGACTGTGCCTCCTTCAAGCGCGTTGGAAGATCTGTTCTACTGTGTGGGTTGAGTTATGTTAAATTATTTTGATTTGAGTTTTTGTTAATAAACGAGATAAATAAAAAAATTAAAATAATAAAACATGCGACTTAATCTCATTTTTGCTAGATTTTAAAAACTTTGTTAGTCTTAAGTTGGTCGGCTGCTCATGGGCTACAAGAAGCTAACTAAAGTTAAAGGAGCAGTCAAAGGCAGTGAGTATAAATATATTATGTAAATTACATTAAACTAAAGCCAGAAAGTATTTTATCTAACAGTTAGTTCCAATAGAAAATACGAGATCTATACAATGTATGCCTACGGTACTCTTTTGTATTTTCCATTTATGAATCTAGAAAGAACTAGAGTTGTTGTGTTCTTTTGAGCTGCTTCCACTTGGTTCGGTTTTCCACAATCGACAACTATAAAGATAGAGAGAGTGCTTTGTAAGCATGAAGTATACTTCTATAACAGATGCAAATAAATTCAAATATTATACAGAGATATACCGCCCAAGGACGCACCCAAAACATCGAATGTAAGATTTGACCAAGACCAATGATGCAAAGAAATTTAAAATAGGTAACAGGAGAATATGTATCATGAACAAAAACTATCTATTATAGATAATAAATATGTACACGCTAATTTAAAACTATGATTCACTCAAAACAACTTTAAAACCTCGTTCACTTTAAGTGGTATTCTTGAGACTTGTATTACAACTGACATACAATAACTGCCCAGAGTTAATTTCAATACAAGAATCAACAGGAGACGTTCGAAGAGCACATTATTTCCACGTCAACTTCATGCAAACAACACGACTAAAATAAATGAGTAGACGTGCCCGCTGAGCTGGCGTAGAACTTTGAAGTTATTGGAGTAGTCTTAATAAATGTTATTGGAACTTAAGAGAATTTATTTATTTATTGATGTAGATGGGATAGACGTAGGTCTTGTCTGATGCGGAGTGCAGGCTTGTTGTCTATGGACTTAACTTAAAAAAACATGAGATTGTTGGTACAGTATACTTACTGCTTGTACTAATACTGCTATTGCTGGGTGTATGGTACAAAACGGTATGCTTGAATGTCTCTCAGTGACAATAGACAATAGACAGATTGTGATACTTATCGGCGCGGGTACAAAATACTACCAGTATTTAAAATTTCATTCCTACATCGTGGAGGTCATTCGTGAAGATATGATATCGCAGGTATACAATTTAGAAGATATGGTATTGGCCACAACTTTTGACCATTGGCATCATCGAATTACTCGAAACGAGTGTACTGGTCGAACTTCGTGTCTATTAGACCATGGACGCCTCAGGAGACGTTTATCGAATTTTACTTTCATGTTTCTGGACTTCCTCGATATTTTTTGGACGATTTGTTTGCCAAAAATTTTATAACGATTTACGTCTCTGTTGTAGGTTTAATTAATTAACATTTTTGAAGTGAAAACTTCTTTAGAATCGTTGTGATTTCAAGCCGGATGCAACGGAAAAAACGACAGGTAAGAGACACAAATACAAAAATGTGTAGGATGAAGCCAGCAAAGAATGAGACAGAAATACACATACTATTTAATACAGCGCCATCTGTGAGACTTTTTAATACTAACGTGTGTATGAAAGCTCTTGTAGTGAATTTTAATTTAGGATTATACGTGAAATTAAAATATCAATTCACAGAGGGCGCTACCTTACAATTATTTACTAATGACAAAATTTTACATATACTTAAGACGTTTAGGATAATTGTATTTTAATTTTGGAAGGTTTCACTTTTACCTCGTGTGAATTGCACACATGTTTTTTTAATATATTAATGCTTTTAAGAGCATGTTCCTTCCTGCAGGACTTTGATTCAGTTCTCAGTAATCTGTATTTGGAAACTTCACTCGTCGATTATACATTTGTCCTTGAAATACTAATAGAAACAAAGTTCAAAGGTTCTAAACAGGTTCATCAAGAAAAATACACTGAACCACTGTAACAATAATCAATATTTCTTGTTTGATCATAACAGGTAAAATAATAACCGGATATTTTAATTCGATTTTGACAAGAAAGAAGAGGATGTTTTTAGTAGAAATTTATTATTAGAGTTCTTTTTTGAATTTTAGCTACTGGTCGCTACAATTACAACCCATTACGAACAATTTGTTGAATAATCGCTTTCAAACGATTCCTCCCATCATCCTGTTTCCCGCGTCCACCGAAGCCAATCAAATGTCAATCAAGAGCCGACTGCACGAGCTGTCCAATACTTATCCCGACATAGTCCGCCAATTTAAACGTGCATTGTAATGATACATAATACGGCCGCCTCTAATACTTTATGTGGCTTATTGGCGGTTAATATATGACGTGTAAACCACGGCTTTAGCAACAATGTTGCAGAAGGTTGCGTGCGAGACAGAGGCGGCCTGCCCACTGTAGACACTCAACAAATGACTAAATTGCCTCGGAACCAATAACGGTAAGATCCTTTATGTGAGATAGTCTCATATGTAGGGTGGACGTGTTGGATGTTCAACATTGGATCTCTTTACACAAAACACGACTTAAAAAAGTATTTAGAGACAGAAACTAACCTACCGAAGATTAGTTTTAGTAAACTAGTACAAAATAGGAAATACGATCAGTGATGATATTTTGTATTGAGTTACATATACGTGATCGTTATGCTGATTTAGTAAGTAGAAATAGTTTCGAGTATTTAATCACGACGTGGAACTGAATACAAGTAATCGAAATGAGACTTTAAATATATTTAAATAAACTTAAATAAACAAAATTATTTTTTTAAGCTAATGCATAACTTTTATAGCGGGCTTTGAGCGCGGCGACTGAATCAAGAAATTCCGTAACGAAAATAAAACCTAACACCCCTTACCCCGTCTACCATGTAGCTCGCGTTCAATATATTTACACGTTGCGTTTGTGTAGTGTTTGTGAATAAACGCGCGCCGTGACGTCCCACTGCATGAGCATCATAAAATTCAGCCCGTCTCTCTCTCGCGCGGTTTAGCTTATGAGTGTGAAGGGGGCAGTTAATGTTTTGCTTTTGTTAATGTTTATAAATATACCGTGGTCCTATTTTATTATTATTTTAATATTAAATTATTATTGTCTAATTATAAATGCATAAGTTGATAAAAAATATTATGCAATAGCTTTACCGCGGCAGTCCCCGAGTGCCACACGTGTATTTTTTTTAATTATTAATTTAAGCGGCAGCGAGTTAGCAACAACAAATCTTGCTAAAATATTTTTATCCTGTTATAAGAAGAATTATGGCGAACTGCGATAAACGTTACAACATCAAACACTTCACCGTTGTTGGCAGACACCTCTATTTATAATTACCTTGATTCGTCTGACGTGTTAGGTACAACGATGCGCATTAATTATACGTCTCGATTTATTATTTTCGAATAATTTTAATATATTACAGAAAGTACGATTAAGCCCGTACAGCATGTGAATACGATTATACCTAGTCCAGCCATAAGTCCGGTTATGAATGAAAATGCATTTTTTAAATGAAGTAATGTCATATTATTAAAATTTATACCTACATATTTATTAAAGTCTCAGCAAAAAATCAAAAAATATTCTATTCGAAATGGACACCTTTGGCTTTTATACAGGACTTTAATCTGTTTGGCCACGAATCTATGGATTTACGCACTGTTTTCAAGGGAAATTTCGCCACTGCTGGCTCCAAAGATTTTTTAAGAGACTCAATGTCGCCGTGTCGTTTAGAGCAGATCATGTCCTCTAAAACTGACCATAATTTGAAGTCTAAAGGGTTGAGGTCTGGGCTAGATGAGGGCCAGTCTTTAAGTCTTATAAAGTCCGCAACGTTTCAACCTAGACTTGGGTAGTTCGTGCCTTGTGACCAGGTGCAGAGTCCTGTTGGAAAGTCTACGGTATATTTAAAAAAAGTGTATTGCTGAGAGATTTCATAACATGATCCAAGACTGCATCTTCATACACTTTGGCTGAAGTGTTCACTCCTTTTTCACAAAGTTGTAGTTTTGTGAGTCCTTGATAAGACACGCCCCACCAAACCGTTACTGACGCAGGATGATGACCACATTGTACCTTTCTGTGAGCGTGGACGTTATCATTTAGCTTATTGTAGTGTTCTTCAATCGCGAAAAATTTTTCATCGGTAAAGAGGATATTTCTGTGCCTTTCACCTGCGTATCGCGACAAAAGGCGTTTTGATCGATCCACTTTGTTTAATTGTAAAGATTGATTTGGGGGCATATCCTGTATGTCGACGATAAGCACCGAGCTTCAGGTCTTGTTTTATAATACGCGACAGAATCCTAGCGAGAATATTCATTTCTGGCGATATTATTTTTTGCTTCCTAATGGGGTTTCGACGAATTCTGGCTTTAACAGCATTTGTAGTTCTAACAGCACGCGGCCGCTCCGATAATTTCTTATCTTCGATAGACGAAGTGTTATTGTATCTGTTCATAGTACGATATACGAGCATACGGCTGATACCAAGCTTTTAAAGTGTCTGGAATATGACCGACGGCTCCATACCCACTTTGTGCAAGGCGACGACTGTAATCCTATTTTCTTTAACACCCCATTCCATATTGTAATTTGATAATGAACACGAAAAAATATGCGTAATTGTGTAAAATCCAAAGAAGTTTTTGAAATACTACTATACGTGTTCCAAATTCAAAATAATTAACAAGGTTAAAAAATAAAAGTTTATGTAACAGTATTTAGGGCCAGACTAGTTATAATAATAATAATCAGTAACATTGCATTGTATTGCAAAAATAATTAACATTGCATATCAAGATATTTGAACAAATATGTATGTTTGTTTTGATGATCAATATCGTTTGAAAATACCAATTAAATAAGATGTAATTTTAAAAATATTGATGCTCTATTTAAATAAAAGTGCAGCCCTGTGAAGTCTAGTTTCAAAATATGTTTAGAGTTCTGTAGAATTAAAGGAAGAAGTTTAAAAATGTACTAATAGCCCATAATAATTCACATGATCACAATTGATTAAGATTCCTAGAGAATAGATACGAGGGCATTAAAAGCCATAGTATTCAAAATGTGTTCTCAAACCTCGGTCAAAACATTTATTTATTGCATAGATAGGTGGACGAGCTCACAGCCCACCTGATGTTAAGTGGTTACCGAAGCCCATAGACATCTACAACGTAAATGCCGCCACCCACCTTTGAGATATGAGTTCGAAGGTTTCAGTATAGTTACAACGGCTGCCCCACCCTTCAAACCGAAACAGGCAGGGTGGTGGTACCTATCGAACGTGTGGTGCGGACTCACAACACGTCCTACTACAAGTAATTACACAAATTATAATTTTTCGGGTTTGATTTTTATTACACGATGTTATTCCTTCACCGTGTAAGTCAATCGAGAATATTTTGTCAAGTACGTATTTCATTAGAAAAATTGGTACCCGCCTGCGGGTTTCGAACACCGGTGCATCGCTTGATTCGAATGCATCGGACGTCTTATCCTTTAGGCCACGACGACTTCATGTCACAATATTGTCGAGGGACGGTATCCGGAAATCGTAAAGAGCAAAGGTGATCTCTTCGAGCGCAGTGCAGACAAGGAAATTGGAGGAAACAGCCATGAGGTGCGATGGAGCAAAAATTCTATAATTAATATCTCAACGCAAACCTACTTAATGATTTCAAACGGTCCAAGAGATCAGGATTATCGCTGACACTACACTTGGACAGTCTGAATAGCTTGGCATTTAAAGTAAAGAGATAAGAGCACCAACGAAGTCAAACAGGTTTGAAAAACTCCATGATTGTGTTCTAATAAAACGAATTAAGAAAATGCATTAAAAAAACTAACATTATTTACATCTGCTTAACGGATAAAACAGATGAAAACAACTTCTAGTTCCAAATTTACTTTAGTAATAATCGTGTTACACATAAATTTAAACTGACTATATAAATGTAGAAAAAAACATTTTACGCATCAGTAAAAACGCTTAAACAAATGGCTCACTGAATTCACTTTTTGCATTAACATTTTGTACTACATCAAGTTTAAGTATTCATAAATTAAGAGCTAAGTGATTTGTGCGGTCGTAATAAAGTTTTTGTTGCAATAACAATCGTAAGATAAAGTTTTCCTTTCACTATATTATTCCGTTGAGGTAATGTACAATGTTCGTGTTAAACTTGAATTTAAAGAGGCTTATTACGCGATGTCCTTACTAAAGATTGATGAGTGCTGTCTGGACACTTAAGAATTGAGATACTGACATCGAATTTACAAAAATAAACAGATATTCTTTTAGTTTGTAAAACCATTAATAAAGTTAAAAACAAGAGATTGAGAATGTACATTTTCTAATTTATCAGGTTTTTTTTTAAAGTAGTTTGACAATTAGAATTCGTTTTCTAGTCTGTGTTGTTGAGTGTTTAGACTCAACTGAAGTGTTTTTGATAATTTTAAATTTGTATTTTGACGTGGTGCAAAATGTGATATTTTTTACTATATTTTTTACTTTAAAAAATATTGACTGTTGTTTTCTTTTTTGTGTATGTTATGTTTGAAAGGTATGCTTATTGTGGAATAGGGTTGGTCCAAGGACCTTGCTTAACCTTGCTTAACTGTTCCAAATCCCATAATTAAGTTTAATTGATACTCTTAATTATATTCTTAAGGTCTGAACGCTTATTTACGTCCTAAATAAAACTAATTTTACGGTGTAATATTTCTTTATTGTCATTATATTTTATCTGACGTTTAGAAAACTTTACAGTTTTCTTGGTCGCGGAGTAAAGGTAGTTTTAAACCGTAACATTGTATTAAATTACGACTACTGACTCGTTGAAACTGGAAGAGAATACTATATTCATGTCCTCTTTTGAACTAGTTCTGAAAAGCGCCTTGACGCTACTGCAGTCCATAACACTTCTAATTTGATACGATAGACCGGGAAATCGTATGAATGCGCTAATTTTGACCCAGTGATTAAC
The DNA here is from genome assembly GCF_003987935.1 of Bombyx mandarina. Next base: position 7,359,927 of record NW_021011477.1, on the reverse strand, counting down.
TTTGTATATGTTATCTATCATATCAGAATAAAATCTAAAGCGAAACATGTAACATGACCGGTGTCAATCACAATTTACAAAAGAATTCATGTTAATCGTAATCTCGAAGGCGTGATGATATCACTATCAACGTATGCATTCATATTAATCAGGCCGGATCACAAAAAGATTAGCGCGAGTTCTCTTCACATGCTAATGAAGTAAAGTAAAACATTTTATTATGAGGCAATTTTAAAGGCAAATCATCATCGCTCGACGAAGCCTAATGGAAGACGCGCACGTAAAAAAGACAACTGGGTAAATTGTTTTAAATGGGCGGCAGGGCCCACGCCCCGACTGACCTACAGACGGTCTTTATGGCAGAAAACGAAAAAAAATACACACTTACGATGCAAATTTTCGGAGATCCGTCACATTTTTGTATTATTCTAAATATTGGAACCACTGACTTTCCGACTGTTGGTTACAAGGCATGCGGTCCCCATTTCTTGTTTTATTGAACTGATAGATTAATTAGGTAACGGTTCACGAAGTGGAAAGAGGTTACCGAATCCTGAATATCCGAATCAAGAATGACTGTTCAAACGGAGGAGGGCAGGAATAGGCATGATAATGGTTACAGACCCGTGTGGCCTTACAATACATTGTATCAGTAGTAAGTAGGTACTTAGTGAGCACTTAGCGGTAGGCAGCGATTTGGCTGTGTCGCTGGCATAGCTGACGTCCATGAGTGACGATAATTGCTCACCATCCGTATCCAGGCCGTATGCTCATCAGCCTGGTCACAAGAGTAATAAAAAAATACCAGCTTTCGATCGCAATACGCTAGTATAATAAATAATCCATGAGTCGCCTATTATGATACTCAAGAGAAGATATACCTCCAGTACAAATAATTCTTTATCAATCGTCCGTTGCGCCCCTTTTTTTTTTCTCGGGCCGGGGGCCGAACCTCCTACGAGGTCCCCGCGCCTAGGGGGCGCGCGGGGTATGTGAGACTCAACGATCTGCAGGTGTTGAGAGCAGATCGCGGGCCCAAGGATTTTAGGGCCCACCCACTAAACGACTCCCCTGCACTCTTACACCCGACGTCCGATCCCCGTCCGGGGTCAGAACCCGTTCAGAGTAGGGGGGTTCCCGCGGTCAACACTACAACCAGACACGCGGCGCCACCCCGAGGACGCCCGACCGACGGGTCGTCGAGGCGATAGTCGACGACCAACGACGTCGGTCTCCGCGGTACGGCGGCCCTACCAGGCCGCCCGGGCGGTGCCGCTGGTGTTCCGGGATACCCCGCTGGGCCAGAACCAGCCTGCCGGGTCGGAACGCGATACACCGCCGACCGGGTTGTCCGTTGCGCCCCTAAATCAACTGCCACATTAATTCTTACTGTGTTCAGCAAATCTAAGATAAAGAGTTCTTCACGAGGTCACGAGGAATAAGAATATTTCCGACCATCAATCCCAGGATATAGGTACACGATTTATCTTGCCTGTTTTTAATTTTCTTATTTATCGGCTTAATTTCTCCTTCATTAGTTCTTTAAGCCCTCGTGGTTGATCATGTTGCGAACGTTCACTGCACAGTTGCTCATTTTAAATATGTACATATTGTATCAAATTTACGAACGTAACAAGACAGAACCACTAAAAGATCGCGCCACTCAATAATTTTCAAAGTTTTTACGTTTCCTTATCAAGGTTAAATACATCACTCCGGTCTGAACTAATTAGTCACGTCAAAAATGAATTGCAGATACAATTCATTACGGACCGTTTGATTGACGATCGTATTTAGTATGGGCGATGTTGAAATATCGATGTTAGGAATCACGGTACGGGTCTAATTCTTAGAATCGAATTTATCACTTACTAGTGACGTTCGTCCGTGATTTGACCATCGTTAAACATATTATGCAATACACCTTATTATCTTCAGACGACTCGCGCGCCATCTGTGGAGCGGTGGATCAACCTGTGGCGGTAGCCATCATAGAACACAAAATATTTGACAAATGCCTGAATCTCGCTTACGACAATTTCAAGATAAGCTTGCCTGTATACAAGTTCCGAACAACAACATCTGGACCGTCGGTCTATCGAGTAATATCATCGCTCGGTGGAAGATCTTGCCCTCCATCGTTAAGCATTCTAGAAACCGCCTCATCTACCAACGGCAGTTTTCTTCTTTTTCTTTCTTAAATATACGCTGATAGCCTAAGGGTCTATTCCAGCTACGCTATTGCCGGTAGGGTGGTCCCTCACGCGCTCAACCTGAGAGAGTTTGCTGACATTTTTTTATTTTTTTATTGCCTAGATATGTGGACGAGTTCACAACCCACCTGGTGTTAAGTGGTTACTGGAACCCATAGACAATCTACAAAGTAAATGCGCCACACATCTTGAGATATAAGTTCCAAGATCTCAGTATAGTTACAACGGCTGCCCCACCCTTCAAGCCGAAACGCATTACTGCTTCACGGCAGATATAGGCGGGGGGCGGTGGTACCTACCCGCGCGGACTCACAAGAGGTCCTACCACCAGTAAAAAATCTGCCCTATTCTAGCAGTGCTTCGCAAAATTTAGCACTGGATCGGAGTCGCGACCCAGTGAAAAGGTCCGGTGAGAAACTCATTTAGTTGTGTCTATAAAACTAACCTATAAGCTTTTAACACGTTACAAACGGTCATTTTTAACACGGTTTTATTGACTCGATCTGCATCTATTTAAATATGTTACGGAATAATTTAACGTTATTTCCACTAGCTTCAACAGGTGAAGTTGACTTGGAAATTTGCTAATGCATCAAGAACTGATGAAGGTGTAGTAATTTTATTATCGTCGCCCGAAATCCTGACTATGATAAAAAGGCTTTCAAAGCCTTTTTGTAGCTTTAATACTGTATTTTCTAAAGCATTGGTATATTCATGTTATGTTTCCAATAGGCTATGACTGCTTGTTTAGGGTTTTTTGAGTTATGCTTGATGTATTTACTACAACTAAAAGTCAACTGATTAGCCTTTGTCAGGTGCCTCTTCCCTCATTTGAACGGCTAGTAAATATTCATATTTCATATGTTAGTTTTAATTTACTTACTTACTTCTAGCTGTTTCCATAATTGTCATTTATTATTAGTAGATTTTTGTAGTCAAAAGTAATAAATTAACAGAAAAAAAAAAACTCTACTTTTTGTCAAAACATTCATTTTGTTTTTGGTTTTCTCGCATTTGACAATGATCTCAATATCAAAGGAGAAAACGTTATACTAAAAATGAACACTACTTGTACAAAATTTTTATTTTGCTGAAAAAACAATTTTGGGGATATTGGGAGGGTTCTGTTTTGGTAATTTGAACTCAAAAAGCGAGAATTCTCTGTTTATGTACTTACCGGTTCTATTTCTCCCTGGCTGTCCTTCCCGAGACCTTCGCCTTTGGACCAGCCCATCTTCTCTAGTAGCCGGAAACCTTTGTTCTCGGGCGCGATAAACCTGTTAATATTCGGGCAAATTACAGCTTATACTTCAGGGCGACCGGCGAAATATATCTACTATCTATTTGTATAAGGAAAATTAAAAGTATGTATGTATATTTGCTCTCTATGCGTTCCTAAGTCATTCATCAGTTTGTGATGCAACTTAATACAGTTTGTTGTTAGCGCGGAAAGGTTTCTGTTATAATGCCTAAAAAAATGTTTTCATACAATTTGTCAGCTCGGAGTTTATCCGTTTTTCACTGGCTATTGAAATTTCAAATACGACTTTAGTGTACATATTGAACGTATCAGTCAGTCAGTATCAATTGAAATATTATTTATTCTATTCATTCCATTATAAGTATAAATTGGCTGTATAAGCTAAAAGGCATAAGCCTTACATGTTTTACATGTCAAGTTTATTGAGAATAGCTGTCACTGGCTGTCAAAACTATCTGTCACTTCTTTCGCCGTGGTTTCGTGGCTCGTTGAGTGTGAATTTTCTAATCTTTAAAAATGTTGATAATCTCAAGAAATGTAAAGTATTTTCGCATTGATTTTTATAAATAAATTGTCGTTAAATGTTATGGCGTGTTCGTTTTTTTTAACGGTCTGCACACTCGCCCGTTCCCGAACTTACATTGCCAGTTCATAGGTACGCCATACCTATGTTAATAAACAGAAGTGTTATTTTAGAAGTAGATTTTGATTTTCTTTTGCTATGAGAGCTTGACTACCGTGTGGTCTGATGAAGTTCAGTAATAGAGCGTGGCTACTGAATCAAAGTGAGGCAGGAAGTCGTTTTAGTTTAATTTTTTAAATTAATTATATTTATGCTGTTGTATTTATAAGGGGTGACGTTGCATAGACTATATATGCAGCATGGATTTTGTTAGCAGAAACTAAAATAATTAAACAGAGACGTAAATGATTCGCGTGCTGCTAAGCCATTTCGCTTCAGAAATAGGCTGATTCAGATTTCTTGAACCGTATGACTATTTTTCGATAAATTATTTACTTGATTTTTCAAATTAACAACGCACAACGCACTTCTACACAAAGCACACATCCGATTTTCTAGTTCTAATGTTGATGTTGGTAATTTTATTTTCAGAATCGAATACGGAGTGCATATTATTGTATAGTACTAGCCGTACTCGCCCGCTTCGCTGGGCATTTAAAATTAATATTATTATTTATTCTCATTATTATTAGGGAGTCCAACGCTCATATAAATATTAGCCTATCCATTATGTACATATATTTTCTACACGGATACCAAGTTTCAAGTTAATCGGATACATGATTCAGTAGTTATAACGGAAAATCCGTAAAAAGCACTGCAGATTTATATATTAGTATAGATTAAACAATGTTTATTTTAAAGGATTTTTTAGGACCTGGTAACTAAGGCCTTTAGGTCAAGGTATTACAGTACACTTAATTACCACTGAGATAAAATATTGCGTGTACTATATGACCATAAAGCAAATCATAAAGGTAGTTTTCCAATTACAGCACTAGAGCGCATTATGCGGCATAATGCTCAACGTTGAATGTTTCAACTACAGCAACGCTTAGCACAATCGACCACTCTCAAAAGTAATGCTCTCGCGTGATACTCGCAATCGATACCGACTCAGTGACAGAAAATTGACAAGTGTTTTTTCTTTAAGTTGGCATTGATCGAAATTTTGTTTATATTATCGTTAGTAATATTATTCATTGTTCAAAAAAATTTGTAAGGCTTTCGTTTCGTCGTAGTTTCTTGGAAATAATCAAAGTTAATTCAAACTGTGCTAAAAAAATAAATATAAGTATGAATGAAGGTACAAATAATTAGGTTTTTTTTTATATTCCACATTTAAAATGTGAATACAATTTCATTTTAGAATTCGAATTTGTAAACAAATTTACTTTACAGGAATATAAATACTTTTGTAAACATTGCAATGGCTTGATCGAATCATCATCATGAACTCAGCGCACTCTGCTGATGCATTTGAAAACTAATACACGTTCCAATTAAGCTTAATTAAGCATAATTCGGCATTCTATGCCACTGAGTCTCATAATGCTCTGTAATTGGAAAACTACCAAAGCGAATAGTGTTACGCACGTGTCGAGGTCTGTAGTCTGCGTTTTCTCGGCTTCGTGCGAGGAGCCGACGGCGTCGCGGCGGGCCTGCGCGCGGTCGTTGTACGCCGTCTCCTCGATGCTCAGCACCTTCGGAGCGTACTTGTTCTTCAGCCGCGCCAGCTCGAGCTGGTGCTGCCGCTGCACGCTGCACGTGCGCGTGTACGCGACTTTCTTCTCTCGCTCCTCTACTAAACAATACAGTTGACATTTACTTATAGGCACTAGAGATCACGGTCACTTATAATAACTATAGTAGAAATATTTTGTCCGTGCAGTTTGGGTCATAAAAAATCGGAGCGGTGAAGCGAGTATTTCTTATTAAGGACCGATGACAATACAATATTTAAAAATATTGAAATCCAACTAAAAATGAAAAATAAATAATAGTTTAAAAAAACTAACAAAATAGTATATATATACTATATACTATACTAATATATAAATCTACAGTGGTTTTTACGGATGTTCCGTTATAACTACTGAACCATGCATCCGATTGACTTGAAACTTGGTATCCATGTTGAAAATACATGTACTTAATGGATAGGATAATATTTATATGAGCGTTGGACTCCCTACACCAGTTGCGGGGGCGTTAATGATGACAATCTTTGTGAGGGTGAGAAATGATAATGTTAATTTTAAATGCCCAGCGAAGCGGACGGGTACAGCTAGTACTACATAACGACTGTCCCGCCTTTCGAATGTAGGTCTCTCTCTACCAGCAGTACATAGTTGGAGCACGACCCAGAGGCGAAGGATGGTAGGCAGCGGCTTGGCTTTGCCCCTGGCATTGCTGAAGTTCATGGGCGACGGTAACCACTCACCATCAGGTGGGCCGTATGCTCTTATCGTCTGCCTACAAGGGCAATAAAAAAAAAGGAGATAGTTACATGTCATTACGAGGCCCGGCTCGCAGTGGCCACAGGTGTCATTTCCCGGATGCACATGGCACAGCAGTTTAGTCTCGCCTATGTGTATCGTGCTGCCATGAACGACCTGTGAAAGACAAACGTCACATTAAATTTCCGAAGACTTTGAAACCTGTAACTATACTGAGACCTTAGAACTTATATCTCAAGGTGGGTGGCGCATTTACGTTTGTAGATGTCTATGGGCTTCAGTAACCATTTAACACCAAGCGAGCTGTGAGCTCGTCAACTCATCTAAGCATTAAAAAAAATAAAAAAAACCTATCCGAAATTATTTCTGGCCAACTTTTTAAGTATCAAAGCGATGAATTAATTTGTTGTATTTAGTCATATAAATTCGAGGAAAAAAATAAAATTGTTTATTCAATTTTTAGATCTAGATTTGCTATTATTATACATATTCATTTTATTATTTCTAACGTGTCGAATACTTTACACTACAGCCCGTGAACCCTAAAACTGTAAAATATTCGTAAAACAGTTTTAATTATGTATATACAAATTTTAAATCGATATGATAATAGATTAGTGTCAACTGAAAACATAATTATGATAGATAGTCCATGNGTTTATTCAATTTTTAGATCTAGATTTGCTATTATTATACATATTCATTTTATTATTTCTAACGTGTCGAATACTTTACACTACAGCCCGTGAACCCTAAAACTGTAAAATATTCGTAAAACAGTTTTAATTATGTATATACAAATTTTAAATCGATATGATAATAGATTAGTGTCAACTGAAAACATAATTATGATAGATAGTCCATGTTCAGTAAAACTTCAATGTAACGCAAAGTAGTCATGAAGACCGCTCCAACGTTGATTCGAGATTGCAAATCACGAGTATAAGCGGATTTTAAATCGTATATGTACTATAGTGGGCCAAAAAAACTTTTTTTTTTTCTTTAGGCACTACGAAAATATCGTCCAGGAAGATCCTGTGTTATTTAAATGGGAAATCAAAAATCTCGATGCGGCACCTCTAAACATTATTAGCACCTTAAGAGCTCAAACTTTAGTAGAATATTGTTTTTCGTCATCTTGGACAAATTTTCGTAGTATCTAAAGAATAGAAAACTTAAAATTTTTTTTGGCCTACCCTAATATGTACATCACTTAACTACAATATTGATGTCTTCAATTTAAAAAAGTCAAAGGTTAGCTTTATTGCCCCCATGTGTCATAAGCTTTACATTACGCACTCATGAATACCAACATATCATATTGTTACGGCTTCAGATGCGGTTCCCTTACGCTCCGAACTTAGAACGGATGGACTAAACTAGCGCCTGCTAAAAGGTGGTTAAAACTGTATCAAAAATATTTACATCGACGCGTTTGCTGACGACTTGACTCTCAGACATTCTGATACCGTTCAGTATCGTTCCATTCTTAGATCCAAGATCCACAGCGGTGTACGTCTGACGTGCGAGGTCGTATTGAATGTCCAAATGATTCTGTAAAATATTTTATTTATTAAATCAAAATGCAAGGTAGCTTAATTAAATCAAAATGCAAGGTAGTTTAATCTGTAAAATATATAATTAGATGTTTAGCTTCACCATATCAGTTGCTCCTTATATAATAATCTGTCCATACTATATATTAGAAGATAGGCTACTTTCAGTACATTAGTATTAACTTAGATAACCAGGTCATCACAAGTGGATACTATATAGGTGTAGTCATTTGTCATTTCTTTGTGTAGAACCTCCATAGCCACAGATGGTCAGTAGTCTCCGTCCTACTGGAATTATTTCTCGGCCTCAATATAAATAACTTAGCTCTAAGACGAATTCTTAAAGTGTTTGCCAATCAAGAGCCACGTTTCCCAAATAGAAATTGGCACTTGGACATACAGAAGATTATTTTGTACCAATATAGATAAAATCGTTCAATACAGTTAAATAAAATGGCCTAAATATAGTGCCATAGTAAGAGAATGGAAGGCAGCGATCACCGGGATTAATTACTGGTGGTAGCTCACCTCTTGTGAGTCCGCACGGGTAGGTACCGCCACCCTGCCTATTTCTGCCATGAAGCAGTAATGCGTTTCGGTTTGTAGAGTGGGGCAATTGTAACTATACTGAGACCTTACAACTCGTATATCAAGGTTGGTGGCGGCATTTACGTTGTACATGTCTATGGGCTCCGGTAACCACTTAGCACCAGGTGGGCTGTAAGCTCGTCCACTCGTCTNTTGTGAGTCCGCACGGGTAGGTACCGCCACCCTGCCTATTTCTGCCATGAAGCAGTAATGCGTTTCGGTTTGTAGAGTGGGGCAATTGTAACTATACTGAGACCTTACAACTCGTATATCAAGGTTGGTGGCGGCATTTACGTTGTACATGTCTATGGGCTCCGGTAACCACTTAGCACCAGGTGGGCTGTAAGCTCGTCCACTCGTCTATGTAATAATAATAATAAAAAAGAATATCACATACACAGGGGTGCACTTTGAGCTTGCACCGAGAATGTACTAGCGTCCTGCCTATTTGCTGATAGGTAGCGGTTTACCTTTGGTATTGCTGATATCCTCGAGGGGACTGACCATGCACCATAAGGTGAGCTGTATGCTCGTCTAAAGGTAACAGCAGTTTCAAAACACAATTTTTGTTTCTGGCTCATATCTTAGGGTGGGTAAAAGCTAAAGTACTCTGACTTTATGTACCAGTTAATATGAGGATTAGCACTTATATGCCCATAAAAAGTAAATGACATACAACACTTGCATTAAAGATTCTAAAAGTTTGCAACGGCAATTCCGAAGTTCTATTTATTAAATACCTCACCCTAGACACGTTATGGTCTTTTAAAACAATAGCGTGTTGCTCCCCTTCTCTTCCGATCGTGCCGCCATCTTTCGTTATCAGGAAAAGATTTCCAATTTTCAGTTTGGGTAGACTAGTTTCCCTGACGATCACGCGCATACACGGTGGATGGTGTTTTGCAACATTTTCTGGAAATAAAGTCCAAGTTTATAAAGCATAAAATAAGTAGAATACAACTGTTTATGGAAGCCACTATTCATTAATTATAAAATGTATGAAGCACGAATTTCTAATGTAGGGCACGAAAATATAAACTGATATGAGTATATCAAATTTGTTCTTATTTTGATTTCTTAATAAATATATAAATAAAAAGATAAATAAAAATTAAAACTATATCGAAATGTGCTAAAATTATTACTAGTTGTAATTTTCAAAAGGGCCATGATTTAAAACAAAAATTTCCCAAACTTTTCCTTTGATTCAGTTTTCTATAAAATGTCATCAAAAAGCCGCAAATCATGTATTTAAATTTGAAGAATGAAAAGGGATCTGTTATATAAAACTCATGTGACATGATGAGTCTTGTCTCAATAAAAAAGTATGCAGATTGGATTAACTCGCATTTGAGATTTATATAATAATAAGAAACTTTAGTGACATAGCAAGTTTCTATAAACAGCCACACATCTAGTGCTTCAAAATTTTATGAGTTCATCGTTAATTGGTTATTTAGATTTACCATCATCAGTTAATGTGGATGTGCTGGCATTAGATGAACATTCATTGTCTGACCCAGAGTCTTCATCAGCTGAATCACTGCATTCTCCATCTTCGAGATCCCTGGATGCCTTGTTGTCCTTCTTGCTGGTATCCTGTGTGTCTTCACTATTTTGTTCTTTGTCTTCTAACTCCATAACATCACATTTTTCACCATTATTTTCTATAGATTGATCACCATTTTCATCAATTTTAGCTTTAAAAGGTTTTTTATTCTTGGATTCTTTAATTTTTGAAATCTTCCTCTGCTTCAGCCTAAGGTGGCTGTCTTCATTTTCCTGTAATAACATGGTCAACTTTGGTATTGGGTAGCAACTAGGCTATACTTAATTACCTAAGGCGGTTCTGCCTCGAAGTGAAACCTGAGATAAGTTTTTCGTCAGGTTTTCCATGACATCTTCTTTTAGTTGTACCTGAAAAATATTAATTTCAGTAGTTTTAATCATTTTTTTAATATTTTTTCAGAAAAAAACTGTTACAATCCATCTCTTCTTACAAAGGATAATTTTTTAAAATATGTAAATCACGAAAATGTTTGATATATTTAATAAGAAAACCAATAAAACAATATGCACATATGAGTAAAAGATTGTAATCATATTTGCATATACATTTACATAAATCTTGTGCTCCCTGAGTCTGCACTCTTAAATGTTTTGATATTTTCATTTAAGTACGAAATTTACACTTACAGCTTTGTGCTTTCTAGCTTTCTTTTTATTATGAGCAACTAAACCAGGATTCTCGTTGCTACTATCAGGATAAGAATGAAAAACAAAGCTCTGCTTCTCGTCTGAATAGAAGTAATAGCAATTGGTATCAGTATGATAGTAGAGACCCAATTCCTGGAATAATGAAAATGAAAGAAAACTGAAATCGAAGCTAAAATGAATAAAAATTAAAATTGCTACATAAAATTGATTAATTTATTAATAAAGAAGTATTTATTACTTTAAAGTAAGCTACCTGATATAAAAGGTACAGATTTTGAAATAGATGTTTATGTTTTAGTATTTTTACAAATTATTATTGGAGATCACACTAGTCATACCATACACTTGTTTTTTCCTACTTAAGCTGATAGCCTTGAGAGGCTATTTCAGTGTAACCTTAACTAGGTGAGCTCGCGGGGCTCAAACCTGACAACATTGCTAACACGAACCCTAGCAAGGGTCATGCTTCTCAGAATCTACCAGCGAATCGGAAACGTGACCCACTGAGAGAAACTCAGTTGGTTGTGTCTGTGGGTTAATTTACTCGTCGAGCCCTTCGTCACAAGCGACAGGTTTCGACGAGAACAATGACCGGTGCTTGAGGTACCTAAAAGCAACGTTAGTAGATCGGGTGGATACGAAATGACGTGTTTTGGGCGACGTCGGCCATCGCATATCTAACAAGATGGCTGAGATACAATCTCTTAGTTTTTTTGTTGTTGCACAAAGGCCATTTTATTTGTAAGCCATGAAGCTGAATGCATATACCCCTAGAGCAGCCTTTTCCAAAGTGGGCAATAACACCCCCTTGTGGGCGCTGCAGGCCTAAAGGGGGTAAGAGACCCAGAAAAAAAGGGTGCGTTGTGTAGAGGCTTGGGAGGCGATTTGTAATTTCATCTAGGTGGGCTCTTAGACAACGAGTGAGCACTCGCTATAGACGATTTTAAGTAGGTGAAAAATTGGGGGCGCTAAAAAATAATTTATTCTCAAGGTGGGCAGTAGACAAAATAAGTTTGGTAGCCCCTGCCCTAGAGGAACACTTTTATAAAAGGTGATGAATTATATTGATTGTTTTTTTTGTGAGCTAGGTTCGGCAGAAAATCTCATGACCAACTTGACAGTAGAGTTAGTACTCTTGAACTTTAATGATACTCTTAGATTATCCTATACTTTTATAATAATATTGAAATATATTTGAATTAGGCAATCGTGTTATAGTACACACTCTGATCAAATATAATCTTGCTGACTCTGAAAACCAAATCGTACTACAAACCCTGACACTGGGCATTTAAATTATATTACTAAAAAAGATAATGGAAACTTACAGAATTATAATAATAACCAGTCTTGTAATCATAGTACATGCCCGCTGACTCAACATACACCATCCCTGTCTGCTGCAAGGCAGTCTGGGCCACTTCTTTCACTTGCTCAGCAAGAGACATCTCTCCTGAACCATCATGCAAATTCCATCCCGCTTCTATGCTTTCCTCAGATTTTTTTGTTTTCATTGTCTCCATTTGTGTCGCAGTATCGCTTGTTTTTATCTTAGGTGTTTGCGTGGACTTGGATTTGGTATTTTTTAAAGATTGGTTGTCATTGCCTGAGATTGGAGTCTCATTTTCACTGCCGTGTGGAATATTCAATTCGAACACGTTGTTTTTTTGAGAAGATGCATTTATGGATGTTGTTATGACGTTCTGGAGATAAATATTGAAACATAACCATGGAAATTCTGTATCATTCAAAAAAAGTTAGATTTTTTTATATCTCACCTTTTCTTTCAAACATTGTTTTAATTTTTTTATGACAACGTTCTTCTTTTTAATACATTTTCTCATACTCATGATCAATTCAATCATTTGTGGTCGTCGTTTCAGAGAAATTCGTAAGCTTTCCAATAATTGCATTTTCGATGACTGTAAATTAGAACTTGAAGACTGTTCTTCCATATTTCCCTCTTGTCCAAAATTGGTTGTTGCAAATTTTAGAATTATATTTTACACAGATAATTGAATAGGTATTAAACATATACCCAATGTGGTAATGAAAATATTAGTAATCAAAATTTTATTTTACCGAAAACAAGGGCCAATATTATTAACTTTTGACAAGTCTGACAGCTTCTCTAATTGTCCATTGGATTGGCAAAAGGAATATTACGCATACAGCCACATCTGTTGGCGCAAAAGGTCGAATATATGAATATGCATGAAAATTAAAAACGAATACCAATAAGATTTATTGTCTAGCTAATTATGTCTATTTCTGCTACGAAGTGTCATTTGTTTCGGTTTTAAAGGGTAGGGCTATGTAAGCTCCGTGTTTTAAGGTGAATAGCGGCATTGAGATTATTATTTTTGTCATACCATTTAACACTAAATGGGTTGATTCACTGATATTTCCATTAAAAAAAGTTTCTTATTTTATTGGCCTTGTAGACAAACGGCCATACGGCCCACCAGACCTGATGGTGAGTGGTTAACGTCACCCATCGATTTCAGTAATGCCAGGGGCAGCGCCAAGTCGCTGCCTATCGTGAAGTACTTGGGAAGCACCGTGGAGGATTGCTCGTTCCAAATGGTACGCAGTAAAAAAGATCCCTGGAAACGCACTGTGGATGAATGCAGTGGCTCCAGTATGGATGAAGTCTACTCCGGTGGCGTGCAGAGCGATGGCAAAAACGAGATGATGGGCTCATCTCGAACAATTTCTCAGAGCACTCCCCATGGAACATACGGTGCAAAAGACAGAGAGAAACGAAGTCTCTCCGCAAACCCAGAGGTCCCAAACGATCCGTGAGAATGGGATTATCAACAATCCGAACGGCCCTCTTCTGTATGTAGTCAAATGGAAGTAGCTGGTATTTCGGAACCCCGGCCCCTGAGGTGGGAGCAGTACTCTACGCGAGGCCGGACTTGTGTTTTATAAAGCAAAAGATTTTGACTCCCAGCATTTTGGACGCCAACTTGGCTATGCCCTCCAAATGACTCCGAAATTGGACATCGCTCGAAACGTCGACCTCAGGTATCCCAATACTCGTGGAAAGTTGCAGGTATACTCCTCGGCAAGTTACGAACGTAACTCCATACCTTACGTTCTTTTATATAGAATAAGAATGCTACGTAAGGTTAAGTATTTGAAATGTAGATAGCCTCTAAAGCTGGAAACTATTTTAGGTTAATAAACAAAATTGAAGAGTCAAATTCAGGGTGAATTACTTTAGTTACTAACTAAAATGAGATAATTAAAACTAGATGTTAAAAAAGGATACCTATCAATGAAAATTCATTTTGAATGTTGCTCTGAGAGTTGTGTATTCTTGAACAGTGTCTATTCTCGGGCAAGTTAATTCCTATAATGTAAATTCCCTCTACTTTTTTGCTGAGACTAAGGTTCTTAATTTCCCAATTAACATCTTTAACTTCATATTGCACCATTTTTAATAACACAGCCTCAAAGCAGTTATGCGTTTCAGTTTAAAAAGTAGGATACGACCTATAGTATCCTACACGACCTATTCAAATACCATGTAAATATTTAATAACATATCTAGGTATGCATTCTGGGTATTTGGTGGACATCAGATGACCCGTGAACTGGGAAGTCTATGAAGGAGAATTTAGAGAAACACAGGTTAATGTGGATTAAAAGAAGTACAAAGTTATTAATTTTTATTTAAATTAAAAGCTCATTAATTATATAAATCATGTGCGTACAATGGAAAATAGCATGAAACAAAAATATATCGAGGGTACATAACTATAAAATAATGAAATTGGTACGGTTTTAGTGGACAATATTAAGTACATCTACATAAGAACAAAAAAATCGATTTAAGCCGATCCATATAATTGTATACATAATGTAAACACTAAAAAGATCTATAAATGCCAAACTCTAAACGAGTACAGAGTACAAATAAAAATACATCCAAAGAAAAAATAAGAAAAAAATCAGCTCATTTCGTTCGATAGTTGCCTATAGTTTATACAATTTGTTAACCTTACATCTATGGTAATAATTAGACAAGTACAAAATGATATTTCATCCTTAAAAATATCTACTAGTAACCTAAAACTAAAGTCAGTTGTATATTTTATTATAATATTAAGTTAATTGTATTCCATAGTGTACAAACCATCTAATATTGAACAACCCATGCATTGTATATAGCGTATTCACGACAAATCATTTCATAAGGACTCGTTATCACAATGTAGAATTCGATAACGTAGTCCCGTATCAATGCAAACTCTACTGATATATCAACATAGTGTATGGAAGATCTACGCTAAAAGCTAAAACGTTACATTCCGATATGTTTTTTAATTTTAATTAAAAAAAAACAACTCTCGAAACAATGGCACTCGATCAGCCAAATACACTAATTCATTGTCATTCAAATCGAATAGTAAATAAATAAGTCGTTTCGCTTATTGTAATTGACACAGTCACGCATGTACTCTAGGCAGTGCAAGTTTAAAATATTTGGTACCACAATCCATATTCGCGTTACGAGTACGTATTAAATAGTCGATTTGTCGGAACCGTGCCTTATTCTAGGAGCTAACGTAACATTGTCTACTCCAACAAATTCCACTACCGTTTATTTATATATATATCGAAATACTCAGCGTGAAAACACTGAAACATCACAACGTTACAACTACTGTCGATCTAATTCGTGAATATATACTTTTGTATAAGAAATTCGTAATAATATATGAAAAAAAAAACTGCTCACAATTCCTTGTTTTAACGATATGAGTTTCCTTACTAATTTAATATAAATGCAATTTCGATTAACGCTAATTACAGAATTTTAAGCGATTCAAATTATTAATGTATTGAATGATTTCAATTGCTTCGACTAGCGGATCTTAAACAATTTCAATGATGATTACCGCACCGGTTCCAATGTGATTCGATAAGCTCTCATAAGATTTTAACGACGCATTTGATTCAGGATGTTGTCTCAGCCACATCTGCGTTCAGAGCGACGGAGCGAGCGAGACAGGGAGAGGGCATTAGCGTCACGTAACAAACGATCACTGAATCAACACTTTGCAGAGTTTAGTTGAAGTCGCAAATAATCGAAGCTTCGTCGCGCAGATATGGAAGAGTCATTAGTGTCGCCGCACACGGGCCACCAGCCACAACCACAAAACGCAGCCACCGACGTATTTCCTGTTGTTGAAACATTTTATACGGACACGCCACACGCTACATATGAAATGTATAAAAATTGCAGGAAAGATGCCGGGGCGGCTTTTGTGGTTGTGGCCTGTGGCCCGTGTGCGGCGACCCTTAATAATTATGATTGGAACGCGGCTACACTACGAGCTAAGAGATGGCGGTGGAGTGATTTTATGGGGGCACGTATGGCGGAGGTTTTCTGTAGGTAGGTGTGGCTTTGGGTCGCGGCGGAGTGCGGGACGCGGCGAATGGCGGCGGCGGACGGTACGGGGCATCCTCGCCCGATCTGCAAGTTCGATTAAATCATACAAAAACCGCGTATACTTTAAAATATATTCGAAGAAATATGTAAATTACAGATATAGCGAGTAAATAGGGGCAACACCACGGCCCTTAATGGACCCTCGGACAATTTTACGTTCTAACAGCCTAAATGCTTCTATTTAATAAGTACACAAATGTATGGGTTGAACGTAATGTAGGTTGATATGAAAAAGAAAACCATCCCAAAAATCCCTTTTTTTTTAATGAATAAAGACTCCTTCAAAACGATGCTTAATGCGATAACAATAGTTTCATATAAATCACATCACTTTCCTGCACCATATCGTGCTACTAAATAAATTTAATATTTAACAAATGTAACACAAATCATGAGAAAGGCGTTTATATAAAATTCAAATGAAAACAATTTTAAAAACTTCAAAATTTTAAGGGACTTAGTTTAGAATGGTCGTGATTCCATAGCCACGTTTCAAATGTAAAAGATAACAGTGATCGTAACGGACACTATATAGTGTTGCTACACATAAAAAACACAATAAGACAAAATGCAGTTACTACTACAAGGGAAAGGTCCAATAATAGTTATTTGAACAAAGTTATGTGAGCTGTTGTTTATAATTACGAATAGCAAATACCTACTGCCAAGGGATTATTGGGTGTTTTGGCCAAAAAAAACATTATTTCTTATTTTCAGATTAACAAATTCATTATATTTATTTTCAATGTCTCTTAACTGTAGAGAATTATTTAGAATATTATGACATGATATGATGAACTACTTACAGACTATTACAAGTACCTGTAGTCCGGTGCGGGCGGCAACAATGGCGGCTTCTCTTCGCGCATTATAACAGGACTTTTGTGTATAGGTTCGGTGTCTGTACGTTCTTCTAATTCGTCTTGAAATATAACGGGTATGCCCTTCGAACGGAACGCTTGTCGCTCCTCCTCGTCGCCGACACTCATTTTACCTGTTCGCGTTTATAAACTTTACAACCACATTTCTTTAGTATCACTACATAGTACAAAACAAAGTCGCTTTCTCGGTCCCTATATCCCTATATATGCTTAATTCTTTAAAACTACGCAACGGATTTTGATGCTGTTTTTTTATAATAGATAAGAGTGATTGAAGAGGAAGGTTTATATGTATAATAACGTCCATTAAATAGTGGAGAAATCAATAATAAATTACAGTTTCCGAAGTGAATAGAGTACGGGTCGAGTAGTTCGAATATAAAATTTTCCTCGCCTCTGTATTAACGTTTTAGAAATGTTTTAGATTCTTAAATAAAAGTTTTTATTATTTTTTTAGGAATTCACACAATCCCTTAATGTTTGCGTTTAGGATTAATTTATAATGTTGCCAATGTATAAGGGAGCCATTTTTATTTATACACTGGCAGCATACGAATCTACGAAATAGCACGAAAAATAAAATTTTATTTAATTTTTAACGAACTTACAATAAGGAAAGAATCAATCAAGAATTTAGTAAAATAAACACGAGATCAAACCTTAAGTGTTTTAATCACGCACTTTATTACTTTAAAAAAGTTTAGAGACAACAAAGACAAGATTTTTGACAAGATAACATTTTTGTGAACACATATTATTATATCTAAAACAAATCTTTTTTCTATTTCATTACAAACTAATCTAAAACCTATTTATAGCATTAACAACGTTACTGACTAGCATTGGCGAGTGGAGTGGGCTTACAAAAAAAAACCATTACAATCAACTAAAAAAAAGCAAGGTACATACATATATACAATATACCTATTAGATGACCTAATCTTAAAGTAGCACCGACTATGAACCGTGTAAATGGATATTGGAACATGTTTCCTAGATTTTTTATTTAGTGTTCTTTACTTTCATCTTAATGTTTATGATAAAGGATGAGATTTATAAAGCGAACTCAGTTAACTTTCGACATTTATATCGCGCTACGCATTAGCTGAGCTATAGATAAGAACGCGTCCAAAGTCGTCGTGGTCTAGAGGTTAAGACGCCCGGTGCACTAGTATCGGGCGGTGCGACTGTGTCGGTGTTCGAATCCCGCAGGCTTAACAAAAGCTCTCGAATGACTTCAGATACACTTTGAATGCTTCGCGGAAATACGTAGCAGGGAGGAGAATCCACCCGCAAGCGTCTACAATACGTCCTACCATCAGCGAATGATGTTAATCTATTTTAAACGTTAATAAATACAAGGGAACGATAACTAGCGCCTCGTGACAATTTCGATCAGCAAATTGCTTAGTCAAGTAAATAGTTTTTAATTTCATTGCGCATTTCATTGTTTTCGAGAGTCCGTGTTGGTTTTATTAAGCCCCGATGCTTTCGTCAGTTTCATCAGAACAGCATCAGCTAAGTGTACAAAGTAGCTACTCTTTATAGATCTCACCCTGATGTTCCACTGTCTCGGTTACTTAGCAGCTTTCGGCACACACACGTGAGTTTATAGTACTTAGTGAACTCCCAACTTAGTGAAACAAGCGAGCCTAAATAATGAAATGATCGCTAAATACAAGCGTTCGACGACGTTACGTGTTACGACAAGTGGTGTTACAATCACCTGGCCATTGTCAGGAATTGTCACCTCCT
Organism: Bombyx mandarina; assembly: GCF_003987935.1. The sequence continues at coordinate 7,341,010 of NW_021011477.1, read as the reverse complement.
ACAGAATTTAGAAAACATTAATTTGATTTATCGATTTTTTTTATTTAGTTCCATGAAGGTCGGTATAAAAATAAATGTTTAAAGTAAGATGACATACGGTCTCTCTCGTTTAACCCTTTGACTGCCGTATGGGTCACCGGTGCCCTGCGCGGCGCATTGAAGTAATATTGTCGATTTCTGTTACTAAGGCGCCTAAGGATAAGTTTTGTTTTAGTCTTTTAGGTCTCTCAGAAATACATTCGATTTCAGTATCCTTGGATTCGTCTTTCCCAGAGTCTACTAGGTATTCCGGCGTTTTAGTATAGTATGCGCGGAAGCGCTAGTCACCGCCTGAGGTATGTGAGCGGCAGGGCGGGCGAGGTAGACAAATGTCAAGCTAACTCAGTCTGCCGTCGACCGCCGCGGCGGTTACACGATTCAGTTGTTCTTGCCAGTTTGTTCCAAATGTGTCCACCAATTACACGACGGTATAAAATGTAATTTACAATGTGCACAGTTTTTTTTCTTAGACCGTAATGAGAATTATGTGTTACTTCTCCACGAAAATCTAAAGAAATAAAAAGAGAATCCACATTGATGATTTCGACACCGGGGTGTTACGAACGAAAATTCATCAGTTTTTGTTGATAAAAAATCAAAATAGATAAATATTTTTTTTTTATAATGTACTATAACGGCGATTGCGTATTTTTTTTATTTTCTTATTAAGAAATGTTAATTTGCTTATAAAATTGCTTTGTATCGTAAATAATAAGATATAATAAACACTTTTGAATATGCATTTTTTGTTTAACCAAGAAATAGAAATATACAATATTACAATTAGGTACCCATTACATTAACTCTAATATGTTATTCTGAGATTTATCTGCACTTAAGTATAATATCGTGTACGTCTTGTCAATCACGCCCTCCCCCGTGTTACCCCGCCACATACCTCGGGAGGTGACTAGCACTTCCGTGCGCACTATAACAGAAATCGGCATAATTATGTACTTCAATGCGCCGCATAGGACACCGGTGACCTACACGACAGTCCAAGGTTTAAGGGATCAAACGGAACGTGTTACCTGTCCGCCGCCTCCGGTACAGCACGCACGCGATGACGCCGGCCAGCAGTATCATGCACACGATGACCACGGCCGGAATGATGAACGTCACGAGGTAGCTCTGCTCCGCGGCGCTGCCCGTCTTGCTGTTCTGCGAGTTGGGCGCGCCGGGGTACAGCGCCGGCGGGACCTTCGATACTTTGGTGTTCTGCTCCGCGCACAGGCCGAGCGGGTTGAGAGTTATCGACATCACTTTGAAGTCCTTGTCGAAGACTTGATCGACGTTTTCGCGGAGAGCGCCGCCTCTAGAGCCGCGATCGTCTACGATGATCATCTTGCGGAGTTGTTCGATTTCCGCCTTCGGGCATCTGTCCATTGGCAAGCTAGTGTTGTACCTGTAATCGATATAAAAATAATAGTTAATTAATTTCAAATCTGTCATAATTGAAATCCATTCAATTGAAGACTCATAAGTTATTATGGGTACTTTTTATTGGTGGTAGGACCTCTTGTGAGTCCACACGAGTAGGTACCACCACCCTGCTTATTTCTGCCGCGAAGCAGTAATGCGTTTCGGTTTGAAGGGTGGGGCAGCCGTTGTAACTGTACTCAAGACCTTAGAACTTATATCTCAGAGTGGGTGGCGCATTTACGTCGTAGATGTCTATGGGCTCCAGTAACCACTTAACACCAGGTGGGCTGTGAGCTCGTCCACCCATCTAAGCAATAAAAAAAAAAACTGTAAATTAATTTTTTAGCAAATATCAGCCGTTGCAGTGGTACGTGGCCAAAATATAAATGACAATTGCTAGAAAATCGGTATTGTAAAATTATTTAACTGAATGATCCTTATTATTGGACAGATGCTTACACAAAAATATCCATTGTTTGGTATTAATAATTTACAAAATAATAACTGTGAACTTGGCTAGTACTTACCATATAATGGAGGTAGGATTATTGGTAATGCTTTGTATCCTAATATTATCAGTCTCCTTTTGTCCGAACAGGTTGGCGAGCTTCTCGACAACTTTACGTTTGTTTTTAGCGTTGAAGGCGAGCTTCAAGAACGGATACTCCAAGGTCATCTGGAACTCGACCGTGGGTCGGATGGGAGGTGCCTTCACGACCTCCACTATTAAACTGTCGTACGCAGTCTTCTTGCTGGAGTCTTCAGCAATCTATTAAAACAAAAGATCTAATTTTAAAAAAGAATATCGAAACATTTTACAATTTAAAAAAAAAAAAAAATCAAGTGAGTACATAATGATTAAAATCGGTTATGAATTGTAAATTAATTTTTAACCCAAGATGTCAAAGTAATAAAAACAAACTCTATTTGTAGACTACTTGAATTGAGATACTAAGTTGAATGTTTTTTTTTTGTTTTTTTGTTTAGTGCATGTGTGGACGAGCTCACAGCCCACCTGACTTTAAGTGGTACTGGAGCCCATAGACATCTACAACGTAAATGCCGCCACCTATCTTGACATATAAGTTCGAAGGTCTACTGTTGATCGATTATATTGACTGTTTACCAGTTGATAAGAAACGCTGCCCTCGTCCGTAGTAGTGGGCAAGCCGTAGAACTCTTGGTTATTGGCGTCAAATTGTAGCCAGTGCCCGGCCGGGATCTCGGTGCGGTCGCTGTACCGCAGCGACAGTATGAGGTTACGGGTGCCTCCGTCTTCTGGGTCGAAGAATGTGTCCTGGGCGAAGTGCAACAAAAATAATAAACAAACATTGGGACAAACAAAACAAGGCTTCTCCATTAAAAAACGTATGAGAGATGCGAACTCTTCAACATTTATATTATATACATTTTAAATTATAGATAGAAAAATAAATATAAATATTTTTTTAAATACTTCATTAAAATATGGGACGCTACTCGTTGCTAACGCTCGCGCTGGCCTGTAACAGGTATACTACGCGCATGCGTTCGAGTGCCACGCATTCACTCTCGCTCTGTCTCTTTCTATTCGATGGTAGCGTTAAACGTTTAACGCAACCTTGTTGAAAGTCGCATTAGAAGTTTCACTTAAAAAAAAAGTACTCCCAGTCTTCTAGCGCTGGCACGTCGCTCTTACCTCGGGCACCTTGTAGACGAGCAGGTGTCCGGCGGAGGCAGTGATGTGGTCGACTTGGTTGCGGGTGACTGGCGGGTAGGTGTCGGGCGCGCGGGTGGCGGGCGGCGCGGCGCACACCCCCGCCCCCTCCCACCGCACGCCGCGCACGCCCAGCTCCGGGGACATGGCGCGCGACAACAAGCGGGACCCGCGACCCGGCTCCGACTCAGACTCCATTATCTGTCAATAAATATTATTATTATAAACTAGCTGACCCGGCAGACTTCGTAGTGCCTCAATCGATAAATAAAAGACAAGATTTTGTATGAAATAAACTTAAAACAAACAAAATGAATCCGTTCGACGAGGGACACATCAAAGGAAAAACAAAATTGTTATTTTATTTAATTCCGAACATTTTCATTCATTTGTCTACCTTTTAAACCTTCTCTGAACTTCCAGAAATAATTCAAAACCAAAATTAGCCAAATCGGTCCAGCCGTTCTCGAGTTTTAGCGAGACTAACGAACAGCAATTCATTTTTATATATATACATAGATAGAAGATAGATGTAAACGTTCGAAAACAAAAGAACTTCTATTTTTCTATGGCACGCAATGCATTCAAATTTAAATTCGGCTGCTATTACCAAACATTGCGAGTGCACGAGAAATTGAACTTACAAAAATGACATAATATGTATACGTATGTTTGCTAACTTGCTTTAATTCAAAAATAGACCTTTTTATATCACTTTAGGGAGGTAATTAATACTAATCGCTTATGTATGGCGCTTAATTAATTAGAACGAAAATTCGTTTAATGAATCATAAATTGTTAATGTAATTTTATTAATTTAACATTCCCATAGTGTAAAACAATGTGATATCTATCTATATATGTAACGGAATCTTTTGATAGAATTTTTACCAACTTCAAGATATCTGGTTACCTTGAAAACTTGCACACGTCTCAAAAACAGATGATAATATATTCTTTTTATCATCATCAGCCTGCGGCAGTCCACTGCCGGACATAGGCCTCCCCCAAAGCTCGCCACTGAACCCGATCTTCGGTTCTACGCATCCAGTTACTGCCAGCTGCCTTGCGCAGGTCGTCGCTCCATCTAGCAGCAGGGCGTCCTACACTACGTTTGCCGGTTCGCGGTCTCCACTCCAGAACACGTCTACTCCACCGGTTATCGGCTCTACGACATATGTGACCAGCCCACGGCCACTTCAGCTTACTTTCTTATACTTTGGTCTAATATCCTGTCCGGGAACACCAGGATATATAAAAAAAAAGTTCAAAATTTTTAACAGCACTAACCTTCATAAGCCTATTGATGTCATCCATAGGACAAGCCGCGTCTTTCGGCAGGGTATCGTTCGTCCAAACGAACTCACAGAGATCTCCCGTTTGGGTTGCGTTCAGTACGGTCAGGTGGTCCATGTCGGTGTCCCGGAACAAATTCACTATTCCCTCCAAGGCCCTTATCTGCCAGTCGATGGCGTTATTGTACTGCTTGAGCAGCGTGAACTGCATGATGAAGCGGTGGTTGATGGTGCGTCCGCTCTTGTGTTGCTGCACGGTGATGTCTAGCGGGCCCCGGGCCTTGAGGCCGGCGCTGTTCTGAGCTTCCACTATGAAGTTCCAACGTGAGACGTGGGCTTCCAGCGGTCTGAAAGAGTTTATATATTTTTTTATTCATTGCTTAGATGGTTGGATGAGCTCACAGCCCACCTGGTGTTAAGTGGTTACTGGAGCCCATAGACATCTACGACTACCATGATACGACTACATATCTAAATGCGCCACCCACCTTGAGATTTAAGTTCTAAAGTCTCAAGTATAGTTACAACGGCTGCCCCACCCTTCAAACCGAAACGCATTACTGCTTCACGGCAGAAACAGGCAGGGTGGTGGTACCTACCCGCGCGGACTCACAAGAGGTCCTACCACCAGTCATTTTTTATTTGTGGAGTCAGTTACTGTTATGTAGGTAATAAACAATTGCTTCGTTTTACATGCGTCGTTAATTTTACTTATTCTGATATATTATATAGGGAATTTAAACTTACAGTCCGTAAACTTCAAGGTCGGACGGTATGAATTGTATCCATGAATTTTTGCTTAAGGGGACGTTTTCGGCTTCGTACATCGTGAAAGTCAAGTTGCTCCCGTCCTCCTGATCCATGAACAGATCGGTGGGGATTATGTATCTGAAAAAGAAATAAAAAAAATATGTACTACAGATATATATAAGACGATAGTTTAGCAGCACAGCCGTCATCAGTACAGTATTCTGGTGGAGAGTTCATGACGTAGATTCAAAATCACTTTACAATTAAGTCTTTTAATAATTACAATTTAAGATAAATTAACTAGCAGTCCTGCTTGGGGGTCGGAGATGCTTCGTGTATCCTTGAAAAGAGAGTGAGTGTATGAGAAAGAGAGAGAGGAGTCGCTCGAGTTGGTTACGATACCAAATATAACCGTCAAGTGACTTGTCAATACGCCACGGCGCTCCTTCGTACTATCAAAACCAGTGAAGTGTCTTATATCGCTAAAATATCATAACGACAGACATATACATATATTGTCGGTCGTATAAAAATATATAATTATTCGCTTTTACATTCAAAGAACATTGGATTGATTTTCAAAAATAGTGGATCTTTGATTGTACTTGTCAAATTTTTTAAACGAACGTACCTAAAGGCTTTTCCAGCAGTTATAGCGAGTTTCTTCATGTGATGTTTGAGGACCGGTGGTTGGTTGACAGGCATCGCGAACGTCACCGTCTCCGTGGTTTGACCGATTATTGTGCTCTTACCCTCCGTCACAGTTGACTCCTGAATTATACAAATCAAAATATTAACATAAACGACTTAATAAAAATCATTTTCAAACTAATATTCAACATAGTTTGTATTAAAAATAATGTAAAGGTACTCGAGATAAAACGAGTTTCCTGAAACGGTAACACGATTAACACTTTTTGAGAATCTTCTTATAACGTGCTTATTCTTATGATGTTGGACATCATAACTTTTTACTATACGCAATTAGAAAATCAGCTGTTACGTGCGCTCAGGTCAGTGACCGGCTGTCGAAATAGCCAGGGTGGGGGACCCAACCAACTAAGGTAGGCGATCGCAGTTAGCCAGTCCGATACTCGGACAACGATGCTGTCCGTTCTCTCAAGTATTCCTTAGTCAGATTTTAGACAGGTGGTGATATTCTAGACCACTGAACGTCGTCCCGAAATCTCTTTTTTTTTTTCTTTTTTTTCATACCTAAGCTGATAGCCCTAGGGGCTATGTCAGCGTAACCCTAACTTTAGTAGGTGAGCTCACGGGGCTCAAACCTGGTGACGTTGCTAACACGAACCCTAGCAAGAGCCGTGCTTCGCAGAATCTACCACCGGATCGGAAACGCGACCCACTGAGAAGATCCGGCGAGAAACTCAGTGGGCTGTGTCTGAGAGTTAATTTACTCATCGAGCCCTTCGTCGCAAGCGACGGGTTCGACGAGAACGGTGACCGGTGCTTGAAGTACCTAAAAGCACCGTTAGTGGATCGGGAGGATCCGAGATGACGTGTTTTGGGCGACGTCGACTGCTTTCCATTCTGTCCGCAGGATCGGGAATGTAGTTACCGGCGGCCACGATGAGAGGGTTCTCGTGTCGTGCCGCTTTATCGAAGTGGCGCATGGACGCCGACTGCAGATACTTACTGATGGACTCTAAGTCCAGGTCGTCATGGAGGTCGACGTTCCTGACGAACCACGGGGCTCCGACGGCTATCTCAATTAATCATGTACACTCTATGAATCTTTTCGTGATGGCTGCATAATTAACGTGCACTTTATGCAAACGATGCCCAGTGAAGTTTAATTTAGAATTTTAATTAAATTTTGGAGGTTAGTGTTAAAACCAAATAAATACCAAAACAAAACCAAAACTTCATCGCAATTCTTTCTCAAATGACCGACTCAATATTTACATCGTCTCTTCAAAAATACTCACAACATAAGTCTCCTTGGTACGCTATTTACAAACTGTGCTACGGACCTGTTTGGTGACCTCCTGTATAGTGGTTTCTGGTGGATCGGTTGTAGTCGGTACCGTTGTCGGTACAGTGGTCATCGGCGTAGTGCTGGTCGTCGTAGTGGGAGGCGGCGTAGCGACTGGCGTAGTCACCGGCGTAGTCACAGGCGTCGTAACCGGAACAGTGACCGGCGTCGTGGCCGGAGCTTGGGTGGTCGTAGACGTCGTCGTAGAGGATGTGGTAATCGGCTGCGTGGGTGGCTCGGGGGACTGTGACGTCACGGTCGGGGGCGACTCGGACGACAAAGGCGGCAGTTCGTTTGACGCGCGTATCATAACGGTTTGCTGAAAGTGCCATGCGGACGCTCACACGATGTGTCGCGAGTGTGGACGGTAAGACAACGGGTGGACTGCGGTGTTGTGTTCGATTCGTTACAAAGCTTATCTACTACAATTATATTTTTTTGAAGTGAAACTTCTAATTCGACTTCCAACAAGGTTGCGTTAAACGTTTAACGCTCCTGGGGAGAAGAAATAGAAAGAGACAGAGCGAGAGTGAATGCGTGGCACTCGAACGCATGCGCGTAGTATACCTGTTACAGGCCAGCGCGAGCGTTAGCAACGAGTAGTGTCCAATATTTTAATTAAGTATTTAAAAAAAATACATATTTAAATTTTTCTATCTATAATAAAAAAAAAATATAATGTAAATGTTGGAGATTTCGCATCTCTTACTAGCATTCCCTATTATAAGAGCAATCTGATTTAAGGATGAAAAATGAAGAAAGCCACAATACGGAAAGTCAAAAAGAAGTTTCACTTCATTCACGTGCACCAAGTTGCACGTGCACCGTTTTTTTTTTAGTCAAGTAAGTACTGTACAAATTTAGTATGTTTAATAATTATCTATTTACAATGTATAAATACATTTTTTACGATATAATAAATTACGTTGTCTACTCGTCCGTCAGTCGGTTAGTTAACCAGAGAATGTATTGTGAACGCAAACTAGTTCTACCCGTGTTAAATCATCAAAACCTCCACACATTAGTTCAACTACACAGTTAAGGCGAGTACTGAAGGTATACAAAAAAATAATAATTATACAATATATATTTAAATACCATTTCCGGTTCCGTCGTGGTTGGAATGTAATCTGGCACTATGGCAACGTCCTCTAGATGTCTCGATGACACCGGCACAAACGTTATGTTGTTTGTTTCCGAAGCAGATTCGGAGTAAGGCGTTATCTTCACGTCGTGGTCTTCGTCCTGTTGGTGCGTATCGAATGTAGTTTATTTTTATAGCACCAGATTTGGAGTATTATGACAAAAGAAATGTGTCTTTCTTGTGATAAAAATTTCACTTTCATTTATCGATTCTCCAAAATAACGAAAAGAAGAAAAAAGTGTAATTACAATCATGCTACCGGTATCCGCTTTTTAAGTTGGTATAAAATAGGAAATATAGCCAGGTTATAAATACATATGCATTTCAACAAAATTACTAAGTAATAATTTGTGTCTTAATTTGTATAATTTCAAGCTAAATTTACAAGAAACAACAGCAATTCAACTAGCTACACTAAGAAATTACGCATCACGTGGGTACTGTAAAAAAATAGTTTAATCAACTGAAAATGTTTAAGGACGAACAAATCTACTCGTAATACCTGCTTTCTTTCTAGCTACCGACACTATTGTTATTCAATAGGGTTTCCTACTGGGCCGGGTGCACGATACGTAACGCAGGTAACAACCATGCCAATACAGAGACTGCATGCAACACACAAAAGCTGGTCAGCAGGTTACGACAAACCTCCGTGGTATATGTATTAGTAGACGCGGTCTCGGGAGTGGTTTCTTCGGCGCGCGTGGAAGTGTGGTCTTCGGTGGTCGGGGGGACCGGAGAAAGGGAGGTAGCGGTGGTGGAGGGGGGAGGGGGAGAGTTCGTGGTCGTGGTCGTGGCGGGCTCGGTCTGAAACGTGTCGGTGACGGTGTGTGGCTCGCCGTGGTGGTGCCGGTGGGGGTGTGCGGGGGACGGGAGGGGGGACTCCACCTGCCGGCGCGCGCACCGACACACACACACTGTTAGTACTCACACCCTATAACTGAACGATCTGCTCAACACCTAGCCACCTAACCTCATTTTCAGGGCACGGGGCTATGCGAGGATATGAATGTGCGTGTAAGTGATTATTCATTAGCCAACAAAAGGGGCTTCGTTGATCCTCCCAATGACGTGAATACGTGATATGTGACTGCTCGTGAATGATATAAGAGCGTGTGATGATGAAAAACTGAGAGCTTAGATTTAAAGGCAGTTTACCAGTGGAGAGTATCGAAAAAAATATTCTGTATAATAATATTTATTTGAACGTGTAGAACTGAGTGGTCCTATATTATAGCATTTTATTTTATTTTACATTTTATTTTATTTATTTAAAAAAAAGAAAATATTTGAGAAAAAACAAGAAAAAAAGCCCGCTGAGTTTGTTTCGCCGGTTCTTCTCAGGACTGTGGCTTTTTTTGGAACCGGTGGTAGAGTTAACATTTTTATTTGTATTTTGACATTCAACAAGTGTGTCATACTGACATCTAAGTTGAAATAAATGATTTTGAATTTGAATTTGAATTTGAATAGGAGTTTGGTTTTCTGCTCGAGACACAACATAGAATAAACATTCGGCATGCTGGTGATATTATTAACGTTCTATGGATGACGATAGTGAGGTGACGACGTGTAAGTGCAAGATGCATTCATAATATACGTGGGATGACTACGCATTGATGTATCAATTTATTCAATGGAAAATATCACATAGTTACGTTTTTTCTGTTTGAGATTAACAGTAATTATGAATATTAAGTATTTGTAATGTAACTAGAAACATTGATCATGTCTCATAGTTTGCGGCGGAGGTTTTTTCAATAAATAAATTTTAATTTAACTAAAACTATTTTCACGGATTAATCTAGGATCTAATCATTTATCTAATATTTTAATTTATTATAAACACGATTTAATTTTAATAAAAAGGTGAGATGTGTTTACGACTCGCGGATATCGGAATCAAAAACTAAATTTAAATAATCTCAATTAATATTTAAGCAGGTGTTCTATATTGTCCATTGAATGTATGAGGCTACGGTAAATGAAATCATGAATATAATCTCATTCATCGATAAAATGATTATAGAGTGAGCTGACAATAGATATTCACACTTTCATTATACGTCCATAAGTATCATTTTATATAAGATCAAATTTGAAATTATAAACATTTCACAATTCATACATGAATCAATAAATGCAATTGACTATTTATAAGACATTTATATAAAAATGTAGTAACTTTTTAAATTTAGTTCATAGACAGACGGGCTTCCATTCTTTTTTTATTTATTGCTTAGACGGGTAGACGAGCTCACGGCCCACTTGGTGTTAAGTAGTCACCGGATTCTATAGACATCCTAAAGACATCATCTTTTGTATAGTACCACGGCTGATTCACCCTTTAAACCGTAATGCATTACTTGCTTTACGACAGAAATAGGTGATGGCACCTACCCGTGCGGATTCGAAATCTCACCAATATAAAATGACCCGCGACAACGACGACTGTTACTCGGAACACGATTGGATTGTCTATTCCGTCCAGGGGTCACAAACTATATGTATAGTACAGTATTTCAAGGCCCCTCACCAGCTCCGGTACGCCGACATCGTTCCGGCGCGCGTCCTCGAAGTTCAGGTCGTCGTTGTCGTCGTCGTAGCCGCTGTAGTCCGCGTCGTCGTCGCCGTCGTACTCCGCGTCGTACATGTCGCCCGACCCCTCCATCGGGGACTGCCCGACGTTAACACAATACAGTCGCATGTTATCGGCACGGAGGAGGGGGGTTGGGGGGTCTTCTGGTCATTGGCCCGCAAAACATAATCTCGTATACGAGTTTTCATTAAAATAAAGTTTATAAACGTAACGAAAAATCCGATATTAGTTTTTATTCCTCGAACCTTGATATAATCTTTATGTGACCAAAAAGCATGGACTGGCCGCTAGTATTTTTTTCATCTATAATTATCATGAAACTAGAACCCAGGTTTAGATAATTTAACATTGGATCCTCTTTTATAAATAAATGAATTAGGTCGCCATCTTATGACAGATGTTTACCAAAAAAATAAGCTTTGAATTTAGGGTTGTCAGTAAAATTCAATATCCGTTTGAAAAGGACCTTTATTTATAGGAACTTATTTATCTTCTATTTATTATTACAAATCAGTCTTTATTCATCATAATTAGAAAAACGTGACATGTTATAATTATAAAAAAGCAACAAAGTTATAATCCTTCTGTAGAATTAAAATAATTACAGCGGTTAATCACCCAATTCCATGATCCAGTATCCAAATCTAATAGCTCAGATAATGATGCAACACGATCCATGAGTGATAAGATATCGTTAGTAGGTGGTGGAGTACGAAAGACGGTAGCTTCAATATTAAATGAGGATTCAGCGGTGGGTGATGGAAGATGATTGGTGGGTAGGTCGACTGAGTATGTCGATTTTATATTCGAACGACCAGGAATAGGTGATAAAGAACGAGTAATAGGGACCTTAGTCACCGTGGAAGTTTCTAACAGTTGTTGAAGGGCTTTTTGAGCAGGTTCTTGACACATTCTTCGGCTTAATTTTAACTTTAACCCGGGTTAAAGTTACCTATATCAGCACAAATCTTCATCAAACGAATTAAAATCAAAACAAACACGTAACGGCAATATAGATCATATTAATTTTTGTTAAAACTACATCTGTAACCTTTAGTTATTATGAAAAGTACAAACTTACTCTTCTATGAAACTTTTGAGTATGAATATAAAAAACTTTGCAGCGATGTTTTATTTGTTACCCATCCTACCACTTTACAATCAACCTCAAGAAAGAAAAGTTTTGCTGACAAATATCAAATTTTGGCGCGCTTTCTTCGTTCAATAATAAACCTCTTAATTAAAAATTTCAAAGTCTATCGTAAAAAGTATCCCGCTTGGAAATAAAAAAAATTGATATGTAAAAAGTGAGTAAGTGGGCTAATGTTAAACGGAAAGCTTAAGTTACCCTGATTGGCGCTATTTGTTTTTATTCCTCGAAACTTGGTAATCTTTATGTGACCAAAAAGCATGGACTGACGCAAGTTTTTTTTTTCATCATTAATTTATCATTAGCCTAGAATCCACGCTTAGATAATTTAATTAATAGTGTATAATTAATAATGTAGTTTTTGCCTTAATTCGTTACTATACGCGTTGACTCATCCGTAAATATTTAGTAATATCTCGGCAATCGCCTAACTGTTTGTCAAAGTGTCCTATTCTATCTATTTATGACGCGAAGCATATTTATCAATGGCATACAGCCACCTCGGGGCCGAAGGTGGACGGCGATGTCTATGGACTCCGGTATCTGGTTAAAACCAGACTGAAAACGTTCGAAAACTTCAAAGGTCTCACCGAAGTTAGCCGGCCCGTTGCTTACCTGTCGTTTGATTCTGAACGTGGGCTTGACGGCCAGGAGTCTCCAGCCGATGACGGGCAGCCGCAGCAGCTGCTCGAGCGTTCCGTCGCGCGACTGCTCCCGCAGCCCCGCCACCAGCACCTTGTGCCGATCCCACAGCTTGTTCCCGCAGCCGACCTGTCGAATATTACAATTAAAATGCCTTTCTTAAAGAGGACTACTACTTTAGCGCCGCTGTGATTTGAAATTCGATGAAACTGAGTATGCAGAATACTCCTACGATTTCTTTTTGTTTTTAAGGGATTTTATGACCTGGTAACTAAGACCTTTAAGTCATGTCTTATTTTAATTTATATTCTTAATTTTATGAAAAATGATAATATGGAGTGAAATGAAATGAAGATGATTAATTTCAGACATTAATCAACTGGGATGACATTAAATGAAATGAGATGATATTGGATCAAATATAATATCAGTAAAATGGTGGTCATTTACTGAGATTTTTTCAGTGGACTTTTTGGAGGATCCCGAGAAGTTATGTCCAGTGGCTTTGTTTGATTTTCCCACATTTGTGCACTTTCACAGATATTAAACAGTTAATAAACCACCATTATTACACATTTAAACCTGAAGAAACACTAAATAGACAATCAGCGAATCACAACTACCTACACTTTTTTTTTTAATTTCTTCCTCATTTCTAAACTCAGGTGTCGTTTTTTTTTGTCATAATCGCTCTAGTAATCCTTGTATTTTTAGTAGCTTTCTCTTAATCAATAATTGAAATAAACATTTTACTAAAGAATTAATTAATTAATTTAAAATATTAGGAGGATTTAATTAATTTAAAATATTGCATTTCTTTGTACAATTCATGTCCAGATCTGTTATGATGTTATGAATTAAAAAAAAAAGAATTAACTACCATTTTTGTTTTGTTAATCAATCGGTATTTTTAGTATGATAACTATTATTGCAATAGCTATTGCCTAGTATTTAGGTTTACTGTTTTCAAAATAAAATAAAAAATATTCCCCTTCCAAACTTGAACAGCAAAACAAAAGAAAAAAAAAACGAACGCATAAAATTAATCTCAAGCCTCAATGTTTAAGTTCCAATTTAGATCACGAAACGAACACTAATTATAAAACTTGTAAGTGAAAAATTTGACTCGTTCTAAAAGAAACAAACGTTGTAAACCTACAGGGGAAGCTAATATCTATTTCTGCCGCAAAGCAGACTCCCGTTTCGGTTTTGAAGAGTCAGACAGGAGAATAAATACATACGTTCAAATATATGGCAGTTGTGGCATCGCCTCGTTTCCTCAATGAAGAACCGATTCCGCTTAATATCGTGTCCGGATGCGTTTCAGTCTTGTAAGGTTCCATCCAAAATTCGTCCTGTTCAAAAAAAAAAGGATGAATACATATACGCCGTCGAAGAACATTCGAGAACTTTCGAACGTGCGTTGGAAGAGCTCTCTGTCGTTTACGTAATGGCAGTTCTCAAAGCCTTAGCATATTATGCATAGCACAGCATATAGCACAGATGCAAATTATGATAGTGTTTCTACTTCTATGTTAACAATAAATAAATCTATACTAATATATAAATCTACAGTGGTTTTTACGGATGTTCCGTTATAACTACTGAACCATGCATCCGATTGACTTGAAATTTGGTATCCATGTAGAAAATACATGTACTTAATGGATAGGCTAATATTTATATGACCGTTTTAAATGCCCAGCGAAGCGGACGGGTACAGCTAGTAAATAAATAAAAATTAAATAAAAATAAATTATGTACGACATTGATATAAACGAAACACAACATTCATAGCAACTATAGCAAGCATAATGAAAATATACTGTAGCAAAAAAAGTACAATCAATATTTTGACTAGGAAGTCTTGTGAGTCCTCACGGGTAGGTACTACCAACCTGCCTATTTCTGTCGTGAAGTAATAATGCATTTCGGTTCGACTTTAAAAGCCCGTTGTACTGTAAGATCTGAGACATTAGAACTGATATCTTAAGGTGGGTGGCAGCATTTACGTAGTAGACGGCTATGGGCTCCGGTAACCAATTGATACCAGTTGGGCCGTGAGCTACGTCTACTCGCGTCTCGTCTACTCATCCAAGCAATAAAAAAAAATTAGTTTTTTCAAATTTATAACTTACCCCATCAAGAGCCATAAAGTTGGCGAGTTGCATCAGGGCTCTTATCCGCTGCCGAGGCACGATCTTATGGAACGCTCCGTCAACCAGGATAAGGAGAACCAGCCTGTTCTCATCTCCGATGCATGTCCCGTATTTCGAATGAGGTTTGTCTTCACCCCTTTTCACCTGAAATTTTATTTTCGAATATAGCGTTTTTTTTTTTTTTTTATTGTCAGGAGGAAATCGCCGGACTTCCGCCCTTCACTGGGGATGAAGGGCGGGGCATGTCGGAGTCGAACCGACTAAAACCTCCTGTCTCTCAACAACCAACGTCCAAACCTCGCATGAGACAAAACTCATGAAAAGGCAAAGGGGGGAAAGTGAAGCGTTTAGTGCGGAGCACATCTCTCCCATCACCCTCCCCCTCGGGACGCCGGACTGGCGGTCGTCGGCGCCACGACCACCAGCCCTCTCGGTCGGCAGGCTATCCGAAGCCCGCCTAGATGGCGCCGGTTAGAATGGTCTATCCTACGGAATACCCCGCTGGGTCAGAACCAGCGTGGGTTGAGGATAGCCGGCCTTCCATCACCCGGATGCTCATGCATAAAACGCGTGCAGAGCAGCTTGCACGTCGTCTTCTTAGGCCCCCTTCGCCGGTCCCCAGGCCGACATGTGAGGG